>LR738715.1:217651303-217672652 GCA_902687465.1 Secale cereale | reverse complement strand
TTGATCTTGAGTAATATATTTGATCTACCTCTTTTATATTTATGTTCATAAGTAATTCTTGCATGTTCTCCGTTGTTATTTATTGCTTTGGCCAAGTAATACGTAGTGACTCCAAGAGGGAACGTTATGCTCGATTGTGGGTTCATGCCCCTCGATGACTAGCTTGAGTGACAGAAACATGAGTCTAGGGGATGTGCTGTTGCCACAAGGGGGAAAACAACGGTGCTTGTGCCCGCGGGTGCAAGGATTGTTTACTTTACGCAAAGTTCTTTTAATGCAGTTGTCTGTTGCATTGAGTTTACACTATGGGTGGGACTCACAACTTAATACCAGCGAGATGTTCTGGATAGATATCTCAAGGTGGATGATTAGTAGTAGATATTGATGGATTTTGGTCTACTTACTTTGGCGTACCGCCCATGCTTTGAACCTCAACCTTTCTGCAATGTAGTCAGCATTGGTTTGCGTTCGTGGTCCTGTCAATTGCCCAGCTGTAATTTGTTCACCTCACATAGCTGTTTTATCGTCTTTTGGGAGAGAGACATCACTAGTGAACATCATGAGACTCCGGTCCATATTACCATCATTGATCACATCCACTATTTACTTTTCGCTATTTACTTACTATTGCAAAACATTATCTATCACTACTATCATTGCTTTTAACCCTTTGTGAACTACAAGGCCGGAGGGATTGACAACCTCTCTGTACTCGTTGGGAGCAAAGTTATTTGTATCTGTGTGCAGGTCCACGTTGATTGCTAATACGCGCCGTTAGCAGTTGACACCTACTTGTTGAACCTAGGAGTCTCTGGGGATTCGATCCTTGGCATCTTTGCTAAGGGAAAACACTTCTACATACTGCATCTTACACCTTCCACTTGGGGTAACCAACGAGGGGTTCGAGGCCCATCAAGAACACACTGTGTTTTGGCGCCCACCGTGTATGAATCCGGATGAGAGGCGGTTATGTCACGTTTGAGTGAAATTACAAACCTACCCCTATCGAAACCTATAGAAATCAAGCAGATAGACTTTGCGTGGCAGGGATAGGCACTAGTAATTTCCATCTCGTAGATTTTGGTTTCGGGCGGTTACTGCGACTTTCCCCGCTTTGTTCAAATTTTGCAGAGTGCACGTTTACCGTGCCAACTCAATTCGAAGCCCGTTTGTATTCTATTTTTTCGGGCGGGATCCATTTTCGATTGGAATAAAATTCTATATACATAATTTTTTTATATATACTTTCAAAAGCACAACAAAGAATTCTGCTCCTTTATATGTATAATATGATTTATAAATACAATGATCTCAAAATCTTAAGGTTGAAATCAAAAAATTAAACCAAATTATATTCTACTAAAATGTATGGATCAGTAATATCTACATATTAAATAACATAGATGCGTGTGAATTCATATGAGTATGCATGTTTGATAGATCAATTTTGGTTCGAGTATGGATTACATGTATCATCATCTCGAATTCAAATATTTGAATCCCTTTTATGTTCACTCCTTTCATGCCCATCTCTCTCGCATGCATGCTCCTTCATGTAGCTATCACTCTCTTTTCTCCAGCTCACCCGCACGCTCACTTCATGTTTCTCCTATCCTCGCAAACATGGTCTCTCGACATCTCCCTTGAGAAGTGTCACACTCTCCCTATCATTATACATTACACGGTTTTCATTATCTCTCACATCTCTACCGTTCTCTCGTATCACTAGGTACCTAAGCTATCTTTTTCACCGCCACACACACAGTCTCCACTCGTCTTTCACTTTGTCTTTCTCTCTATGGGATTCTCTCACACACCCTATATGTCTCTAGATATGAATCATACCACTAAAATTACTCTCTCTCTCTCTCCTGTAGACATAACATTTGTTGCGGTCTCCTTTTCGTCTCCATCCCAGACTGACATTATTCATTTGTTTACCGATCAGACAAACTCCCCCTTCTCTCTCACACACACACAACTCCTGCTTCCACTCCCCTTCCCGACTACCGTCTCTCACACACACACACACAAAACTCTCGCTTTCGCACCCCCGACTCGTATTTCTCTAACAAACATTTATCGACTAGCCTCTAGATAGGTTTATACACCCGCACACTCGTGCTTCCACTATCGCATACATGTCTCTCTCCCGCTCCTTGTATCTATGTAGATGTTTCTTCCCTTATTGAGACACGCCCTCTCGATCGTGCACACACACACTATCACCTCATTTTAAGCTGATACCTCTCGCACACACACACTCTTTGTGTCTTTATCACACATGCACTCCGTTATCCTCCTCTCTCCCTCTCTCTCTCACACACATGGGCTTTTTGCAACAACTAGCAAGATGCCCATGCGTTGCACGGAACATCAAGATGCATTTGTATGAGTATTTTATCTTTTGGGAGAAAAGGATGAACAAGGGAAGGCCTTATTTGCAAGTGTGGAGAGGGGTGTGGGTATCTTTTTGCAAAATTGCCATAGTTTCCTTCTTATCCGTCAGATATAGATCGGACGACCTATATTGCAGGATGGCAGGCACACGATCATCACCGACTATGCTTTTTATAAGAGTAGGGATAAAAAACAGAGTTGGTGATGATGGTGGGCCTGTCATCCTGAAATATAGGCCGTCCGATTTATATCTGACGGATAGGAACGAAACTATGGCAATTTACCCGCACTCCTCTCCACATTTGTAGATAAGGTCTTCCCTCGTTCATCCTTTTCTCCCACAAGATCTTGATGTTCCGTGCAATGCACGGGCATCTTGCTAGTAAGAGTAGAAATTAGACATGTACCACTTCTCGAATCTTGAAACCAACAACATTCCTCCCTTATCTCATCAAAACCGCCAAAGGAATATATTTTAAGTGAAACATAACAATTTTTTAGTGATATACGTATTTCAGAACTAGACTTTTTTTCTATCAAATCGATGAATATGTATTAATCTACTCAGATCATGTGGCAACGCATTGGCACATTGCTAGTCTCTACTACTATAGTACATAAATTTTTGAATTCAGGTTATCTATCCGCCAAGACTGGGGAGCAATTAGTGGCCATTTGATTTGTTCCACACAGTACCAAACTCAAGTGATCTAACGGCTCACGTTTCTTGGATTCGCTCTGTACGGCCACCCGCCAAAGTGACTCCAGGAACTTTCTTGAACCCTCACGATGCCAAATGCCCACACACGTGCTGGTGCAAAAGTCTGCTATTTACTATCTTCTGTGGCTCTGAACTTTAATGCTTAACAACTGGAGGCCTGTAATATCTGGCAAACAACAACGACTCACTAAACAACTAATGTTTCACAAATCAAAGTACTCAACGTTTGTATGATTATCCCCCCACCTCCGGGAACTTCTAATGCAACAATTTGATAACCCTTTCTCAAAATGCAACAAATTGAACAATAAAGTTTGTTACATGTTCAATACAATCTTAACAACCATGGGCAGAATAAGCCACCTTTTTCAGAAAAAAAATGAGTGAGTAAGAAATACGTGCATAGCACGTGCCTTCTACTAGTAGTTATTAGTATAATTTGTTGGACACTAGACAAACAGTGGAGTACATATACGAAGAGAAGAGGCACACGCACGCAGTCGGTCCCTCACTGTCTCACACACACACACAAGTGTTACGTAAAGGCAATGTTAACAAATAAACCCTAAAACCCTAGGTGCACGATTGCTGCATTCGCGGGTACCGGGTACGTGGTGGAGCGCACCTTTGTAGGAATAGTCAGTTCACGTGATAATTTGATCCGTAGGAGTTAATGGTTGGGACCACAAGTGAACGACTTGGAGGCGGTGGCTCGCCAGTTGCTACAGATCGAGTAGCCACGTTTAAAATATCATTTTTAGCAGGGTTAAGAGTTCCGATTTTCAATGGCGCGTTACAAGTACTAAGTAGTTTTTAGAACAATTGGTATGGAGCGAAAATGAAATTCATAGTACTACGTACCTCCTTGGCGTATGGTTGTATGGGTTTATGTTGCGAGATGTTGAACCTGGTAGTTCTAGGGAAAATACTATGTTTAGATTTAGATGTTGGTTTTTAGTAATGAAAGTCGGAAGGGGGAAACCCTTCTTTGATTAGAAAAAACTACTACCTCCGCTCTGGTTTACTAGTCCCCATCCTGTTTTGGGTCAAAGTTTGTCCATGATTTTTACTTGTAAAATGTGAATGGAAAACGAGATTTTGTTATACGCAAACAAAAAAGGACTGGAGGGAGTGATTTCTCTGACACGGACGCGATCTCTCATAGCGCATGCATTGAACCGGCGCGCCGGCCAAGAGGGCCCCACTCGCTGTAGGCCTTGCTGAACACGCCTCCTCACCACATGCAATCGGCTTTAGACTACCCCGCCTGCCTTCATTGAATCGGCACGTGTGCCGGCAACATGTCCTTCCGCGAGCCGGCCGGCATTTTAGAAGACAAAAAATGACCAAAATATAATTAGTTAGGCATGGTCTTGACTTGTTGTGCTCGCACTGGTAGCAGGAACTAGAGGTTTTTCTTTATTCATAACTCTCCTCAAAATTATTTTGGCTTTGAAGTGAATCATGGTTGTGGACATTATGTATGAATGTGGAGATATCTGTGAACATGAGTTTGATGTGGAAGTTGAACTTGGAATGTCGGGCTTGCGCGTGAACTATACCATGTCCAATGCTTCGTCTGTTATTGTTTGGAAAGTAATTGCTCTTATTACATGACCCGAAAAAAAATATTTTGTGCCACATCAGTAGATGCACGGACATCACAACAGGCATGCTGACTGGATAAACATTTGAACCTAGCTACTATGAAGGACATTTTGTATTGACAACAATTTTAGATAGTAGGAGACGCCTAGCCTGCTCTGCCTTTGCTAGCTTATTTCTGGCTTCTTCCATCTCTTCTTTGGCATGGGTGAAGAGAGCATCTGATTGCTCTTTTCGCTTCTTCAGGAACTCAGCTACATTCTCAAGGGCTGCTGCATGCTTTCTTTCAACATTTACTAGAGCCACGAGGACACGAACAACTGACGACTCCACCTGGCTTGTGTGTAATCCAACATTATCTGGGAATTTGCACCTTGTGTCTAATCCGGCATCATTAGAGAACTGGCACCTTGTGTGTAATCTAGTCTCATTTTGGAAACATGATCTCGAGGTTGACCATACTTCCCTCCTTGCAGGAACTGTATCCTGACATGAAGTTACTTCTTTTTTAGATAATTACTCAGAGCAACCCAGATCCATTTAGTAGAAGCCAGATAAACAGAACTGGGAGAAGTGAATTCAAAAGGAAAAAATAATATAAAAACAGAGTACCAGGTGAGAACACCCACTTCCTACATCAAGCTAAAAACGAAAGCATTAGGACGATTAAGACTCTTCTTATGACACATCGAATAACACGAGGCTTAATAGAAACAGAAACTACAACATATACACTTCGAAGAACACGAGGCTAAATGAAAGTAATTGAAAGGGTGTTACTTACCAAAGCTCGTTTTACAGGTTCGGTGCAGCTCCTCTTTAACTTGCCACGCTCCTTGAAGATGTCCCCAATATCCCGTGTTTGGTCTTCATTGCTCCTCTGCAGGTTCGGACTCGTGGTTTTAAAATCTCAACATGGCAAGAAAAATATACTAGTAGTAATACTCACGCATCTTGTGGGCAACATTAAAGCACTCGTCTGCCATGTTAGGGCATCTCCAATAGTTTGTATGTAGTATTGTTGGTAAAATTGTCCATGTCATTAACCAACAAGGGATCATACAAGTACTCCAATGGTTGCATCTAAATTATCCAATAGAAGAAGAGATCATAAAAGTGATTGCTCTCTATTGAACCTTGGAGCTTGTGCAAGAGCTGTTGGTTAATCTACATACAACATTCCTCTCTTTCCTCATTTATTTGTTGACACATCATCACATATCCTAGGTGGCAAAGTTTACCAACACCTATCTTACAGCTATTGGAGATGCCCTTAGAGCATCTCCAACAAAATCGCAACGCGTGGCGCTTTAAAAAAGCTTTTACAGTGCTGAGATCGAGAAGTAGAGATAGAGAGTAGAGGATAGTTCTCAGCATAGATAGATAAAAAAAGATTATTCAACTACTCCTCGTTGTCCGACTCCTCCTCGGTGATGTCCTCCTCAGACGTCTGACTGTAGACCTGAAGATACCGATCGTCGTCGGATTCCCAAGGCGACGCTGCTCCTAGCCTCATGTTGAATTGAGCGTCCGCTTTTCGCCTACTCTTGTCCTCGCTATAGGCGGCTCGCTCCGCCCTCCTCTTATCCCTCCCCGTCCTCCTTTGCTCGTAGAACTCGCGCTCGTTGATGATGTCTTGCGGGAAGCGTTGGCACCACAACACCATGGCTTCCTCGTCCATCTCGGTGATGCCGAGACGGTGCAACCGCCTCCGATGGTCGCGACGATCCTCGTCGGTGATAAGTCGTGGCAGAGGCGCGAGCTCCTATGCCCGCTCCCGCGTCGGCACGTTGGGGAAGTTCAATGTTCTATGAGGCCACCGGAGGTGCCATGCCGCCGCGTCGTACGCGCGGGCGGCCTCGTGGGCAGTGTCAAAATTGCCGAGGCCGACGCGCATCCCGCGGAACTGGATCTCGGCGGAGAAGCCGCCGGAGGGGCACGCGCGGACGCCGCAGTATCCCCAAGTTTCCCGGCGACGCGGCGGCATGGTGGCACGGCGGCGGCGAGGCGAGAAAGAGCGGGAAGAGAGCGGTGGCGAGGCACAGAGCGGGGAGAGAGCGGTGGCAAGGCACAGAGCGGTGAGAGGGCGTTGGATTTTATAAAGCGCACCGGACGCCGCGCGCCAAAACTAGGCCACGCCCGACCGCTTTTTCCCGGGCGCGCGCAATCCTTTCCCGATGTCTCTGCTATCTCTACTCTCTTCTATACTGCTATATCTATTTTATATTTAATATTTATCTCTACTTCTCTACTCTCTATTTTTTTTTCTACTTTTTCCCTAATTTTCTTCTAAAAACAGAGTTGGTGATGATGGTGTTCCTGCCATCCTGCAATATAGGCCATCCAATTTATATCCGACGGATAGGAAGGAAACTGTGGCAGTTTTGCAAAAAGATACCCACACCCCTCTCCGCATTTGCAAATAAGGCATTCCCTCGTTCATCCTTTTCTCCCACAAGATAAACTACTCATACAAATGCATCTTGATGCATGCAACGCATGGGCATCTTGCTACTTCTAAAAAACTATCCATCATTTGACACACTACTGGTCGCAGATGAAATACCTACCCAAGCACAACGCGATACAGGAGTGACGCACAATTACAAGCTGATATTCTGTTGGACAATGGAGGCTATAACCAATTACTTTTATGGGAACAATAGCACCCAGGAAATTTGAAGGGTAGGCATGAACAAAATTGGAACTGCACATGTACTGCTAAGTGATTCAATACACACATTACCAATCGATGAGGAGAACGATGGTCGCGGCGGCCTCTGTGAGTCATGGTCGGCAACGGGAGTCAGTTCATTGTCCACAACAATGGTGCTTCTGCACTTGGCGTCGGCCTCCGGGAAGCAGATCCGAGACCGTGGAAGACGGTGCCGCGGATGAGGCTCCGTGTATGACGACGACGGTGGACCGGCTCCAGTGCGGCATACGAGGTCGTCGATGAGGCAGATGCGCTGCGATGGACGAGTGCGCCGATGTAGAAGGGGAGGAGCACGAAGGCTGCGGTGCCGTGGAGAAGTATATTTTGCGGTGGGGATATAAAATGGGGAGTATTCATGTGTACTACTCTGGGTGCTGGGGTGGGGTTGGCTGGGTAGGGTGAACCTGAAGTTACGAAAATAGCCCCCTACCAACCGTCATCTGTCGGCCTGTTGCGAAGGCTATGATGGTAACTTCCCATTGCTCGAATCAGGGTCGCGAGAGATTTTCCCGCCGACCTCAAAATTTTGTGACACTGAACTCCCCGTGTGGTGTTTTGGGTGATCCGGCTAAGGAACTGGCGACCAGTACTAGTAAACTCTGCATATTAGGTTTGACCGAAGTCAAACTTCCTAAAGTTTGACCAAGTTTATAGAAAAATATAAACATTTACCATAACAGATATGTATGATATGAAAGTACATTCAATAATGAATCTAATGGTATTTATTTGTTATTGTATATGTTAATATTTTTTGTTAACTTTCTGAGAGTTTACAAAACCTGACTTTGGCCAGTGCTAATACGCAGACATAAATAAAAACGGAGGGTGTACACATTTGTTTTCCTAGTATGTTGTGAATTAATCATTTGTTGAAATTGTGAAATAAATATATTAGGCTACTGACTTCGAATGTAATGGTCTATACAATTCAATAGTTACAATCATTGTCGAATTCCAAGATGTATACAAGGTCTATAGTACTCCCTCCGTTTTTATTTACTCTGCATATTAGGTTTGAGTGAAGTCAAACTTTGTAAAGTTTGACCAAGTTTATAGAAAAATATATAAACATTTACCATAACAAATCTATATGATGTGAAAGTACATTTAATAATGAATCTAATGGTATTGATTGATTATTGTATATGTTAATATCTTTGCTTATAAACTTTGTCAAAGTTTACAAAGCTTGACTTTGACCAAAGCTAATACGCTAACTAAATAAAAACGGAGGGAGTAATTCACAACATGCTCAAACTCGCATAATCCCAGTCAAATGACAATCAAAATGCATTTCATAGTTATTACTTTGTAGGATGCAACAAAACCAACAATAACTCTACATCAGCCATTATAAAAGCAACATTTTGAACATATCCCAATGTGTGAATGAATGTGTAGAGAGAGCTTGCGAAGATGGAGCAGATAGGGCGGGAAATATTGTATGTATGTGGACGAGAGAGTAGGAGACAAACCTAACAAAACAGAGAGAGGGAGATAGCTAGAGAGAGAAAGATAGAGGAAGAAGTTAGGTCTGTGAGAAAGATGGAGACATGTAATATACGTGAGATGCGTGTGCATCCGGATTCTGTACACGTGGAAGGAGAAGAGACAACATGTTTGATGATAGATCTGGAAAAACATGGACGAGAGGGGAAGGGTCTCGTGGGTTTAGGGATTGATAAATTTGTGCGGGGGAGAGAGGGATTGGTAATTTTGTGCGAGAGAGAGAGGGTGGGGAGGAGTCAGCCAGCCGTCGTCACATCACCCCGCTTCCAAATGGCCCCGCATTCTCTAGCGCAGTGTGGTCACCATCTTCGATCTCCTCGATGCCCTCTTTGAAGATTGAGGTGTTATGCATGCTGGGGTGGAGAGAAGCACAAGCGAGAGTGGTCACCATATAACCTTGGATGGGGATGAATTGTGTGCTCGGGGGAGGGGGCGTGTGTGTGCTGTGTGCTATGTGTGTGTCA
Organism: Secale cereale; assembly: GCA_902687465.1. Classification (NCBI taxonomy): domain Eukaryota; kingdom Viridiplantae; phylum Streptophyta; class Magnoliopsida; order Poales; family Poaceae; genus Secale; species Secale cereale. The sequence goes on along the minus strand of LR738715.1, from coordinate 217,663,234 downwards.
GATATTGAGAGAAAACAAACCTAAGGAGAGAAATGTGTGTGTATGTGACGGAAAACTACTTGCTAAACAGGGTATTCACGAAGAGATTGCGAGGGACGGACGAATCAGGAGAGATGGTTGTTGTGTTACGCATGCTCCTCTCTCTCTCTCTCTCACACACACACACACACACACACACACACACACACACACACACACACACACACACACAAGTAAAATGGAAAACCGTTCTCTCATGTATACACAACGTATCGGCATCTGTCTATGTCTCGCTCATGCATGATCATTTGCACATTCACACCTCTCTATGTATCTATCACACGCACACCGTCTCCACATTGCCCTTTCGCCACAACACACATATGGACACATACACACGTTCTCTCTCAGTCACACACACAAAATATGTATTAAAAAAAACTAGGGCGCACATAAAACGTTCAAGTCCAAAAAAACAGGAACTGGAGCTAAATTCAAATATATGGAAATATTGTAGCGTCAAGAACTTTTTCCGGAAAAAAAGTTGAGTAATATTCGGGGATTGTTTTCACACACACAAAAAGGTTCGGTGGATGTCATTCGAGCGCGACACGGTAACACACCGTTCGATCGACCGTGCGGCCACGATTCACGCGCTTGCACAGGATTCCGTATCGTGGCTGTGGTAACTAATAAAAGCGCTGCCTAAGTCTAATGTTTACGTGTACTAGTATAGTTTTCTTTTAAGTTTGACCAACCCTATATAAAACTAAACTAAGCTCCCATACACGCACTCATCAATATGCCGCCGCCGTTGCGCATGCCGGCGTCCTCCTGCTCCGGCCAACAATTTCTCGCCCATCACCGCCGTGTCGCCACCAAGCCGAAGACTCACCCGCTCACGTCATCTGCAGTCCTTCCTTGCGATGCTGCCGTGCTGCCAAGCACGCGAGCTGCTGGTGGAGCCGCGTCTATGCACACAGCGTACGAAGAGGAGGACGAGCGCGTGCTCCAGCATGTCAGCAAGGAGGAACTAGCGTGCCATTATCGTCTCCGCCTGCGCGGAGGAGGCCCGCGTGGTGGCTGTCGCGGCGGAAGCCGGTCGCTCGTGCGTCGAGCCCGCAAACCGGGTGCGGACACGGAATCTACCTTCGAGACCTTGAATTCCACGTGGATCCTGCAATCTGAAGGAGCAATTTGGTCAGTCGACTCTTGTGAGACGTTTGATGCAACATGGATGGCTAGAAGGGCTTCTTCAACCTCCGAAATAGATGCACGATTCATCTTCTCAGCCCGCCACATGCCTAACCGACTGCCGCCGCCGCCACGCCCTCCCCTGAACCGCCTACCACCGCCATGCTCCCCCACCCCCCGCCATCCGTTTAACCCCGGGCACGATTCACTTTTTTCCGACGAACTGCATTCCACACCCAACACTCATAAGATAGATCATGGGCACCCTGCCGTCTTCTTCCTTCACTCCGTTGAATTTCTTTCACAAATCGACTGACCCAAATTATACTACTAGTACGAACGTATTAACTACAGTAGGAACACGAAGATACGAGTAGTAGTACTAACTGCAAGAAGAACAGCAGTAAGACATAGTACTAGTACTACTGTACGTACTAAAGAGTACAAATAACGAGAAAGAACATAAACATAGTTTTGCTGGGGCCTCATCACAACACACCCTTGAAAATGAACTAAGCAACTGGTCCGCTTGACACTGCAGTAGAACCAGCATGAGCCACGGCACTGCCACCTACTCAGAGTCCGACTCCACGTCCTCGACTTTGTCCTTGTCCCTCTTCCTCTTCCTCTTCACCGACGCTTATTTGCTTGAACCGGACACTGGGCTCTGCTTCTTCATCCAACCCTTGTAGATATTTAAACAAAGGTAGGCATCCATTGCTGCGTACATGATGTGATCTTCATCTAATGTCTTTGACTCGCATGCACGATGAAACTCGTGGTGAGGTTTCTTCACTTTAGCGTACGAACGATCAATCATGGCTGCTGCCAGGGTCAGCATTGAAGGCTGAGAGGAGCACACCAGGCTCTCCTTCTGGAGATCGAAGGGCTGGCCTACAATGAGGCCTATCCGACCCAGGATTTCCTTGTCGTTCCTAAAGTCTACAATAACGAATTTGACTCGGCCGCCCTTGAAGAACTTCTTAAATTCCTCGCACTCAACATCGGCATGGCATATGTGGTAGACCAAGCATAAGTCATGCACGCAAACCTGGATCACGGCGGGCTTCTTCTTCTCTGCCGCCTTTAGTTTCTTCTCGATTCCCAAGACTGTGGTATACTCAACATCTAGCCCAGCGACCCACTCATCATTTGAGTTTTTGAACATGCGTTCGAAGCGATCAAGGCATTCTTTCACCGTTGTGGAAGAACGGGCATAGATGACGTCGAACTCATCGCCGGTGATGGTTCTAACCTTGTACTCACCGCGGATCATGGAGATTTGGGACGCCATGGATTTGGGAGGAGGGCTAGGATTGTCGGGACGACTGGGAGCGAACTATTGTAAGGTACTGTACTAGTAGAAGACGGGGACGAGTAGGGCGTGCGAACGGCGTGGGGTTGCTGGCTTGCCCGGTGGATAAACGGCTGCAAGCCCCCAAAGAGTTCTCGAGAATTATGCGGGACCCACTAGATGTGATGTCTACTAGACCCATATCGTAGGCCTGACGGTATAGCTTCTGCCTGTTCGCATGCCATGTCGTCTTGTGTGTATCTTCAATTAATTCCGTCAACCGTCGCACCTCCCACAACCTTCGGCCTGTTCACACGCCATGCCGACTTGTTTGCTATTCCCGTGTGCACGATACTCCCTCCGTTCCAGCTCGCATACCAAGGAGAGGCCCGTTCGAAATTTTCTGGACAAGTTTGCCCCTGCTTTTGCGTGGATTAGAGTACTGGTCACCTCGAATCCCTCCATGCATGTCACACGTATTCTCTCTCTCCTCCACTTATGTCTTTGCATGCAAATTAGGAAATTGTGCCAATTGAGGAGATTAATTGCTAGCGAAGCGGAAAGGTAGGGGAAGGCTGGGAAAGGTGCGCTACTCAAGGGGATCGCGCAGAGCACTTGGGAAAAAACGAAAAAATTTATGCATAGAGTATAAAGGATCAGAGGGAGTACCAGCTAGATACCACCATTATGGCCAGCCTTAACCATCGCATGCAATAATTTAGTGCACATAGCCCGGCATGTGTGGGGCGTGTATGTTTTTAATGACTTGAGACTATACCTAGCACGACAGGCAAGATGAGACTTTATGCACTGTTCCCCATACCTACAGGAAGCCCGTTTGTCTCCAAATCTTTTCCTCTCCATGTGTGGAAACAATATGCCTGCCAGACTCTCCTTCTCCCTCCGGCGGTCCCACCACTCCACCCGGGACGCTGCTTCAGTTACATAACTTTAGGTGCATAGGGTCACTGACATATGGGCCCAACAGGGGTCTGGCCCACATGTCAATGACACAACTGGACCTGCAGTTAAGTCAGTGCAGCTGAGTCCATATCTTACGTAGGTGTGCCATTGCTCGCTATAAAAACCACGCCTTCCACGACATTCGGAAGAACGCTCACGTTCATCGCTATCTCCTCCCCTCCCTCTCACGTTGACCACCATGGCATCGCCCTCCCAAGCCCTACGCGCCCCTCGCTGCACCGCGCGGACGGTCACGCGTCGCCGTTCCGTTCCTCGCCGCCACTAGTCGAGGAGGACGCGTCGGCGTTCCGCTCCTCACCGTGACGCGTCGAGGTGGACGCGTCGGTGTTCCGCTCCTCGCCGCCACTAGTCGAGCAGGACGCATCGGCGTTCCGCTCCTCGCCGGGACGCGTCGAGGTGGACACGTCGGTGTTCCCAATCTCGCCAGCACGCGCGTCGGAGGACGCGTCGGCTCCCCGCTATGAGGAGAATGCCATGCCGCCCGCCGAGCCCCCCAGCCTCGAGGAGCTTTGGAAAGAAATGGATGTCACCTTGTGGGAGGCTTTGCCTCCAGCAGAGTGCGCCAAAATAGAGGCGGAGAAGAAGGACGAGGAAGAGAAGCGCGTCGCGGGACAAGCTGCCTGGGAGGCCTATGTCGAGTCCGAGAGAGTCAGGCAATTGGCTCTTTGGCGGAAGGCTCGTGCGAGGGCCGTGAGGGTGGCGGAGGACGCCCGTGCCAAAGCCCTGAGTGCAGTCGGGTCAAAGCGTCTCATCTACGCTTGGCGGTACGTGGACCGGGTGCACGCTTCCAGCCAGGAGGAGTACCTGTTGTCGCCGGATCTCCACAACAGTGAGATCGCGCTCGCCCGCCGGCAAGCCGCCAATCAGCACCTCGCGAGTTGCGAGGCTGGGGAAGAGGCGTTCTATCGGCGCTCTGGGAAACGGCCGCGCAATAGGGCATTCGTGGCGCGCCGCAAGCGCTCCAGCGAGCGCCGTGGCTTTTACTAGGAGTATAATTTTTGTTTCGTAAGGCGATCTTATTAGTTTTGGGAAGCAAATGATAAATCCCGAACGTTCATGAATTATTAGCGTCCCTAATTAAGTATGTAAAAGGGAAACTTTGGAAACCTTGTGTATTCGTACGCATTTTGTAAGTACGTGCATATAGCACAAACTTTACTATATACTATCGCACTACACGTCTCTCTCTATATATGCTTGCAGACTGTGCTACTCCCTCGGTCCAGGTCAATAAGTCATCTTTGGTTGTGCACCGTGACCAAGAAAGAGGGAAGACTTATACACCTAGACGGAGGGAGTACTACTATTACTTATGTACGTGCAAATGCACGTTTTAACACTACGATGCGGTTTTTGTAAAAGTAGAAAAACAACACTAGTTAAGCTTGTGAAACGATTCAATGCAAAACAAATGCGAAAATGCTCGTTTGATTGTTTACTTTTAGCTTCCTTCTCTGTGGTTATTTCTCTGTCGTACTTTGTACGGAGTATCTCACTGGTCGGAAAGGCATGCAAATTTACAAACCTCTTCCTACACCCTGTATCGAATTTTTTGCCTAACAAGTTGTGTCGTGCAATTGGAATTCCAACTTGAGTACTACTCCCTCCGTTTAGGTGTGTAAGTCACCTTACGAAAATTAGATATGCCAAAAACACTTAGGCGGAATGTATCAAATTACGTCCTTGTTCCCCTCACTGCCTCGTTCCTCAGCGAGCAATTTTTTGGGCTGAACCACGCAGGGGAGGAAGTTAATGCGGGAGAGAATGAGCGACCTATGCATGTAGAGAAGGAACATGTTGGTTAGGGGAGGGATAGACCCCAATTTGCATGCACGTCAATGGGTCTGCATGGGTTGCGTGAAACGGCAGCCCTATTAATTAGGGATTCATTGCTAATCTCCGTTTGGTCTAGGAGGAAAAAAGTGGCGCGGTGATTGGGCGAATTTTCGGTCTGATTCTTTGGCATCTTCCAATCCGCAGCCACCTAGGTCGTGCTGCTCCACCTTAGGTGACTTCCACACATAGACGGAGGGAGTACTACTAGTAGGAGTACCAGGGGCCAGTTCTTTTAGGCTTCTAGATTAGTAATCCCATAACTACTAAGTACCTCCGTCCTGGTTTATTGGTCCCCATTGTAATCTGTGTCAAATTTTGATCATAAATTTAAGTAATGAAATGTTAGTGCAAGCCACATGCACTAACATTTTATCAGTTAAATCTTTGGTCAAAATTTAGCACAAATTACAATGGTGAGGAATAAACCAGGACGGAGGTACTACTAGTAGTACTAGTTTAGAAGCCCAAATAAATGAGTGAGGCGCCTTAATTTTACTCTCCACTGTGACTAGTCTTATGGGAAAAGCTGGGGAAGCCGCCAAAAGAACTGGCCCGAGGAGTAATAGCTAGGGATACTAGGAGTAGTAGCTAGGGATCGAGTGTGCGAGATGAACCGGAGAAAGTAAATGCAGAGAGAAGAAATGCAAAAAAAGACGGAGGGATGTGATGGTTGCTTGTCCGTTTATTTTACCAGGCCACTTATTACTGGGAGTGGTTGGATTTTGTGATATGACGGCTTTACTGCCGCGCCACGAGCGGGGTGAGACTCCCGTGCAACGCTGCCCTCTACACTAGTACTACTACATCGGTCGTGGTTTATCCCCCATTGAATTTGACTGAAGATTTAACTGACAAAATGTTAGTGCATGTCAACAAAAACAATATCGTTGGATTCGTATTTGAACATAGTTTTCAATGATATAATTTTAGGTGACATGCATCATCATTTATCGTACTATATATAATGTTACTTCAATTTTTGGTCGTACTAATCTACAGTAAGGTGCCCGTGCGTTGCACGGAAGAGTGAAATGCATTGATCGGGGAGTTGTTTATTTTGACAAAGGATGTGGGGGTCATCTCAGGTGTAATGGGTATCGATAGGTTTCTTTGGATATTATGTCATCTCTAGAGCTCACAAACATCTGTGTGAAATAGATAAAAAGGTATCTTTTGCAAACAAAAGCGTTCAACTGTTCAACCTGCATCCAAAACTTGTGAAGACATAACTCTTATTGTGCTTTGCAGGAAATGATCTTCAAGAATTAGTTTTTGAGTATCCATTGTTATACATGTTGGCTACATATGACATGGCACTTTCTTATAGTCAACAGTTGGCTAAACTATTTATGTATTAACCATGCCCTTATACACCTAGACGGAGGGATTAAATCAGGATGACTTGAAGGGGGCAGAGGATATGTAAGAAATGGTTGATCATAAGTCTTTCACCAGTACTGTAGTAAAAATTCATACATGGAAGATTCTAGACTAAACCATAAATAGACACACTTTTATTCATGCGCGATACTCCAATAGAGCAAGAACATGCATGGAAGTCTCCACATGCTTAGACAGCGGATTACATTGAGCGAAGACTAATGATCAACATTTAACTTGATAATGCAGATGTCCAGGTGAACCTCCTTGGAGTCCCCATGCACATTGTTGGGGGTCAAATAATATCGTGCGTCTCCCATGTCCACATCGGCGGGAAGGTCCCAGCTCGGCAGAGTCCAAGTTAGCTTGACGTAGCCAGTGCCACCGCCCACGTACCTCCAAGGGGTAGTAACAGTGAGCACGCACCCGTACATCGGCCTCGTGTCAGTGTCAGCGTCAGCGGCGTCGCCCCTGACGCACACTGCAGAGATGTGGCGGTGGCCTGCGCGGGCCTCGCCGGTGCCCACGATCAAGAGGAAGACGCTGCCGTCCTCCTCCGAGACTAGCAGGAGGCGCTGATCCTCCAGCGACCCCCGCACGGTGAACGGGTAGCACGTCTCGTACTTGATGTTCTTCGCCAATGGCCAGTAGTGATCTGTGAATTATAAAGACTTCAGGCTAATTGCGTTCTTCAACCGCGGTCTCGCCTATCTGACAGGTCACTACGGTAAGTGGATAAATCTGCACGTCCATCGCAAGATCATACATCCTCCATGGTTCTTTGATGCCATTGAACACAAGGGCTTCATTTACGCTGTCGACTCCTTCTATGGCTGGACGTATTGCTGGCCTACTCCAGTCATCGCTACAAATGGCTGTTACAGCAGTATGTTACTTTCCTATGATATCATGATGGCTTGCTTATATTACTGTCAACATTTACTGAAAAAATATTCATGCTCATAACATGTTGTTCTTAAGATTGACTACATCAAGAGCCCTTTTTTATTTGACTCCAACTTTTTTTAGGGTTATTTGACTCCAATTTGATATGATGTTGTAGGCCGCCTGGTGTCCCTACCCTTCCTAATCCCAAAACCTTCCAAAGAAAAGCGGCATGGCAGTTGCAGGTGGTTCCTGGCTCGATCAGACGAGGGCGAACGATCATTCGTTCGCATGTACCAGACGTGTTGTTTCGCGGAATACAATCATAGTCACTGCAAGGTCTTTGAGCAGGATCCCAGCTTCTCTGGGTCTTCAGGAATTTTTGACCGGAGGTTGGTAAGTAGCCTTGTACACGCTCTCTGTTTGTTGGACTGAATTATCCGATTAACCAGGAGATAACCGACAGCAAGGATCATGATGGCAGCGCGGTTTCGTTCATCAGGCAAAACTGTGCGTACACAACGTACCATGCGTGTCTGCATGCACCATACCCTGATATGTGCCGCCACGCTCTGCAACCCAAAGTAGGAGAGAGGGTCGCACGTATTAGACTTCGACCCGCTGGCTGGACATTCCCCCATCAGGCACCCATCTCGTTCAAGTCGTCAGCCAATCTCACATCTTAATAAATAGTAACGTCTAACTGAGTCAGTTAGTTAGATGCGTACACTTGTGTAGTAGGATCTTTATTTAGTTTGATGCATACACTTGTTCTTTTTTGGTAGCTTTTTTTTAATGATGGTTGATGTTTGGTTTGGAAGAGAGAGTTGTGTCTTCACTCTTCTGGCCTGCTTACTGCTTCTGTTGCACCCCCAGCCCTGGTTGTTGCTGCTGCTGTTTTCAATGTACAATCAGTAGTATATTTTGTCTGTTGGTTGAATAAATGTGTTGTTAGAACGACAAACACAATGTTTTGGAAGTCGTTACACGGTTCAATCCTTTAGTGCCCCGTACCGTACGTAGCACATACTATTTTTCGTACGGAACATATTTTCCACTTATTGATAACATGCATCCCACTAATGGAGGCCCAGTATAGAAGCCCATAATTAACTGGAAGGGAGGCTCTCACATGAATCCGGCCCAGGTACATGCTCATGGTCTCCAAAATATAAAAATAAGTAATTCGGAGGAGCAAGCTATAAACTGAGTTGAGCGGTCTCTGTGGCCCGTCTAACAACATGACCAGCCCAGCAGATTTTTCTTTGGGAAAATAGGTAGCCCAGTATTTCTTTTTGAAGAATACCCAAGCTAGGCCTATTTGTTTTCTCCGACTTACTGGGCTGCAAATCTTTCAAGATGAGGAGGCATGCATTCTGGCCTGGCCAAAGAGTATGGTCAGTGTCTGTTAAAATTAATATCAAAAGGGCTTGAAAATTCCAAAAAAATTATAGCAAATGGGATATTAGTTTCTTTTTTAGTTTCTGTTCTTCACTGATATCTTATACGCATTTCATTTGATTTAACATGCCATAGTACTAATTTATTTTTAAATTTGTTTTAGTATGGCTACTAATTTTTGGATTAAGAATATTTTGTTCCCCAGCAAAAATTTACGAATTTTCAAAATTTCCCACATATTTAGTTTTTTTTAACCCTGGCACTAACCAAAAAATGGGCAGCAATTCTAAAAATGGAAAATGGGCTGCAATAAATTCCATATGAATTAGAAAATGAGTAAAAAATATAAAAATAATAGCAAATGGGTTGTAAACGCCACATATTTCGAGGCTGACTTGTTTACGCAAGGCTTTGTCAGTCAACATACGATTCTAGCAGCAGTGACTGTTGGATGACCATCCAACGGCCGACGTGCTTCTTCAATCTCTGATCTTCCTGCTCCAGCCGCCTAAACTAGCGCCAGCGGGACTGCCTGCTCCCTTCTCTTGTGGCCCGCTGTGATGTCGCACCGGCTTCCCCGGCCCACCCTACTCCCTCCGCTGGCATGGCCGCACGCAATCAACTGCCTCCTTATTACGCGAAAAAATGACTCCTCCCACTTACATCTGGGGCACACCGGTTGGGAGGCTGACCTGTGGGCCTACTAAGTTGACGCGTACGCATGGCTTGTTAACTTAGTCAACAAACGATTCTAGCAGCAATAACCGTTGAATTTGAATCGAACGGTCCTGCTGCTTCTTCAATCACTGCTCTTCTTGCACCAGCCGCCCAAACCAGCACCGACGAGACCGCCTGCTCCTGCCTCCAGTGGCCGGCTGTGCTGCTGTTGAGGCCTCATCGAACCCTACTACTCCCACCGCTAGCCCGGCCCTGCGGCGACGACAGCCTCACACCGCAGCCGAACCATTGAACCCTCGTACTCCTCTCCGCGTGGGCATCCACAACCGCGTCTTCCCCGGCTCCGCGTCGTGCCCTTCCTAGGCCTCGCCGTCGTCCACCGCCTTGGTGCTCTCGGCGCGGCGTAGTAATTGTGGTCAAGGACCGACTTCCATCGGAAGAGTACTGTACTTGGAGAGGCTGACAGCTGGGTCCACGGCCACAACCCAGTTTTTTTGTGATTTGCCAAGTAAGTCGCTTTGTCAGGCCTGTTGGGCTGCAAATCTTTCAAGACGAGGATAGCTTTCATTTGGCTGGCCGAGAAAATGGCATATCAGTAATGAGAAATGGGCTGTACATTTTTAAAACACATCAAACCGGCAATTAGTTTCAAATTTCTTTTTTTTTTCATTTAGAGATTTTGAATTGCATTGATTTTTATGCGTGGATAATTTGTTGGATTTTATATTGATACATATTTATTTTTAAAATCAGTTTGAACGCGACTCGAAATTTCGGGATTAAAAACAGTTCGGACCGCACCGAAATATGCAAAATTTCATATAATTTTTTAACCGTGGCCACAATATGGGCTGTAATGCTAATAAAAAGAATATGGGCTCCAAAACAACCTTAAGAATTAGCAAATGGGCTGTAAATTATTAGAAATAATGGCAGATGGGTTGTATGATGTTTTTCATAGATTTGAGGCTTTCCTAAAAAAAGGTTGACGCACAAGCAGTTACTGTTGGATGTCCATCCAACGGCCGTCGTGCTTCTTCAATCTCTGCTCTTCCTGCTCCAGCCGCTCAAACAAGTGTCGGCGGGACTGCCTGCTCTCTCCTCCCCGCGGCCGGTTGTGCTGCCACACAGGCCTCACCGCCCCACCGTACTCCCATCGCTGGCATAGCCATCCCTCTACTCACCCACACCTGCTGTTATTCTCCGGCGATGGCAGACGAATCAGTAAACCCTCGTACAGTCGTACTCCCCTCCGCGTGGGAAACAACTGCCGAGTCTTCCTTGCCTTCGTGTCATTCCCTTCCTAGGCCTCGCCGTCGTCCACCGCCCTGGTGCTCTCGGCGCGGCGTGGTCAATCTGGTCAACGACCGACTTCCATCGGAAGAGTACTGTACGTGGAGAGGCTGATAGCTGGGTCCACGACAGCCGCAAGGAAGAGCCTCCTTATTATGCGGAAAATAATTATACCTCCACCTGACAGCGGGGACCCACCGGACGCGGCCACTGTATTTGGAGAAAAAACTTTTTCCCCCTGACTGCTAGGACCCATCGGACGGGTCACCGTATTTCGCGAAAAAATGTTCCCCCCGCTGTCAGCTCAGACCCACCGGAAGTGCCTCCTTATTACGCACAAAAAAATGAATACTCCCCCTGCTAGCTTGGACCCATATAGTGGGAGGCTAACTTGTGTGCCTACTAAGTTGACGGGGATGGAGGGCTTTGTCAACTTAGTCAATATGCACGATTCTAGATCCATTGACCGTACGATGTCCATCCAACGGCCATAGTGCTTCTTCAACCTCTGGTCTTCTTGCTCCAGTCGCCCAAACCAGCGCCGGTCGTGCCTCATGCTCCTACCTCCCATGGTCGGATGCGATGCCGCGGAGGCCTCGCCGCCCCCTACTATTCCCATCGATGGCCAGGCCCTGCGGCGACGGTAGCCTCACACCGCAGCCGAACCAGTGAACCCTTGTACTCCTCTCTGCACGGGCTTCCACTTCCGCGTCGTCCCCTTCCTAGGCCTCGCCGTCGTCCACCACCCTGGTGCTCTCGGCGTGACGTGGTCAACGTGGTCAAGGAACAACTTCCATCGGAAGAGTACTGTACGTGGAGAGGCTGACAGCTGGGTCCACAGCAGCCGCAAGGAAGTGCCTCCTTATTATGCAGAAAATAATTATTCCTCCACCTGACAGCAGGGACCCACCGGACGGGCCACCGTATTTGAAAAAAAAACGTTTTCTCCCTGACTGTTGGGACCCACCGGACGGGCCACCGTATTGCGTGAAAAAAACGTCCCCCCC
>LR738715.1:217616499-217651187 GCA_902687465.1 Secale cereale | reverse complement strand
CCGCTGTCGGCTCGGACCCACCGGAAGTGTCTCCTTATTAAAAAAAATGAATACTCCCCCTGCTGGTTGGGACCCACCTTGGTGGGAGAATGACTTGTGGGCCTACTAAGTTGACGAGGACGGTGTGCTTTGTCAACTTAGTCAATATGAACGATTCTAGCTCCAGTGACCGTACGATGTCCATCCAACGGCCATAGTGCTTGTTCAACCTCTGGTCTTGTTGCTCCAGCTGCCCAAAGCAGCGCCGGTCGTGACGCATGCTCCTGCCTCCCATGGCCGGCTGTGCTTCCATGAAGGCCTCACCGCCCCCCTACTATACCCACTGTTGGCCAGGCCATCCCTCTACTCACCCACACCCCTATTATTCTGCGGCGACGGTAGCCTCACACCGCAGCGAACCAGTGAACCCTCGTACTCCTCTACGCGTGGGCATCCACTGCCGCGTCTTCCCTGTCTCCACATCGTCCCCTTCCTAGGCCTCGCCGTCGTCCACCGCCCTGGTGCTCTCGGCGCGGCGTGGTCAACATGGTCAAGGAACGGCTTCATCGGACGTGGACTGTATATGGAGAGGCTGACAGCTAGGTCCACGGTCACAACATGGAAGTGCCTCCTTATTACGTGCAAAATAATTATTCCTCCACCTGACAGCAGGGACCTGATAACCCTCAACCGTAAGGGATCGAGATAGTCTTCGCGGGTAAGAATAACCCAATTTATAGATTCGACACACGGGGAGCCAAAGAGTATTTATAAGCTTTGACAGTTGAGTTGTCAATTCAACCGCACCTGAAATATACTTACTTGCAACAAAAGATAAGTGGTAACGGTGATATGATAGTGATGGTGGTGACAGCAAAAGTAAACAGCAAAAGTAACAACTAATAACCAGCAGGATTGAAACACTGTAGGCTAGGGAGATGGATGGTTGGGCGCTGCATGGATGAGATACATCATGCATCTAACTTGGGGCAAGGCACACAGAAAAGTAATGATCATCTAGGCAAATATCAAACATTAGGCATGTATCCCACAGGTAGTTGTACGTGCTTGCAATAAGAACTTGCACACCGTCTTTTGTCCTACCATCCCGCTACGAACGGGGCCAAAAGGAACTTATGGAGATTAAGGTGCTCCTGTCAAAGAGCACCGGAACAAAGCAATAAACTCAATGGATACATGGAATCCTCAAATTATGGACCATCCCCTTTGGTGTCCCAAGCTGTCACCTTTGGGATCGCCGGTTCCGGACCATAATAGGTGCAAACAACTCATAGATAGGATCAAGAACACAAATATATTCATGCAAACACATAGGGTTCAGATCTGAAAACATGGCACTCGGGCCCAAAGTGACAAGCATTAAGAGCAACAAGTTGAAGCAAAGATGATAAACACCAAAGTAGATGATAGGCAACATGCCCCCAACAATCTGATAAACTATTACATGATCTAACTCATCCAATCCCTACCATCCCCTTTGCCTACAGCAGGGAATTACTCACACATGGAAGGAGAAGTCATGGAGGGAGGATGGAGTGGTGATGATGATGACGATGGCGACGATCTCCCCTCTCCGGAGGCCAAATCAGCCTCCAGATTAGCCCTCCCGAAGAAGAACAGAGGGTGGCGGCGGCTCCGCGACGGAAACTGGAAAAACGACTACTGTTCTGGGGTTTCCTCGCCACGGGAATAAATAGGAGCCAAGGTAGGGCACCAGAGGGCGGAGGACCCTCCCAGGCGGCCTCCTGGCGCGGCCAGGGGTGGGGCCGCGCCAGCAGGGCGCCTGGGGCCCCCCTGGCTGCCCTCTGGCCCCACTTCTGGAACAATGGCCCTTCGGGTGCATGGATTTTCTATGATTTTTCTTGGAATTTTCTGAGACACCTAAAAATCCATTTTCCTGCACACAATAAAACCATACAGGCAGCTCTGCTGAAAACAGCGTCAGTCCGGGTTAGTTTAGTTCAAATCATGCAAGAATGAGGGAAAAACAATAGCAAAAGTGTTTGGAAAAGTAGATACATTTGAGACGTATCAGGACCCACCGGACAAGCCACCGTATTTTGCGAAAAAAACGTTTCCCCCAGACTGCTGGGACCCACCAGCTACATCTTCGCACGCAAGGAAGTGCGTCCGGGCAAAAAAAAAATATTCGCCCCCCTGACTGCTGTGACCCACCAGCTACATCTTCGCACGCAAGGAAGTGCGTCCGGGCAAAAAAAATGATTCGCCCCTCTGACTGCTGGGACCCACCAGCTACATCTTCGCACGCAAGGAAGTGCTTGACAATCGGGACCCATCTGGTCGAAGCGTACGTAGTGTTGTCATTCTGGTCGCGAACGTGTACGTACATACTGGTCGATGTAGAGGCGTGCACGTGTCGTAGTAGAGGCGCGCACGTAGCATGTACACGTACGTACAACGACAAGTGTGCAAGAAAGAAAATACGGCCACGTACGTACATACGAGCAGGGTCTCAAACGCCTACTCGCGCATACGTACGGCCAGGGCTCATGTACATGGCTGGGTCAGAACGGAGAAACATCGTCGTCGTCGTGTTCATGGGGAGCCAACCGACTGGGTCGGAACGGAATGCGTCATCGTGTTCATCAGGAGGGCTTGGACGGAACAACCGATGGAAACGAGGCCTGGCATACCGCAGAACGGAGGAAACGACCTTGTGTTCTACCGGCCACATTCGAAACAGGATCTTGTTCATCAGGAGGGGTCTGGCGTACCGCAAAACGGAGGAAACGGACCTCGTACGGTCGAAACGGGGGTCCTGTTGATCGGGAGGGGTGTGGCGTACCGCAAAATGGAGGAAACGGACTTGTGTTGGAGCGCTATGATCGAAACGGGGGTCCTGTTCATCGGGAGGGGCGTGGCATACCGCAAAACGGAGGAAACAAACTTATGTTGGAGCGCTACGGTCGAAACGGGGGTCCTGTTCATCGGGAGGGGTGTGGCGTACCGCAAAACGGGACTCCACGGGATACTGTTCATCACCACCATCGACCCCCTCTAGCCTCCACGGGCTACTGTTCATCCATCGTCGACCTCCTCCAGCCTCCACCTGCGACTGTTCAGCCTCCACCGTGCGCTACTCCACCGGCTACTGTTCAACCAGCCCTCTCCACGTGCTCCTATTCAACCACCCCTCCACGGGCTACTGTTCATCCAGCCATTCACCGTCTACTGTTCATGCAGCCCTCCACGGGGTGTCCCTGTTCATGCAGCCCTCCACGGGGTCTTGTTCATGCAGCCCCAACCGGCTCGATCAAACAGGATCCTGTTCACGCAGAAGCAACACCACGGGGTCCTGTTTAGCCACCCCCACCGGGAACTGTTCATCCAAACCCTCCCAGCAACGCTCCCTGTTCATGCAGAGGCAACATCGATGGGCTTCAGTTAGCAGTAGTAGCGAAGGGATCGCTCGATCGGGTTCAGTTAACGGCCATCGATCGATCGCTCGGGTTCAGTAACGCGTAGTGTGTAGTGCAATCGCTCGGATTCAGTTAGAGCCCAAAGCCTCGCTCGGGTTCAGTTAGAGCCCAAAGCCTCGCACCCACGCGCGTGCGTGTATGAGAGAAACGCGCATCGCTCGGCCCCGACCACCCACCGTAACCGGGAACACCCCAATATTTTCCTCGCCCTCGCTTCTACCACGGTTTTTTCGTTATGGACGTCCCAAAGAATGTCATGCAGCTGCGTCTCCGGCCCGCCTAGGACGAAAAGCCCATTTTATGTCATGATTTTTTTTCATAGAAGTAGGACCCCACCACATCTATGATGATACCGTGTTTTGTCACAATTATTGTCATAGAAGTGTCATAAGTATGACAGAAAAAAGTTTCGTTCGGACCAAAATGTCACGGATGTCTTTTTTTTGTAGTGTTAGGGCATACGCGACGACCTGTCTTGAGGGTAGAGAGTACATGTGGTGAAGATAAACAACAACCCAAACAAAGTTGGAACCAAACTGCCTCTTTATATCCCGTTTAATACGACGAACCGTGAAGTTACAGATATCATCGATAACAGCCTCGGGCATTTGACATGCCAACAAATAAGATAGTAAGAACAGAGAAAAAAAGGTTTACACAGAGCCCTAATCTATGGGAAAGAAATTTTCAACCAGTGGGCCTGCTGCACGTCTGCGCTTTTTTATCCGTGGTAATTTGTCCTTGAGAAGGAGAATTGTGATGGCCGCCTGTAAAAAATAAAAAGGTAAAGGCAGGGTCTTGGAAAAGAGTACCCTGTACGGCCGTAAACAATGCAGGTTTTTAAATGAACCTGAAGAAGATATATGAGTCCGAATAGGGTCAAGCCAAACTATGGACTAATGGTATGTTGTATGCCCCTATCGCTGCCCAAGGTATTTTAAGGGCATAATTGTGTACGCGAGGTACGTGAGCTGCTACCTTATGGGGCAGTCGACGAGGGCACAACTGCTAATCGAGCTCAGGTTCCTCTGAGCTGCCGCATTCTAGTGTGGACCGGGCACATTTAGCCGTATCCGTAGTCTTGACGACTAATGAGCTGTTCGGCCTGAATAAGCCACTTTGGACCTCGGCCGCTAGGGTCGCAGTGTCTTCCTCCGCTCGGAGGGAACGCTCCACGTTTCCATTGACCGTGATAACGCCTCGGGGTCCAGACATTTTGAGCTTGAGATAGGCGTAATGCGGGACTGCGTTAAAGCGGGCGAAGGCCGTTCTTCCAAGTAGTGCATGATAGCCACTTCGGAATGGAGCGATGTCGAAGATTAACTCTTCTCTTCGGAAATTATCGGGCGAACCGAATATGACTTCCAATGTTAATGAACCAATGCAACGAGCTTCGACGCCTGGAATCAATCCAATAAAGGTAGTGCTGCTGGGCTTAATTCTTGATGGGTTGATCCCCATCTTGCGGATAGTATCATGATATATTAGATTGAGATTGCTGCCGCCGTCCATAAGGACTCGGGTGAGATGGTATCCATCTATTATGGGGTCGAGCACTAAGGCCGCCGAACCTCCGTGACGAATACTTGTTGGGTGATCCCTACGATCAAAGGTGATCGGGCAAGCCGACCATGGGTTGAACTTGGGTGTGACATGCTCGATGGCGTATACGTCCCGGAGTGCGCGCTTGCACTCCCTCTTGGGGATGTGGGTGACTTAGATCATGTTCACCGTTTTTACCTCCGGGGAAAATTTTTCTGCCCCACTGTGTTCGGCTGGCGAGGTTTGTTCTCGTCTTCACTTTGAGGTCCTTTTCCCTTGTGTTCAGCGTTTAGCTTACCGGCCTGCTTGAAGACCCAAAAACTGCGGTTGGTGTGATAGGATTGTCAGGGGTGCCATGGATTTGGCAGGACCTATCTAGTATCTTGTCCAAGCTGGATGGACTATCCCTGTTGCCTTTAAATGGCTTCTTCCGTTGACCGGGCCTCGAGCCACTGAATCCGGCGTTTACCGCTGTATCCTCTGTGTTTCCATTGTTGTTTCGGCGCTTATTCTTATTGCGTCATGGCTTGCCATTACCATCCCTGACTTCAGATGTGCCAGGGTGGCTGGTGCTATTGTTGCCACGAGCTAGCCAGCTATCCTCGCCCGCGCAACAGTGGGTCATGAGTGTGGTCAGGGCTGCCATTGTTCTCGGTTTCTCCTGGCCGAGGTGTCTAGCCAGCCATTCATCCCGGACACTGTGTTTGAATGCCGCTAAGGCTTCGGCGTTCGGACAATCAACAATCTCGTTCTTTTTAGTTAAGAACCGATTCCAAAACTTGCGGGCTGACTCCCCGGGTTGCTGGATTATATGACTTAAATCATCAGTGTCCGGGGGCCGGACATAAGTCCCCTGAAATTTGGCCCGAAAAGCATCCTCAAGTTCTTCCCAACTTCCTATAGAGTTCTCTGGAAGGCTATTAAGCCAGTGTCGAGCTGACCCTTTCAGCTTGTGGGGTAAATATTTAATGGCGTGGAGATCATATCCCCGAGCCATGTGTATGTGAAGAATAAAGTCTTCTATCCAGGCAGCTGGATCTCTTGTTCCATTGTACGCCTCGATGTTTACGGGTTTAAACCCTTCTGGACATTCATGATCCATTACCTCATCGGTGAAGCACAGAGGGTGTGACGCACCCCTGTATTTTGCGATTTCGTGGCGCAGTTCGGACGGTATCGGTGTTCGGTGTTGACTCCGAACTGGGATGTGACTGGTCTGTTTGGCTTGCTAGCCACCGCCCTGTGTGTATGTACGCTCCCATGGCCCGTAGATTGATCTACTTTGGCCCGCCTTTTTTATTCAGGTCTTGGCGTAGGTCGTACTTATGAGTTGAGCTGTTGTATCCTTGCCTTTACGGTGAGGATGTACGGGCTTGTGGACGGAGTTACTGGCCACTTTGTCCCGTCCATGGGGTGGTCGGTCTGGTTGATCGGCCCGATCATACTTCGGCGGAATTCGCGTTGGGGCCTCATCGTCAAATTGGGGCAACATTTTATGCTTAGGATAGCTCTTTGTTTGGCCTTTAGAGGCGTACCATTCTTCAGCGTCTAGCACATTGTTCCATCTATGGTTGAGCATATCATGTTCGGCTCTAAGCCGTTGCTGTTGTTTTTTCAAGCTCCTTGCGGTGGCAATGGGTTGTTGTTGAAAACGCTTCTGTTTGAGCAGTTCTTCTGGTACGATATACTCTTCGTCTCCTAGGCTGATGTCCTCTTCGGAGACAGGTCGGTAGCTGCTGTCATCTGCATCGCTGTGATCGGCCAGCGGTTCCTTTGGACTATGTTCGCCATCCTCTCGTTCGTCCTGCTCTATCACTCGCTCCACGGTGTCATCAGCTTGTTCCGGATCGTCATTATCGTTAGTGACAATGTTACTCCTTTTTCCTTTACGGGATCGAGATCTTTGCTTCTGACGCTGGTGTTTGGGGGGTTCATCGACGGGCTTGTCCTATTCTGGACCGATATCACCGTCACCCTCCTTTCCGTGAGGTGTGTCCACCATGTATATGTCATATGTAGAAGTAGCCGTCCACCGCCCGGTTGCAGGCGGGTTTGTATTTAGATCGGCTTTGGCATCATGGTCCATCCTGTCGATGTCCTAGGAAGCGTAATATGATAGGTCGGTTAAGTCCTCGACCGTGGCTACCAAGTGGGTGGTGGGTGGGAAGCGAAATTCACTGTCCTTAGCCCCCAGTTCGAACTGGGCATAATTCGGCTAGGAATCCTCCGCTAGGGAGAGAGTTTTCAATAAGTCCAGTGCTTCATCTAAAGGCGTGTGCGCGGCGTGTGTTCGGATGTCTGCAAGGCTGAATTCGGCAACGACCACTCGATCGGGCCCAAAAGATGCAGATCCTGAGAGTTCTGAACTCGCAGATGGAAACAAGTCCGAAGATCCGATGAGGGAAGTCCCGCTCCAGGCAGGACCTGTGTGCGGCTCAAGCGCCGATGGTCTTGCGATCTCCGTGGTGGGGTTAATCTTCCCGTCCTCGGATGAAGTGACATGCTCTGGTTCTAAGGCCGGAGCTGTTGTAGGTGTTATCCCCTCTACGGGGTCTGATGACTGATCTAGGTCATGTTCATCATGATGGCAGGGAGCAGCTACCATGGGTGCGAATTCGTTGAAGATCAAATCTCCACGGATATCAACGACGTAGTTTAAGCTTCCAAACCCGATCTGATGACCAGGGGCATAGTTGTCAACCCGCTCGAGGTGGCCTTCAGTGTTGGCGCGAAGCACTAAGCCGCCAAACACGAAGAGCTGGCCCAGAAGAAAAACTCCCTCGGTGGTGGCGTCGTTGGTGACGAAGCAAGCCATTGATCTTTCCGTCGATGACATAGTGGCACTCTAAATGAAAGCACCAATGTTGGTGTCAAAACCGACAGATCTCGGGTAGGGGGTCCCGAACTATGCGTGTGAGGATCGATGGTAACAGGAGACAGGGGACACGATGTTTACCCAGGTTCAGGCCCTCTCGATCGAGGTAATACCCTACTTCCTGTTTGATTGATCTTGATGAATATGATTACCAGAGTTGATCTACCTCGAGATTGTAATGGCTAAACCCTAGAAGTCTAGCTTATGAGGTTGCTATGATTCTGTTATCCTTGTCCCTACGGACTAAACCCAGCGGTTTATATATGCACTGGAGGGACCTAGGGTTGTACATGATCACCTTGCATCGGAAGGAAAGTATTGCACCCGTACTCTGAACTTGCTATTTTACACACGGGAGTCCTATCCGGATACGGGAGATAGTCATCATGGATAATCTTCATGGCCCACCAGTCCGGCCCATAGTAAACGACCAGCCACGTGAGGACCCCTTAATCCAGGATTCCCTCACCAACGACGATCAACTCCAACCGTTATCCATCTAAAAGAACTAATCCTCGATTTAATCTATGTATCGTCTGTCTCCTAAAATTATAATACATGAAAATCACTAGAGAAATTACCTTTGGCTGTCAGGACGGCATTGCTTCTTCCCAACGACAATCGATAGCAAATCTATCACCCCTACTTTCCCACAGCTGCGCGGCCCCAAACCCACATCACCAGCGGGCTCGACAACATCGAGCACAAACCTGCAGCTCAATCGCGCCAAGAGCAACCTCTTTCGACCACACCCGGGCCTCGAGCAAAGCTCCTTGACTGATACAAGACGGCGGCGACCATATGACTGCGGGACGGAATGGCCACTTGTGAGCTCCCAAACTGGTGGAAAAGATGCGGCGAAGGGGGTGAAACTACTCGACGGCCTGGTGTGGCTGGTGATGACCCACAAGTGTTGGGGATCTATTGTAGTCCTTTCGATAAGTAAGAGTGTTGAACCCAACGAGGAGCAGAAGGAAATGATAGGCAGTTTTCAGTAAGGTATTTTCTGCAAGCACTGAAATTATCGGTAACAGATAGTTTTATCATAGAGTAATTGGTAACAAGTAACAAATAGTAAAAGTAAATAAGGTGCAGCAAGATGGCCCAATCCCTTTTGTAGCAAAGGACAAGCCTGGACAACTCTTATATGAAGGAAAGCGCTCCCGAGGACACATGGGAATTATCGTCAAGCTAGTTTTCATCACGCTCATATGATTCGCGTTCGTTAGTTTGATAATTTGGTATGTGGGTGGACCGGTGCTTGGGTGCTGCCCTTACTTGGACAAGCATCCCACTTATGCTTAACCTCTATTGCAAGCATCCGCAACTACAACAGAAGTATTAAGGTAAACCTAACCATAGCATGAAACATATGGATCCAAATCAGCCCCTTATGAAGCAACGCATAAACTAGGGTTTAAGTTTCTATCACTCTAGCAAACCATCATCTACTTATTACTTCCCAATGCCTTCCTCTAGGCCCAAACAATGCTGAAGTGTCATGTAGTTGACGTTCACATGACACCACTAGAGGAAAGACAACTACATCTTATCAAAATATTGAACGAATACCAAATTCACATGACTACTTATAGCAAGACTTCTCTCATGTCCCCAGGACTCACAAGGCATATTCATGTTCATGATCATATGAGTATTAATATGCATAATGGATCTGAACATATGATCTTCCACCAAGTAAACCAACTAGCATCAACTACAAGGAGTAATCAACACTACTAGCAACCTACATGTACCAATCTGAGGTTTTGATACAAAGATTGGATACAAGAGATGAACTAGGGTTTGAGAGGAGATGGTGCTGGTGAATATGTTGATGAAGATAACCCTCCCCAAGATGGGGGAGTTGTTGGTGATGACGGCGGTGATGATTTCCCCCTCCCGGAGGGAAGTATCCCCGGCAGAACAGCTCCGCCGGAGCCCTAGATTGGTTCCGCCAAGGTTCCGCCTCGAGACGATGGCGCTTCGTCCCGAAAGCCTCCTTATGATTTTTCCAGGTCAAAACACCCCATATAGCATAAGATGGGCATTAGGGGGTCACCAGGTGGCCCACGAGGCAGGGGGCGCGCCGGGGGGCCCACCCTCGTGGACAGTGGGTGGCCCCCCACTCGTACCTCTTTCGCCAGATATTTTTTATATTTTCTGAAACGGTGTCTCGTGGAGTTTCGAAGGTTTTTGAGTTGTGCAGAATAGGTCTCCAATGTTTGCTCCTTTTCAAGCCCAGAATTCCAGCTGCCGACATTCTCCCTCTTTATGTAAACCTTGTAAAATAAGAGAGAAAATGCATAAGTATTGTGACATAATGTGTAATAACAGCCCATAGTGCAATAAATATCAATATAAAAGCATGATGCAAAATGGACGTATCAACTCCCCCAAGCTTAGACCTCGCTTGTCCTCAAGCGAAAGCCGATATCGAAAAATATGTCCACATGTTTAAAGATAGAGGTGGTGATAAAATAAAATACGGACATGAGGGCATCATGATCATTCTTATAACAGCAACATATACATATTGTCATATGATTTCTTATGCTAAAGTAACATCCATTCACAATATCAAGTATGACTCATAAACTTCATTGAAAACTAACAAACTATGATCTCGGTCATTGAAACAATTGCAATTTATCGTAATATCGTAAAGAGTCAAAATAAGAGCTTTTCAGCAGGTCCACATACTCAACTATCATTTAGTCTTTCACAATTGCTCACACTCACGCAATACTTATGGGTATGGAGTTTTAGCCGGACACAGAGAAAGATAGGGGCTTATAGTGTTGCCTCCCAACCTTTTACCTCAAGGGTAATGCCAACAATAATAGATCATGACAGCTTACATCCAATTAGGTATATATGTGAGGATCTTTCCAACACAATGTGCTTGCCAAAGGATAAAATGTAAAAAGGAAAGGTGAAGATCACCATGACTCTTATAAGGTAAGAACAATGGATGGGCCCTTCGTAGAGGGAAGCAGAGGTTGTCATGTGCTTTTATGGTTGAATGTACAAAATCTTAGCGCAAAAGAACGTCACTTTATATTGCCACTTGTGATATGGACCTTTATTATGCAGTCCATCGCTTTTATTCCTTCCATATCACAAGATCATATAAAGTTTATTTTCTCCACATTAATAGATCACACATATTTTAGAGGGTTGCAACAATGACAACTTACTTGAAGGATATTTCTCAATCCATAGGTAGGTATGGTGGACTCTTATGGCAAGACTAGGTTTAAGTATGTATGGAAGCACTAGTAGTATTTCTACTTGGTGCAAGAAGTTTTGGCTAGCATGAGGGGGAAAGGCAAGCTCAACATGTTGGATGATCCATGACAATATACTTTATTTCGGATATAAGAAGACATAACCCATTATGTTGTCTTCCTTGTCCAACATCAACTCTTTAGCATGTCATATTTTAGTGAGTGCTCACAATCATAAAAGATGTCCAAGATAGTATATTTGTATGCGAAAACCTCTCTTTCTTTATTACTTCCTATTAATTGCAACGATGACCAAAACTTTGTTTGTCAACTCTCAACAACTTTTATTCATCATACTCTTTATATGTGAAGTCATTACTTTCCATAAGATCAATATGATCTCTTGGTAATTTATATATTTTCTTTTATTCTCTCATGACCATAGCAAGAAAATCAAGCCCTTGACTCAAAACTAATCTTTATTATAGATATAGCTCACAGACTCGATTACAAAGATAAGGATCATAAAGCAAGGCTCACGACTAGATCATACTAGACTTTATTCTACTAAATCAAGATATTACCAAAAGGATCGAACTA
Organism: Secale cereale; assembly: GCA_902687465.1. Taxonomy (NCBI): domain Eukaryota; kingdom Viridiplantae; phylum Streptophyta; class Magnoliopsida; order Poales; family Poaceae; genus Secale; species Secale cereale. The sequence continues at coordinate 217,639,500 of LR738715.1, read as the reverse complement.
AGAAAAATGGTAAAGATAGGAGTGTGATGCTGATACGATACCGGGGCACCTCCCCCAAGCTTGGCAGTTGCCAAGGGGAGCGCCCATACCCATGTGATTATGCCTCCATCTTCGAAGGTGGTGATGATGGAGTTGTTGATGATGTAGGTTTGTCGTCCACGTTCCAAGGCATGGGCTCACCATCGTAGAAGGAAGATCGAGTCTCCGGGATCCTCAAATCTGCAGCCAAACTCATCTTCTTGAATCTATATTCATACTCACAGCTTTGGTTTTGCAGGTCATAGATCTGGGCTTGGAGGTGCTCGATTTTCTCGTGAATCTTGAAGATGGCCTCCCCAATGGTCTTGGCGTCCAGCTTGTGGTTGTTGATGAGCTCTGTGATCATCATGTGGTTGGCGTTGAGTCCTCGTTCCACCATACCTTGGCACTTGAAAACTTGCTGCTCCATGGCTTCAAGTCTTGTCTCCACGCTTCCGGTCCTTCTTGGTCCCTCAACATCGCGGATGTGCAGCACACCCTCATGCACCTCGATGGCTTGAGGGTGTTGCAGCACCTCCGCAAGGTAGGGGTTGATGACCTTCTCGAAGAACTTGTCCTTGGGGGTGCTTGAAGACGTCATGATGATCTAGATCTGTCAGATACACAGCTCGAAACAAAAAGTAGATGATATTCGCGTGGTGCGGTGGTCAAAACCTTCGGGAGAATATATAATGAATTTTTACCAACCAAAAGAAGTAACATGCAAGAAAACGGAGTCCGGGAGGCACACGAGGTGCCCACGAGGTAGGGGGGCATGCCCAGGGGGTAGGGCGCGCCCTCCACCCTCGTGGACGCCTCGCGTCCTTTCCGGACTGCCTCTTATTTTTCTATTTTTCTAAATATTCCAAAACGGAGAAAAATGCCATTAGAACTGTTTTGGAGTCGGTTTACTTACCGTACCACGTACCTCTTCCTTTTCGGAGTCTGAATTTTTCTGGAAAGTCTCCCTTATGTATTCCTCCGGGGTTATAGTTTCAATAACATTGGTTTCAACATTTATAGGATTACCTGAGATATAATGTTTGATTGTTTGACCGTTCACCACCTTCGGATTTGTTCCTTCGAAGTTGTTGATTTTTATGGCACTGGAACGATAGACCTCCTTGATAACGTAAGGACTTTCCAATTTAGAGAGAAGTTTTCCTGCAAAAAATCTTAAACTAGAGTTGTATACCAAGACATAATCTCCTACGTTAAACTCCCGCTTTTGTATCCTTTTGTCATGCCATCTTTTAAGTTTTTCTTTAAACAGTTTGGCATTATCGTAAGCCTGGGTTCTCCGCTCATCAAGTGAGCTGATGTCAAATAACCTCTTCTCACCGGCAAGTTTGAATTCATAATTGAGCTCTTTAATAGCCAAATATGCCTTATGTTCTAGTTCAAGAGGCAAATGGCATGCTTTTCCATAGACCATTTTACACGGAGACATACCCATAGGATTTTTGTGCGCAGTTCTATAGGCCCATAATGCATCATCAAGTTTCTTGGACAATTTTTTTCTAGATCTATTAACAGTAGTTTGCAAAATTAATTTTAGCTCTCTGTTACTTAGTTCTACTTGACCAGTAGACTATGGGTGGTATGGGGATGCAATTCTATGATTCACATCATACTTAGCAAGCATCTTACGGAAAGCACCATGAATAAAATGTGAACCATCATCAGTCATTAAGTATCTAGGGACTCCAAACCTTGGAAAAATAACTTCTTTAAGCATCTTAATATAGGTGTTGTGATCAGCACTACTAGTTGGAATAGCTTCTACCCACTTAGTAATGTAATCAACATCAACTAAAATATGTGTATACCCATTAGAGGAAGGAAACGGTCCCATATAATCAAAGCCCCAGACATCAAATGGTTCAATAACAAGTGAATAATTCATAAGCATTTCTTGACGTCTACTAATATTACCAATTCTTTGGCATTCATCACAAGATAAGACAAACTTACGGGCATCCTTGAAGAGAGTAGGCCAATAAAAACCAGATTGTAGTACCTTATGTGCAGTTCTATCTCCAGCATGGTGTCCTCCATAAGCTCCAGAGTGACACTTGCGTCGGATCTGTTCCTGTTCATGCTCAGGTACACAACGTCTGATAATACCATCTACTCCTTCTTTATAAAGGCGTGGGTCATCCCAGAAGTAATTTCTTAAATCATAGAAGAACTTTTTCTTTTGCTGGTATGTGAAACTAGGTGGTATAAATTTAGCAACAGTGTAATTAGCATAATCAGCATACCATGGAGCAGTACGAGAAGTATTTATGACAACTAATTGGTCATGAGGAAAGCTATCATCAATAGGTAATGGGTCATCAAGAATATTCTCTAACCTAGACAAGTTATCTGCAACGGGGTTCTCAGCTCCCTTTCTATGAGTAATGTGCAAAACAAATTCTTGTAGCAGGAGAACCCACCTAATAAGTCTAGGCTTAACATCTTTCTTTTCCATAAGATATTTCATAGCAGCATGATTAGTGTGAACAGTTACTTTTGAATCAACAATATAAGGCTTGAACTTATCACAAGCAAATACAACTGCTAAAAATTCCTTTTCAGTAGTAGCATAATTTCTCTGGGCACGGTCTAGAGTTTTACTAGCATATTGGATAACATTCAATTTCTTATCAACTCTTTGTCCTAGAACAACACCTACAACATAATCACTAGCATCACACATAATTCCAAAGGGTAAATTCCAGTCAGGAGGCTGGACAATAGGTGCGGAGATCAATGCTTTCTTAAGTACTTCAAATGCTTCTACACAATCATCATCAAAGACAAAAGGAACATCTTTTTGTAAGAGATTAGTCAAAGGCCTAGAGATTTTGGAGAAGTCCTTAATGAACCTCCTTTAAAACCCAGCATGACCAAGGAAACTTCTTATACCTTTGATGTCCTTGGGACACATCATCTTTTCAATAGCATCAACTTTAGCTTTATCAACTTCAATACCCCTTTCAGAAATTTTATGCCCCAAGACAATGCCTTCATTAACCATAAAGTGGCACTTTTCCCAATTCAAGACAAGATTAGTTTCTTCACATCTCTGCAAAACTCGATCAAGGTTGCTCATGCAATCATCAAAAGAAGTTCCGTAAACGAAAAAGTCATCCATGAAAACCTCAACAATCTTTTCACAAAAATCAGAGAATATAGCCATCATGCATCTTTGAAAGGTAGCAGGTGCATTACATAAACCAAAAGGCATACGTCTATAAGCAAATGTACCGAAGGGACAAGTAAAAGTGGTCTTTTCTTGATCCTCTTTTGACACATGTATTTGAGAGAAACCAGAGTATCCATCTAGAAAGCAAAAATGAGTATGTTTGGATAACCTTTCTAGCATTTGATCAATAAAAGGTAAAGGGTAATGATCTTTCTTAGTAGCTTTATTTAATTTGTGGAAATCAATTACCATCCTATAACCTGTAGCAATTCTTTGTGGGATCAATTCATCTTTATCATTAGGAACAACAGTAATACCTCCCTTCTTAGGGACACAATGGACAGGACTTACACACTGGCTATCAGCAACTGGATAAATTATACCTGCCTCTAGAATCTTTAGTATTTCCTTCCTTACCACTTCTTTCATCTTAGGATTTAACCGTCGTTGATGATCGATAACCGGTTTAGCGTCCTTTTCCGACTTTATCTTGTGTTGGCATAGAGTGGGACTAATGCCCTTAAGATCATCAAGAGTATATCCAATAGCAGCACGATGCTTCTTTAGCGTTTTCAACAATTTCTCTTCTTCCTGCTCTGAAAGGTTAGCACTAATAATAACAGGATATATCTTCTTTTCATCAAGATATACATACTTAAGTGTATCAGGTAATGGTTTGAGTTCAAACACGAGATCACCCTTGGGTCGAGGAGGATCCCCTAGAATTTCAACATGCAAGTTGTGTTTCAATAAGGGTCCCTGTTTAAAGAATATTTCATCTATTTCCCTTCTCTCATTCATATACATATCATTTTCATGGTCTAGCAGACATTGTTCTAAGGGATCGTTAGGAGGTACATCAATAGAAGCAAGACCAATAATTTCATCCTTACTAGGCAATTCTTTATCATGGGGTTGTCTACGAAATTTAGAAAAGTTAAAATCATGAGACATATACCCTAATCCAACAGTAACAATATCCTTTTCGCAGTCTATCTTAGCATTAACAGTGTTCAAGAAAGGTCTACCAAATATAATGGGGCAAAAATCATCTTGTGGGGAACCACGAACAAGAAAATCAGCAGGGTATTTAACTTTCCCACACAAGACTTCAACATCTCTAACAATCCCCATTGGTGAAATAGTGTCTCTATTGGCAAGCTTAATAGTAACATCAATACCTTCTAGCTCAGCAGGTGCAATATCGTGCATAATTTCTTCATATAAGGAGATGGATATTACACTCGCACTAGCACCTACATCACATAAACCATGATAGCAATGATCTCCTATTTTAACATAAATAATAGGCATGCCTACAACATGTCTATGTTTATTCCTAGTATCGGGTTTGGCGATTCTAGCTGCTTCCTCACGGAGGTAAATAACATGCCCATCTATATTATCGACCAAGAGATCCTTAACCATAGCAACACTAGGTTCAACTTTAATTTGCTCAGAGGGTGTAGGTGTTCTAGTATTACTCTTACGAACCACAGTTGAAGCTTTAGCATGATCCTTTATCCAAATAGGGAAATATGGTTTCTCAATATAGGTGGTAGGAATAATAGGATCAACATTATAAGTGATAGTCTTTTCTTCAACTATAACATGCTCAACTACTTTTACTTCAATGGGAGGATGGTATTTAAACCACTTCTACTTAGGGAGATCAACACGAGTAGCAAATGATTCGCAGAAAGAAACTACTATCTCAGAGTCAAGTCCATATTTAGTGCTAAATTCACGGAAAACATCGGTATCCATAAAAGATTTAACACAATCAAACTTAGGCGTTATACCTGACTCCTTACCTTCTTCGAGATCCCAATCTTCAGAGTTGCGTTTCATTCTTTCCAATAAATCCCATTTGAATTCAGTAGTCTTCATCATAAAAGAACCGGTACAAGAGGTATCGAGCATGGAACGATTATTGAGAGAAAGCCGAGCATAAAATTTTTGAATGATCATTTATCTTGAGAGCTCATGATCGGGGCATGAATACAACATTGACTTAAGCCTCCCCCAAGCTTGAGCGATGCTTTCTCATTCGCGAGACCAAAAAATATATATATAATTACGATCATGATGAACCTGATGCATATGGTAGAACTTCTGATGAAATTCCAACTTCAATCGATTGTAGTTCCATGATCCAATATCATCGCATAGCCTAAACCATGTCAATGCCTCTACCTTCAAAGATAAAGGGAATACTTTCTTCTTGATCACATCCTCGGGCATACCTGCAAGCTTAAAAAATCTACAAACTTCATCCACATAGATTAGGTGCAAATCGGGATGCAGTGTTCCATCGCATGTAAAGGGATTAGCTAGCAGTTTCTCTATCACATCCGAAGGAATTTCAAAGCAAACATTTTTAGAAGGTTTAGTGGGTTGAGGAGCGAATCTTTTCTCTACTGGTCGGGGTGAAGATACCCCGAACAAGCCCCTCAAAGGATTAAGTTCCATAGTAACAAGTGACAGTAAATTTCAGCACACTATATAAATTTCTACTTACCAAAGGCGCTTCACTCCCCGGCAACGGCACCAGAAAAGAGTCTTGATGACCCACAAGTGTAGGGGATCTATCGTAGTCCTTTTGATAAGTAAGAGTGACGAACCCAACGAGGAGCAGCAGAAAATGATAGGCAGTTTTCAGTAAGGTATTTTCTGCAAGCACTAAAATTATCGGTAACAGATAGTTTTGTGATAGAGTAATTGGTAACAAGTAACAAATAGTAAAAGTAAATAAGGTGCAGCAAGATGGCCCAATCCCTTTTGTAGCAAAGGACAAGCCTGGAGAAACTCTTATATGAAGGAAAGCGCTCCCGCAGAAACATGGGAATTATCGTCAAGCTAGTTTTCATCACGCTCACATGATTCACGTTCGTTACTTTGATAATTTGGTATGTGTGTGGACCGGTGCTTGGGTGCTGCCCTTACTTGGACAAGCATCCCGCTTATGATTAACCTCTATTGCAAGCATCCGCAACTACAAAAGAAGTATTAAGGTAAACCTAACCATAGCATCAAACATATGGATCCAAATCAGCCCCTTACGAAGCAACGCATAAACTAGGGTTTAAGCTTCTGTCACTCTAGCAACCCATCATCTATTTATTACTTTTCAATGCCTTCCTCTAGGCCCAAACAATGGTGAAGTGTCATGTAATCGATGTTCACATGACACCACTAGAGGAAAGACGACATACATCTAATCAAAATATCGAACGAATACCAAATTCACATGACTACTTATAGCAAGACTTCTCCCATGTCCTCAGGAACAAACATAACTACTCTCAAGACATATTCATATTCATGATCAGAGGGGTATTAATATGTATAATGGATCCGAACATATGATCTTCCACCTAGTAAACCAACTAGCATCAACTACATGGAGTAATCAACACTACTAGCAACCTACATGTACCAATGTGAGGTTTTGATACAAAGATTGGATACAAGAGATGAACTAGAGTTTGAGAGGAGATGGTGCTGATGAAGACGTTGATGAAGATAACCCTCCCCAAGAAGGGAGAGTTGTTGGTGATGACGGCCGTGATGATTTCCCCCTCCCGAAGGGAAGTATCCCCGGCAGAACAGCTCCGCCGGAGCCCTAGATTGGTTCCGCCAAGGTTCCGCCTCGAGACGGAGGCACTTCATCCCGAAAGCCTCCTTATGATTTTTTCCAGGTCAAAACACCCCATATAGAAAAAGATGGGCATCGGGGGGTCACCAGGTGGCCCACGAGGCAGGGGGTGCGCCCCCCACCCTCATGGACAGTGGGTGGCCCCCCTCTCGTACCTCTTTTGCCAGATATTTTTTATATTTTCTGAAACGGTGTTTCATGGAGTTTCAGGGCTTTTTGAGTTGTGCAGAATAGGTCTCCAATGTTTGCTCCTTTTCTAGCCTAGAATTACAGCTGCCGGCATCCCCCCTCTTCATGTAAACCTTGTAAAATAAGAGAGAGAAGGCATAAGTATTGTGACATAATATGTAATAACAGCCCATAGTGCAATAAATATCAATATAAAAGCATGATGCAAAATGGACGTATCAACAGGGAGCAACAAGGATTGACGACGAGATGCGGTGGGGGCAGAATGGAGTGCGTGAGCTGAAACTTCCGCCACGCCAAAATTTCTAGCGATAGAGGAAACTAAAATGGGGTGGCGAAAACTGCACATATGTCGCATTTGGGGTCGAGTATACCTCTCCCTTGAAAAAAAACGGGCGAGGCATATTTTCGTGACATGCTCGGGGTCATTTTTTCACTCTGAACCCGTATATTTTCCGAGTCAAGGCGTTTTATGGGATATGCTAGAGATGAGCTAAGCTCCTGAGGTTTGGCTTGCGGACCAAGTAGTCTTAGCGTCCATGACGTCGTTCCTCTCTCACTGGAGGTGTTGCCTTGGTTGCTCGTGGAGATCACAATATGGTGGTAGGGATGCAAATTTTGAACCTTTAGGGTACCCTCTGGTCCTACTTAGTTCAACCAAATGAACTGAAGTTTCAAAACTAAAGTGAATTCTGAAAATTTAGTTCCATTAGTTGAACTAAAGAGGGTCGGAGGGTACACTCAAGGTTTCAAATTTGCATGCCTATATAGTGGTGAGGTGGCGCGATGATGTTAGTCCCTTCACTGGTGTTCTTGAAGGTTAGAAGATAAAAATATATGTGTAAAGTGAGCTCATCAATCCTCGCGAGTGCGCGATTGTCGTCCATCTTACTAACAAATCTCGTAGAGCAGCGACACGTTTGGTAGCCCGCATACACCCCAACCAGGCTGAGTTGGGCCCAAAAAACTTGTTTGCTTGCATACGGGGTGGGCTCACTCGCATGAGCGCGAAAATTGCGACCCATAGCCTGGCTCGCTAGAACCCTCAAATGGTAGTTTCCAGCGAACCAGGCTGAGCGCGGCACAAAGTAGAGATGGCGTGTTGACGATGGTGCAAGGGGAAATCGAGTGGAGATGGCGGGAGATGGAAATTGGGTGCGGCGGGACAACGCTAACTCTAAGCTCACACCCACTTACTCGGCCACCACTAGCTCTAGGACAAACACTGTGTGTGTTCTTAGGACCGGCGACGACGGTGACACGGATCTGCGCAAGTGGCCGAAGCGGACGTATTAGCAACACTCTCCAACAGCAGGAATTGTTGCTCCCTTTCCTCTTGGTTGGTCGTCCTTGACTCAGCCATGGCCCCCTCTTGGTCATCCTCCTCTCTGATGCTGGTAAGCAACACCTCGCCCCCTTGTGTTAGGTCGGTTGTTAGGCCGATAGGCAAGGTGTAGGATCGATTTCCCTATTTCTCAATGTACCCTCATTGTCGACTAGGTTGTGAACACATGGAAAAAGCTGGTAGTTCAGGCAACATTACTCATAGCTTGATTCAGGCATGACTCATATTCATGCACAAGATAGTTGTTCGTCGTGGTGAGAGGCATGTCATCACTTATGGCCCAATGCTTACAAGGGACCGGGAGAGGATAGCGAATCTGGATTACATCTACAACTGCAACGACACGGAGTCTTCGTGGATGCTTCGAATAAAAAGAGCACCATTTGCTAGGCTTGTCCAGACCTTCAGGAGTAGGGGGGCTGCTACAAGATAGCATCCACACCAGTGTGGAAGAGCAAGTGGCCAAGTTCCTCCATGTTGTTGGCCATAATCGGAGGTTCAAGGTTATGCACAACACCTCCAGGAGATCAATCGAGACCATCTCCAGGTACTTCAGGCAAGTGCTCTATGTTGTTGGGGAGCTCAGAGGAGAGTTGATCAGGTCACCAACCGGCCGAACTCCTACCAGGATTCACACTAGCCCAAGATGGTATCCATACTTCGAGGTGAGCACTGACAATATTTAGTTCATGGCTTGATATGCTTGTATTGTTCGGTTATAGCCATAACACAATCTTGTATTGCCATTTTAGGATTGCATTGGGGCAATAGATGGTATTCATGTCTCTGCCAGAGAGTCGAGGTCACATTCTGCAGCATACAGGGGGTGGAAGCACTACGCAAGCCGGAATGTCTTTACTGTTGTTAACTTTGATCTGAAGCTCACATATGTGTTTCCTGGCTGGGATGGTCAATACATGATGGTAAAATTCTCAGTGACAACAATGGCAAGTTCTATCCAGGAGATGCTAGCTATGCATGTCGGCCAGGTGTTCTTCCATCCTTTAGGAAAACCAGGTACCATATGAACTCGGTTGGTAGGAACTATCTTAGGACTCCACAAGAGTTGTTCAATCTCAGACACTCCAACCTCATAGTTACTATTGAGAGGGCCTTTGGAGCTCCGAAGAATATGTTTAACCAAAAAAGGCTTTCGCCCCGCTTCGAAGAACATGTTTAAGATCCTAGATCAAAAGCCATTCCACATTTTTTCCACCCAGGTTAAGCTTGTTCTTGCTTGTTGTATACTGCATAACCGGATCTTGCAATTGGGTTGTGATGAACTGGTACCCGAGAAGGAAGATGTGACGCTTGATGATGTTGTGAGCTCTGGCCCTGGTTTGAAGGCATTTGACAACGAAGTCTGGAAGAACAAAATGATGAAGTGGGCACACACAATGGTATGGCAGAGGTCACACAATAACAACAACAACAACAACAACAATAATAATAATAATAATAATAATAATAATAATAATAATAATAATAATAATAATAATAATAATATTAAAAAAAAGATAGAGCAGCAGCAGAAGAGGAAGAGGAAGAAACATCAGCATCAACATAAGAGGAAGAGGATGGACTTCCATCTAGTAAGCATCGACGATGAAATTTCCTCTATTCGGCCATATGCCTCTTAATAATGTATATTGCCATTTGATAGTAGTTAGGATGTCCGTAATTTGTTTCGCATCTAGTAGTGAAACTATGTCCAGATCGTATGTGGTAAGGTCACCACTAGTGACAAGTGATAAGAGTACCTTATGCAGGTTGCAACCAAACAACGTGTAATATGTGTGCGTAATGCAACGTGGTCAACGAAATGACGGGTCAAAATTAGTTCATCATGCAGCCAGCTTAAATACGGGCATCCAAACGATATACAATGATGGTTTTTTCACGTTTCTCTTTAGTCAGGCTGATAAGAAAAGTACATGCAATGAAGATAAAATCAATGCAACTAACCAAACACGGCCTAGATGGTGTTGTTCCATTCCATAGCTGTATTTCTGGGATGCCTGTCTAGACTCCTTGAATTTTGCTACTAGCAGTGTTTATCTCGTTGAGCTGTCTCCAGCGGCCGAGCATGTGAGCTGAACGCAGAGGCGAACACTTGGCACCCAACGCTGCCGAGCACTGTCGGTAGCACAGCTAAGACGTCTGTCTCTGTCCTGTCCAACGCGGGGTGGTGCCGTCGCGCCATTGGCCGGCTCGCTCTTTGCATCTCTGAAAGCTTGCACTGACGAGCAAACTCATCGCGACGCGAGGGACCATCAATAAACAGGAAAAGGCTTCTCCTGTTTGCGCGAGCGAAAGGAGGCGGACGAGAAAAATCTCGTGCTCGAATCCGAGGGCCGGCACCGAGATCTCCGTGACGGCGAGACCCCGGCCCCGGCCGCCCAACACGTTGCCCGCCCGCGACACTCCCCTCCCTTACGCCATCCTCCTGACGAGCGCCCGTGGCGTCGCGGTCCGGCGGGCGGGCCCCGCGACGGCTCCGCCTCTTCTCGCACGGCCGCGCCGGCTTTCACCTCGCTGTCTCCCGCCGGCTTTACGTGGCGACGGGAGGTGCCATCAGCGGCACATGACACATGATGTCGTAGTCCCAAAGCAACGGGCGGCTCCAGTTCCTAGCGGACACCGACGGATGTCGCGTGTCGTGTCATAAAATATTTCGCTCTACCGGACTTCTCCGTCACCCGCTCGTGTGACCGCCAAAGATCTGAGAAATATCGTCTCTGTGATTGATCGTCATGATCTGCGCCTTCTGTGGGAAGGAACAAAAAGATCTGATCATCAATGCGTCGGAAAAGACCAGTTGATCTTAGCCGGTCTACTTACTGTTGCGTATATTTTTTTCTCTAGGGCACGTCGGGTCTTATCGTGGCCTTGTGGCGTTCACGCCGTGAACAGTCTGTGTTACGCAACAAGCCTTCGCGATGGCGCGTGTGATCTGAAAATCTTTGGTCGTCCTTGTCTGGTGTTCTACTTTCGGGGCTGTTTGGATTGTGACTATCTTTGCCATATGTTGCCACATGATTCTTGCCACACTTGCCACACTTGCCTTACTTGAGTTGCTCAAATTGTTAGCCACACTTTGGCTTGCCTAAGGGAATTTTGCCACACTTTTTGTGTCTATGACATGTGGGGTTCACTGCTCATAAAAAAAATCCTTGCCTCAAGTGTGGCTAGAACCAAACACATACCTAACATGGTCAAACTTACCTAAGGTTAGGCATGGCAATGTGTGGCAAAGTGTGGCTAGAAACCAAACAGCCCCTTCGTTGCATGGTGTGAACGACTGGTCTTGCCATTTTTGACATCCCGTGGGTGATTAGCAGCCGTCCTCGTGTTTAGCTGCGCAGCGCATGTCGCCGGATCAGACAGTGGCCTGCTACTAGCACGCCGTTGATTTCCGCTTAGAACATCTTCAACAGCCACACGATATAAGCGTCGTGCTGAAAAAATACAGTTTTTCTTGCGCGCCCAGCCGCTCTGGACGCTTCGGTGGAGGTGCAAAAAACACGCACGCGACGAAAGTGGCGTGTGGCGCGAAACAGTATCGCGCGCCGTTTATTTCGTGCACCCGCTCCCACGCGCTGCACACTTGAGCGTCCGTGCCGCGACTTCCACCTACCGCCAATCCAGGCGCTAGCGTCGCCGTCCGCACCACCCCATTTTCTCCGCCGACCCGACGGCGCTTCCCCGGCCTATTCCCATGCCGCTGCTACTTCCTCCGTCTCCCTATAGTCGCCGCCGTCCCTCGCGCGCGCCATTCCTCCGACGAACAGCGCCCGGCTGCTCGCTGCTGCTCGGCCCACAAGGTGTTCGACAAAACGCTTGCAATGTATATATTGCTTCAACTTCACATTTTTACATGAATTTGGTGCATGTTGTTTGTAGTTTTTATAGACTAGTTTAAATTTAATATTGTAGATGAGTTCGTCATATGAATCTTCCGAAGAAGAATTTGATATTGAAGAGGAGGATCTTGCAATGATCCTAGCTATGCACATCAATAAAAAGCCGAAGCACGGTGGTTCAGTTATGGATCGACAGAAAAGTTGGAGGAATAAGATCGATGCCGACAAAAGATTGATGAGGCACTATTTTGCGGATAATCCCGTATACCCCGAGTCATACTTCCGGCGCCGGTTTAGGGTGAGCATCGAGTTGTTCAGATGCATTGTGGAGAAACTGGCGAGCCATGATCGGGTTTTTCAGCAAATGAGGAATGCCGCCGGAGAACTCAGGCATAGCACCTTTCAAAAGGTGACAACCGCTTTGCGTATATTGGCATACGGTATTCCGACTGATCAAGTTGATGACCACTTAGCCATGGGTGAGAGTCAAGCCATCATGTGTGTCAAGCGCTTCGCAGTCGGAATTGTGCAAGTGTTTGGCCTGGAGTAATTGAGATCTCCCAATGCTAAAGACGCCGCAAGGCTTTTGGAGATGAACAAAGCTCGCGCATTCCTAGGTATGCTTGGCTCAATAGATTGCATGCACTGGAGTTGGAAGAACTATCCTAAGGCACGGCATGAGCAATTCTACAACCAAAAAAAGCGTTTCACTATAATCCTTAAAGCGGTGGCCGTTCAATAGACTTGGATTTGACATGCTTTTTTGAAATGCCTGGTTATTTGAATGACATCAACATTGTTAATCGGTCATCACTCATGAATAAGATGCATATGGTGAACTGTCACCGGTGCAGTTTGTAGCAAACAGCCATACATACAACGATGGCTACTATCTTGCGGATGACATCTACCCAAAGTGAAAACACTTGTGAAGCTGTTGAAAAACCCGGAAGGTGAGAAAAATCTAGATTTCTACAATGCCCAGGCGGCAGATAGAAAGATGTGGAGAGAGCTTTTGGGATTTTGCAAGCCCAATTTGCTATTGTAAGAGGACCGGCTAGATTTTGGGATCAAAAGATCCTTTGGTGCATCATGCACGCTTGTGTTATCATGCATAATATGATCATCGAGAATGAGCGTGACCAAGATTTAGACTATTCTCAGTATGAGCTCTTGGGACATTCCGTGCGAGTGCGGCGGAGGGCTGCGAGGGTGGCCCGGCTTGTTGCCTCCTATCATGTCATTCGATGTGCCAAAATGCATGATGATCTTCAGAAGGATCTCGTTGAGGAGTGGTGGGCATGGAATGGCCGACAAGCGGATGATGATTTGTATGTTTGATGTTGTACGTTTGACGTTGTAGTGTCAAACTATTTGTCCCCATCATCGACAATAGTGCCTTAAGTATTATTCTGCATTGTCTTGTACTCCTCTTCACTTTGATCATACAACCGTGCCTTGTTCTATTGTCCATGACGGGGCACATCGTGTGCTACGGTCCTATAGAGTTGCACTTTGAACTGTAAATTGTTTGGCATATTCAGCCATTGCAATGCCAAGGCAATACCTCCCACTGATGCACCATTTCTTTACAAGGGATCTTCTAGGAAATTGGAGAGTTATTGCCATGTTGCAAAATGCTATTTCAAACCTTATCATGAAGGACAAACTCAGTGCCAATTAATCCACGGGTGTCAAAAAATCTTGTATGATTAGGATGATCGCATTGTTTGAAGAAGTAACCAATGTGTGAAGTTCTTCAGGAATAAGGCTTGTGTGCGATAATAGTAGGTTGCGTCCGGTTGCAAAGAGTAGCTCGTGTGTGATAAGTTGCACACAAGCTATTATAGATATCCATGTGTAGTAGAAAGACACCGGGAGGTGGTTAATCTCTTCTACGCATGTGCAATTCACCTCGTCTAATTAAATCTGGTCCAGACCCACCCATGAAAAACCCTGACTAACACCGTCCCCCCCCTTAGATACTTGAGCCTCGTCTCTCGACCTCTCCCACATCCCTCGATATGCCTCTGCTCTCGCGATTAAAAATTGTATAGATATCAAATTATCTCCCTCACCTTGATCTCTCTCTCTCTCTCTCTCTCTCTCTCTCTCTCTCTCTCTCTCTCTCTCTTTCCTCCCAACAAATAGCACTAAGTGTCTCACTCTTACTTCGCCCTCAAGGTCATTGCCAATCACACACGTCAATGTGCAATTCATAGCCTCTATCAAGGATGACACTCTCATCATCGTCACTGGGAAGGGCAAGGCAGAAATGATCAACGCTTGGTGTGGGGAGGAGGAATAGCTAGGAGGTCTTGTGGAGGATAAGGACTAATAGAAGCGATACGACGATTTTGAGGGGTGAGAGGAGGAGAAGAAGAACGGCTGTGCCTACAAGGAAAAGGTGGAGGGGAATCGGTTCAACGCCTACTACTCCAAGGAACTATGCTAGGCAATAGTTTTTTCAGAAAGAAAACATGTTAAGATTTGATCAAAATTCCCCAAAGGCACACTTGTGCCTAACACATGAACAATACAACTTGGTGGGAACCTAAGTGTGATGGTACACTGGTTATTCACGTAACCAAACTTTGCTAACCTATGAGTTACCTTGTTTTCCGATCTTCTAGCAACTTTCACAATGATCTCATGGAAGCCATGCAACAAACCTTTAATCTCTTCCACCACTTCACCATGCAGGGACCTACCTCATTAATGTGATTCAGGTGATCCTCTTTCGTCGCATCCTTCCCTGCTAGCTCCGGTCCTCCCGCTTATGGGAGTTCAATCCGGAGGGGCCACAGACCTTGAAGCGCTTCTTCGGTACTACGCACGAAGACATATGGAAGTAGCTTTTCAAGGCCCAGAAGGAGTGGCCAAAGGAGACCGAAGACACCGGCTATGACAGCGTGACTCCGGCTACGGAGGTAAGCACGATTTCGCCGAAGACTTACCATGTCTATATTTTAATTATAACATGAGTTAGAACTTTTACGTTCCATACAGGCTGGGACAACGAAAGCGGAGCGGATCAACTGTCTGGTCCCGCTGCCCGAAAACCCAGTCACGCCTCAACTGACGGTGATGCTGGTACCGGTGTCGTACAAGGTGCTGGAGAAGAAGGCCAAGAAGAAGGGCAAGGAGGTCAAGAGAGCCCCCCGCCCTAAGGGTCCTTCGGATACAGTGTCCGGAGAGACCGACGGCCACTCCTCCCATGACAAAGAGGAAGAGGAGGAGGAGGTGTAAAGCGACTCCTCCATCAAGGCAAAGGGAAAGAAGAAGGCGGCCCTCGAAGACACGGGAAAGGGGGCGCCCAAGAGGAAGCCGAACCTCCCGGGCAGCTTGGACTCAGCGTCCGAAGCTGATTTCTGAAGACAACCCAGGAGCAAGCCCCTGGCCGAATCGTAAGTGTTTAGACTTTTGCTGTTACCTTCGGTCAATTTGTTATCATTACATAAGCAACTCTATTTTCTGTTTTGCAGTCCTCCCCACATACTCCCCAACACACCATTATCGTCAGGGATCTCTCTGCCAGCTGACATGGCGGAGATCGACACGCCACCGCGGGCTCAAGCGCCCATCATACTAGGGGACATCGAAGTGTCCTCCCTGCGGGCGTCCCCTGTGCGAGGAGGTGGGAGCAGAGCGGATGAGAGGGTGCCCAAGGTTAAAACCTCAGCCATCATCAGCCAAGGGGAAAAAGTCCCTATGGTGACCAATGGCGGGGAGCCCAAGAAATCCGGCCTCCCGCCGAACACCATTCTGAAGACCATCGTGGCAGAAGAACGCACCCTGATGGGTGTGGTTATGGGGAAGATTCAGTATGCTAAGAGCAGACTGAATGAAGCCTTCAACAACCTACGGACAGGCTTTGAGGTATGCGATGTAATACTCTAAAGGAAGTTTACGTTTTGTCTGTATAGGATAACAAACCTGTATACGGACAATAGGCCCGGATGCTTTATTTGATTCTGAAGAGAATCGGACAGAGGATCCATATAGTATCAACTAATAGAACATAATGTGCCATTTATTTGAACATGCTTCCCTCATAGCGGCATCCGCCCAGGCTGCAGAGGTTTCTGATCTCAATCGAAAGCTTTAATTAGCCGACGAAGAGCTCGACCGCGTGAACAAGCGGTTTGATGAAACACAAGGTATGCGGTCTTTCAGAAAATCATTATGTTGAAAGACAAGATGTTTAATTTAAGAGTTTTTGACGCCGCCAAGGTCGAGAGCCTCAAGGGCTCCCTTGCCGATGCCAAAACGGAGGCTGAGATGAACAAGGCAGCCACTGACAAAGCGGCTGCCGAGCTGGAGGCCGAACAAGCCTCCCGCTGTCAACATGAGTCTCGAGTGGCCGAAGTCGAACGAGAGCTGCGAGATGCCATTCGCAAATGCGAGGAGCTGGAGTAGAAAACTTTGGATCAAACATCCGAACTCAATAAGGCTCTCAATGTTGCCAAGGAGGCGCGGAGCGAGTCCCGGAGTGCCCGCGAGGAGATCAAACAGGCGCGGCAGATAGTCGCCGCTAAGGCCTTTCTTCTGCAGAGTATCTTTGGAGGTCAGAAGTATGTGTCGCTCACGCGATTGTGGAGTTCTCCAGGTGCATTTGGGGATCTACTGAAGAGCATCGCCGACGCCGCCCAATTCTTCAGAGCCCAGGAGGGGAACACAACAGAGAAGCTGTTCTGGTCGCAGTTCCTTGCGCTAGAACATTGATGGGCCTCGAACCCCTCGTTGGTTACCCCAAGTGGAAGGTGTAAGATGCAGTATGTAGAAGTGTTTTCCCTTAGCAAAGATGCCAATGATCGAATCCCCAGAGACTCCTAGGTTCAACAAGTAGGTGTCAACTGCTAACGGTGCAAATTAGCAATCAACGTGGACCTGCACACAGATACAAATAACTTTGCTCCCAACGAGTACAGAGAGGTTGTCAATCCCTCCGGCCTTGTAGTTCACAAAGGATTAAAAGCAATGATAGTAGTGATAGATAATGTTTTGCAATAGTAAATAAAAGAGAAAAGTAAATAGCGGATGTGATCAATGATGGTAATATGGACCGGAGTCTCATGATGTTCACTAGTGATGTCTCTCTCCCAAAAGACGATAAAACAGCTATGTGAGGTAAACAAATTACAGCTGGGCAATTGACAGGACCACGAACGCAAACCAATGCTGATTACATTGCAAGAAAGGTTGAGGTTCAAAGCATGGGCGATACGCCAAAATAAGTAGACCGAAATCCATAAATATCTACTACTAATCATCCACCTTGAGATATCTATCCAGAACATCTCGCTGGTATTAAGTTGCGAGTCCCACCCATAGTGTAAACTCAATGCAACAGACAACTGCATTAAAAGAACTTTGCGTAAAGTAAACAATCCTTGCACCCGCGGGCACAAGCACCGTTGTTTTCCCCCTTGTGGCAACAACACATCCCCTAGACTCATGTTTCTGTCACTCAAGCTAGTCATCGAGGGGCATGAACCCACAATCGAGCATAACGTTCCCTCTTGGAGTCACTACGTATTACTTGGCCAAAGCAATAAATAACAACGGAAAACATGCAAGAATTACTTATGAACATAAATATAAAAGAGGTAGATCAAATATATTACTCAAGATCAATCTGAACATAATCCCATAATCCATCGGAACCCAGCAAACTCAACATAGCAACAACATAAGGATTACATATGTGCCTCGATCATGTAGGGCAGCTCACGAGGACTAATTAGTGAAGCACAAGAACGGGAGGAGAACATCACATAGCTACTGGTCATGGACTCATGGTCCAAGGGAGACTACTCACGAGTCATCCGGGAGGCGTCCATGGTGGTGGAGAAGCTCCCGGTGGTGATCCTCCCCTCCGACAGGGTGCTGGGAAGAGTTCTCCTGGTGCTCCCGATCTTGGAAGCGGCGGCGGCGGCGGAACAGAGATGGGATCGCGAAAAGAGTTCCTGTTCTGAGGGTTTCGGAGGACGCTTTAAATATATGCCAAAGGGGAGCATCGGGGAAGCTTCGGGGGGCCCAGGCGCCCCCCCGGCGCGGCCCAGGGGGGGGGCGCCCCTAGGGTGCCTGGAGCCCTGGTGGCCCCCCCGGCTGCCCTTCGGACGCACGGTAGTTTCCGGAACACTGATTTTTTATATAATTTTTCTGGATTTTTCCTGGCAGTTCTCGTAACGTGAAAACCTGAAATACAAAACAACCAAAAACAGAAACTGGCACTGGGGTGCACTGGATTAGTAAGTTAGTCCAAATATGATCAAAAGTGTATGGAAGTGTATGAATATCATAGCAATATCACCCAAAAGTGGCATGGAGCAAGCAGAAATTATAGATACATTTTGGACGTATCAACATCCCCAAGCTTAATTCCTGCTCGTCCTCTAGTAGGTAAATGATAACAAGAATAATTTCTGTGGTGACATGCTATTAACCATATAGGACTTTTTCATAGTCATATGACAAAAGCTTATTGAGACAATGATTCTATAGTAATTAAGTTGCCTCATGAGAAAATCACAAATGACTGAAAATTTTACAACATGACATTGAAGCATCAAATAGATTTGCAATGAACATGATGTGCAAGTATGATAAAGTGATATCTAGCTTGCCCCCTTTAGTGAAGCAAAACATAAATGCAGGGGCACCTTCAAGGTTTAGGTGATGACTAGATACAATGATTTCAAAATAAACGATATCACAATCATGCAAAAGACAATGCTACTTTGGGACAATGCACATTACACTTAGAATGACAATCATGCTCTCAGTAGTTGGTGCTTTTAAAAGAAGGTGGAGACTCAACATAAAAGTAAACGAATGGTTATGTGCTAGAGTTTTTTATTTTGAAAACATGGAAGCAATTTTGTCAACGGTAGTAGTACTTCATATGTGTCATGCATAAGACATCCTATAAGTTGCAAGCCTCATGCATCGAATACCAATAGTGCTCGCACCTTGTCCTAATTAGCTCGGATTTCCATGGGTTATCATTGCATTGCATATGTTTCAACCAAGTGTCACAAAGGGGTACCTCTATGCCACCTGTACAAAGGTCCAAAGAGATAAATCGCATTTGATTTCTCGTTTTTGATAGATCTCAACTTGAGGACATCCATACCGGGACAACATAGAAAATAGATGATGGACTCCTCTTTAATGCATAAGCATATTCTCATAAGAGATTGAGGATTAAGTCCAAGCTAAAACTTCCACCATGATGCATGGCTTTGGTTGGCGGCCCAATGTTCTTCTCTAACAATATGCATATTCATTCAACCCACGGCAAATCACCCTTACTTCAGACAAGACGAACATGCATAGCAACTCACACGATATTCAACAAAAGTGTGACAGTTGATGGCGTCCCCAGAAACATGGTTACCGCTCAGCAAGCAACTTATAAGAAATAAGATACATAGGCAACGTATTCTTTACCATAATAGTTTTTAAGCTACTTTCCCATGAGCTATGTATTGCAAGGTTAGTTTGCTTAGTACAGGTGGAGGTTAGCAAAAGACTGGGAGCGACCAACTAAGAGAGAAATGACAGTCATAATCATGCAGAGCGACAAAGCAATATTGAATCAGGCATGGTAGTTATATCGCTACTCAGAAATAAAAGATCATCAAGGCTTGACAGACTTTCTTTACAGTCTTAAATATGCGTGAGCATACGCCAAGTCAATCAAAATAAATTCTCGAAGGAAGATATTACTAAACCATACCACATCACAGGCAAACAAATCATGTTGGTACTCCAATAACACATTGGGAATCCCCCAGCTATTTGAGATTAACCATAAGAAAACCTGAACTACTAAGCACCATTATGCACGTAGCATATTTATCATAGACATATTAACCAATGCAACGGAAGCAAACTCTCTTAATAAGGTGAGCATGATAATTAAAGAGAGTTCAAGCAACCAACTAAACAAAAGCTCTTTGAAAAGATAAGCATGAATACTAAGAGCAGAGCATGATATTAGCTATTAAAAGACAAAGAACACACACAGCAAAGATAGACATGAAAATTCTATGTTATGTTCTAAGTAGAAGTGGAGCGTGTTTCTCTCCCACATAAAGGAATGCTGAGTTCCGACTCGTTATGAAAAACTAAAAAGAAAACTAAAAGCAAGACGCTCCAAGCATAGCACATAACACATGAAGTGATAAAAATATAGCGAAACGAAAGACGAACTGATAATGTTGATGGAGAAGGGGATGCACGGGGGCATCCCCAAGCTTAGAAGCTTGAGTCTCCTTGAATATTTATTGGGGGTGCACGGGGGCATCCCCAAGCTTGAGCGCTTGACACTCCTGAATCTTTTTATCATCTTCCCTCACACACTTGAAAACTCCCTTCATACATAACTCATTATAATCTGATTAGCGAGGTTAGTACCCTTAATAAAATAATTATACCTTGCTGGAAATAAAGATATTCTTGAAGGTCTACTGTTTCTCAAGATTGCCAAAAGGTTTTTGCAAAGAAAAAGCAAGCTCTTGATTTGCAAAATGAAGGAAAGGCAAAACAGGACAGAATCTGTGAAAAACAGAACAGCAGGTAGTAATTGATTTGTTTGGGGCACTTCTGCAACTCAAATCAAAAAACTCAGAACAGACGCACGAAAGACAATTATATAGAGAACGCTGTCGAAAAAAGTCAGACCAAAAAGATGATCTGGTGATTTTATACGAATTTTTCTATCCAAGGACAGAATCTGTTTCCTGGACAGCACCTCACAACTTTTGAACTTTCTAGCAATCAGAGGCTATACTTGGCACAAATATGAAAAGAAAAGATACAATGATGATGCTACTGTAGTAACAACATCAAGACCACTAAAAACTGAAAGTAAAGATAACAAGGGTTGTCTCCCTAGAGCTCTTCTTTATAGCCATAAAGATAGGCTTACGACTTTAATGATGCTCTCGTAGGAAGAAGAACAAAAGAGAGCATCAAGAAGCAAATACCAAACACATTTAAGCCTAACATGCTTCCTATGCATAGGAATATTGCAATAGAATAATTCATTGAAGCACAAATCAATAAGCATGGGAAGACAAAACAAGTGCAGCTTCAAAACCTTCAACATAAAGAGAGGGAACTTAATATTATTGAAATATCTATAAGCATATGTTCCCTTCTCATAATAATTTTTAGTGGGATCACGAATAAACTCAACAATATAAGCATCACATAAAGCATTGTTACCATGATCCACATGCAAAAAGGTACTCTTACTCTCCACATAAGCATCATGAAGAGGATAAAACTTAGTATAAAAGAGAGACATAAGCTCTTGCCAATCAAGCAAGTGCGAGTTATCGAGAAGCTTATACCAATCTGAAGCCTTATCTATAAGTGATACGCCGAACAATTTCATCATGACAAACTCCCTTGATACACCGGCAAGCTTAAATAATGAACATAATTGTGACAGATATAGCAAGTGTTCACCGGGATGTCTGTCTCCTGCATAACGATTAGCCAAGATATAATTGATAATACCAGCTGGTATTTTATAGGGCACAATTTCAGTAGGGGGAGGAGCAACCACCACAGGTGTGGGGCGTCTTCCCGCAAGCAACGATCCAATAACAAGGTTGTCCATAAGCATAACTGGTGAAAAGACATAAAGAAAACTGAAAGGTAAACTAACAAGACTAAAAAGCAAAGGTAAAAGATAGCATGCAACTCCCCTATCCTGAAGAGTGGAGTCCCCGGCAACGACGCCAGAAAATACTCCTTGATGGGCCTCGAACCCCTCGTTGGTTACCCCAAGTGGAAGGTGTAAGATGCAGTATGTAGAAGTGTTTTCCCTTAGCAAAGATGCCAAGAATCGAATCCCCAGAGACTCCTAGGTTCAACAAGTAGGTGTCAACTGCTAACGGCGCAAATTAGCAATCAACGTGGACCTGCACACAGATACAAATAGCTTTGCTCCCAACGAGTACAGAGAGGTTGTCAATCCCTCCGGCCTTGTAGTTCACAAAGGATTAAAAGCAATGATAGTAGTAATAGATAATGTTTTGCAATAGTAAATAAAAGAGAAAAGTAAATAGCGAATGCGATCAATGATGGTAATATGGACCGGAGTCTCATGATGTTCACTAGTGATGTCCCTCTCCCAAAAGACGATAAAACAGCTATGTGAGGTAAACAAATTATAGATGGGCAATTGACAGGACCACGAACGCAAACCAATGCTGATTACATTGCAAGAAAGGTTGAGGTTCAAAGCATGGGCGGTACGCCAAAATAAGTAGATCGAAATCCATCAATATCTACTACTAATCATCCACCTTGAGATATCTATCCAGAACATCTCGCTGGTATTAAGTTGCGAGTCCCACCCATAGTGTAAACTCAATGCAACAGACAACTGCATTAAAAGAACTTTGCGTAAAGTAAACAATCCTTGCACCCGCGGGCACAAGCACCGTTGTTTTCCCCCTTGTGGCAACAACACATCTCCTAGACTCATGTTTCTGTCACTCAAGCTAGTCATCGAGGGGCATGAACCCACAATCGAGCATAACGTTCCCTCTTGGAGTCACTACGTATTACTTGGCCAAAGCAATAAATAACAACGGAGAACATGCAAGAATTACTTATGAACATAAATATAAAAGAGGTAGATCAAATATATTACTCAAGATCAATCTGAACATAATCCCATAATCCATCGGATCCCAGCAAACTCAACATA
>LR738715.1:217601346-217616489 GCA_902687465.1 Secale cereale | reverse complement strand
GAGAAGCTCCCGGTGGTGATCCTCCCCTCCGGCAGGGTGCCGGGAAGAGTTCTCCTGGTGCTCCCGATCTTGGAAGCGGCGGCGGCGGCGGAACAGAGATGGGATCGCGAAAAGAGTTCCTGTTCTAAGGGTTTCGGAAGACGCTTTAAATATATGCCAAAGGGGAGCATCGGGGAAGCTTTGGGGGGCCCAGGCGCCCCCCCCGGCGCGGCCCAGGGGGGGGGGGGGGCGCCGCCAGGGCGCCTGGAGCCCTGGTGCCCCCCCCGGCTGCCCTTCGGACGCACGGTAGTTTCCGGAACGCTGATTTTTTATATAATTTTTCTGGATTTTTCCTGGCAGTTCTCGTAACGTGAAAACCTGAAATACAAAAACAGTCGAAAACAGAAACTGGCACTGGGGTGCACTGGATTAGTAAGTTAGTCCAAATATGATCAAAAGTGTATGGAAGTGTATGAATATCATAGCAATATCACCCAAAAGTGGCATGGAGCAAGCAGAAATTATAGATACATTTTGGACGTATCAAACATCCGGTGCCTCTGAATGACCAGTTGAAGCAACTAGTCGAGCTGCATAACATGGCGGGTGCAACCATGAAGGACTTAATAGTTCGGCTCTGGCCTGCCGAGCCAATCCCTAGTAGTTACTTTGGATTGGTGAAGCGGCTCGTTGACGTGAGGCCGCGGGTCGACGCGGTGAAGCGTTCGACCTGTATAGAAGGTGCCCGGATGACCTTTGCCCATGTCAAGATGCACTGGGCAAAGATGAAGGCCACCGAAGTGGCGACCGCAGGCCCACCCGAAGGCAAGGATCATCAGAAACCAGAGAGGTACTTCGATGATGTCCTTGAGGGAGCCCGCATTGTGGAGGGCCAGTGCTCAAAGGACATGGCTTTTGATTAAGTGTATTTGGGTTGTACAGACAATGCTTATGAACCAATATGTATATATTTTTGCGCCTTATATTTCAAGCGACTTTTCCTCCTGTGCGGCTGTTTATTGTTATATCTGAAAGTTTCCAGCCGTAGGCTTCAACCCCCATGTAGATACTACAGGGGTATTCGGCATGATGCATGACTACGCTTTACCCAACATCTTGGTTCGTAAAGGAGGTGTCCTCAAAGCGAACCAGGCAATCAAACTTTGTGGCTTCATTTCTTTCACTTAGCCATAGGAGTTTGACTGTGGGGCTAAGTACTAGCCCCTTGTGCGTGTGCGACTATCCGGATAACGGTGTCTGCACTACGCGGCTGGGCGAAGACCAGCCCCTCGTGTAACATGGAGTAGATCGCCAATGATCTGTAGTATAATATTAAGTCACCGAATTGCCGACCAGTTCTCGCTTATCATGACAGTCAGTTTTCAGCTTTATCTACTGAGGTCTTAACCGGATGAACCAGAAATACGATTGCAGTAGTTCTCCCTTTACTATCTTAGTCGAACAATGCGGAACGTAAGGTGGTAAGCACAGGAGTTGGGCAACCCAACTATAGACCCAAGACATGATTCGGAGCCGATGCATATAATGCAATATCCGGGACGCCGAACAGTTCCCTATAGGTGTTCGGACTTTGAAGTGTGCTAGGCCGAATACAACCCCTGGTGTTAAATCCAGATTTGAGGCACATGTGGCAATCTGAGGTAGGGAGGGAACACATATGGTAATGTAAGATGAACTCCAAACAATATTGGAACCAAACTGCTTCTTTTATACCCTGATTAATACGGTTAGCCGTGTGGTTACAAATAATGCCAACATCATCTTGGGCATTTTACATGCCAAAAAAGAAGAAGAATAATAAAGGGAAAGGTTTACACAGAGCCTAAAATTAATGAATAAAAAATCTCGATGGGGCCGTACTGCACGTCTGCGTCATTTCTCCTTTGTAACACATCCTAGAGGGAGAGGGGTTTTATGGACGCCTGTGAAGAAGGAAGGGGAACACTGGAAAAGAATGCCCTGCACAATCATATATAAGGTGGGTTCTTTTAATGAACATGTAATGAAAATATATTTAGAGTCTAAATATGATCAAACCGTACTATGGACTGTTATTCCGCAGTGTACCCCCGGCGCTACCCAAGGTATTTTAAGGGCGTAGTTGTGCACGCACGGTACATATGCCACAACCTTGTAAGGCAGTCGGCGGAGGCGTAAATCAAGCTCAGGTTCATCTGAGCTGCCGCATTGCAATGCAGACCGAACACGTTTAGCAGTGTCTCTGGTCTTGACGACCGATGAATTAGTTGGCTTGAATAGGCCGCTTTGAACTTCGGCTGCCAGGGCCGCAGTATCCTCCTCTGTACGGAGGGAACGCTCCATATTCCCATTGACTGTGATGATGCCGCGAGGTCCAGGCATTTTAAGCTTGAAGTAAGCATAGTGCGGAACTGCATCAAAGCGGGCGACGACAGTTCTTTCGAGCAGTGCGTGTTAGCCACTGTAGAAGGGAGCGATGTCAAAGATTAACTCTTTGCTTCGAAAATTGTCTGGAGAGCGGAATACCACTTCTAGTGTTAATGAGCCCGTGCACCGGGCCTCTACGCCGGGTATTACTCCTTTAAAGGTAGTGTTGCTCGGCTTGATTCTTGACAAGTCTATTCCCATCATGCGGACAGTGTCTTGATATATCAAATTGACACTACTTGTCACGCCCAAGATGCGATTCTATCCCGATCACGTGATGAACTCGTGATTGGGGCACAACCGCAGTTCGGGTGCTTAGCAAGATTGATATCATTACATCGTACCATTACATAAATAGATGGGGATACATACAAGTCATACAACTCCACATGAATACAACAAATCAAACATAAGACATCCGACTACAGATGAGAAACACGTGAAAACACGACGTCAGCCATCCTGCTATCCCATGCTGCCGACCAGGAACCTATCCCAAGACTGACGAATAAGAAGAAGGAAGAACTCCAACACAAGCAAACATCGCTCTCACGGCAAGACATCGGAAACATGTACCTATAACTATTGTTGTAGTATCTATGAGCCACGAGGACTTGACAATCCCATAACCATGGGTATCAAGACTAGCAAAGCTTAATGGGTAGGGAGAAGGTTAAGTGGTGAGTTTGCAGTAGAGACTAAGCATTGTATGGTGGCTAACTTACGAGTACAAGAGTAAGAAGAGCATCTACGCAAACGGTCGCAAACTAGTAATGATCGCTAAATGATCCTCAACTAACTAGGAGTCAAACATAACCCCACCGAGTTCTCTTCTCAAATTGAAAAGTGACGGTCATGGTTACTCACGTGGTTGGTGTATTTTATTACGTATTCTCTGACGAGTTTTCTACAACCGGACATTAACAAATTCCAATCTACCACATAACCGCGGGCATGGCTTTCAAAAGTTCATAACCCTGCAGGGGTGTCCCAACTTAGCCCATCACAAGCTCTCACGGTCAGCAGAGGTAAAATCTCTTGTCTTAGCAACACGATCAGAATCGGAACCCCGGTGCACAAGACATTTTGACAATGGTAAAACAAGTCCATCAAGACCTCCTGGCGTGCCGACACCCTGATAGTAGCCACGCGTATGTCGTCTCAGGCCACATCTGGATGAGCAACGCATACGGGAGCCAAATACCCCAAGTTGCTAAGGGTCGGCCCCGCAAAGTGCTCTAATTTGGACCAACACTCATGAGGAGCACTGGCCCGGGTTGTAAATTAAGTCCGCGGGTAGCGCTAACTCCCTATGCAAGTTATAGTTATTAGGAAAATGGTAAAACCAATGTTGGGCCTTGCTGAAGGAGTTTTATTCAAAGCGAACTGTCAAGGGGTCCCCATAAACCGAACCGCGTTAGGAACACAAAATCAAGGAACATAACACCGGTTTATCGGTTCTTAAGGTGGCATGAGTGGACCAAAACACCGAGCAAATGGCCAAGTCTTCCACCCATTTCCAAGTATATAGGTGCATTAATTTAAGTAAGGTATTGTGATATTCCCAAGATATCCAAGTTCTGACATGGAGCAATCTTCATCTTCACCTGCAACTAACAACGCTATAAGAGGGGCAGAGCAAGCGGTAACAATAGACATTCAACGGTTTGCTGGGATGGTGTCAAAGGTTAGAGGTACCGTGGCAGCATTGAGAGGCTGACAAACAAATAGATAGGTAGCGCGACATATAGCGATAGCATCGAGACAACTAGCATAACAACGATAGTAATGAGATCCAAGGTGATGGTCATCTTGCCTGAGATCCCGCAAGGAAGAAGAACGAGTCCATGAAGAAGACAAAGCCACGAAGATGAACCGAGTGTAGTCGAACGAATCCTCGCGATCACAATGAAACGGGAACTAACGAGAAGAAGCAAACAACATGGTAAACACACAACACATAAACAAGACATGATTCTCAACGAAGTATGATGCATGACAAGGCTACATGATGCAACTCATGGCAAGAGATGATGCATACAAGACCAACACAATCAAGCAAGTTTAAATGAGGCCGGAAACAACATATAACAATTCCGGTAAGTCCTCATATGCAAATTTCAAAATTGGTCCAGATCTGAACAAACATTAAGTTGGAGTTTTTAAACAACAAGTTAAGATGCACCATGATGATCTACACAAAATTCTAGTCAAGTTACATATAAAGTTCATTTAATTCGGAGATACGGCCTAGAAGATATCAGCAAAACAAGTTACACATGGCATTGATGCAAATGCAAGCAAAACACAATCACAATGACTTCAAAACATGGATGCAACATGGCATGATGAAACTACATGCAAAACCAAGCAAGTTTCATATATGACATGATCAAAACGGAGCAACGGTTCAACACATACACACGAAACAAGATATAACAACAATCTGCCTAAACAGTAACTAGGCACTTAATATGCAACATCTAAATATGCTACAGCACCCCAACATGAAAACGAAAGGCATGGCAGTGAATTACATGTCAAGCATTACAAAACATGATCACTGAGCTACTACTAGAAACCACTAGAACATGCTCAAATTCTCATGGAAAGATTGCAAAAGATAACAGATTCACAAACTTAGTGAAAAACAGAACATGGTAGGAACAACGACAAGTAGGCATGTTTGCAAGCTTTTGCAACTCAACATAAAGCATATCATGGCATGTGAATATAACCAACAACAAAAAGACATGTTTATGCAGCTACTCATGGTAGGAACATGTTCATAGGATGCATAGAACACTACCTATTCACATTGCAACACTGAACTTACTGATAATAGGATGAAAGAAACATTATTTAGCAATTTGAGAGCATGGTAATGACAAGCTACAATAGGCCATAATTGCAAACAAGGGCATGGATTGATAGAGCATAACATGGACAACAAAACATGATCATTGAACATCTCTAGATTATGCATTGTCTTTATTGTAGTATCAAGCAAACATGGCATCATAATGTAGAAGACTCTGACTTGGCAGAAATTACTAAGTCATAGAAAACAGCAAACAACGAGTAGGTCACTTTACAAGCTTTTTCCACTCAACACAGAGCATATCATGAAAAACTAATTACACCATTGCAAAGATAGCATGATTGTGCTCCTAAAACATGTTGACACGATACTCAAACAAAAATCACACAAAAAGATATGAAAAAGAGAAATCAGCAAGTTATAACAGCTTTCAGCACTTAACAGCAACATGCACTCTTGCAATAGCGATTACAACACCTAGGTGAATCCTAACATGAATGCAATAACCACCATCATGTAGAGCACAGAGAGGTGAACATTTTGACATATCATATGCTTCATTTGGACACACATGCACAAAGTTACAGTAGGTCTAAGATGCACACATTATGCTGATTTCAGAAAAGACTTAGCCGTTTTCAGACAAACATAGTGAGTGCAAAATTACTATACTATGCCTAGGGTGGGATTTAGGCGAAGGCTCACCATGGGCCCGGCCCAGGACGTAGGGAGGAGGCTGGGCTGCGCGGTGGAGAGGCGAGGTAGGCTGGCTTGGGCCTGAGCAGCTGGGCATTGAGGGATGCGGCCCAGGAGCGGAGTTGGCCGGCCAGGGCGACTAGGCCGAGGCGAGGCCGACCCACGCAACACGAGAGGCCGGGCGAAACGGGCCGCTGGAGCTCGTCTCCCTCGTGCGCCGACATGAGGCAGGGAGCCACGACGGCGGCTCGGCAGGGTGGACGGCGGGATGACCCCGGGCACCGGCGAGATGAGGGACCGGTGGATCCACGCCGGATCCAACGAGGGGCACCCGATCCGAGAGCGGGGGAGGGTCGAGAGGCGATGGCGGTGGCGGGCGAGCTCGGGGCGGAGCCGCTGCCGACGGCGAGGGTCGGGAGCGGCGCGCACGCTGGATTGCGAGGGCGAGCGAGTGAGGGATCCAGGACGGAGGCGTCGGGAGGAGCAGGGTCGCAAGGAGCTGGTTTCGCCCGGTGCGGCCCGGGGTAGGCCACGGATGGGCCTGGCGCGAAGGAGGTGGGAGCCTGGCGGTGGGGAGGTGACGTGGTAGCCCCTGGTTGGCTGCAAGGCGGCGGCGTGGTGGCGGCTAGCCACTTGGCCCTCGCCAAGTGGCGGCGAAGGGGAGGTTTCGTGCGGATTCCGAGGAGGAGGGTTTGGGTAGAGGTAGGTGGAGGGCTAGGCTGCCAAATTTGGAAGGGGCTGTGTTTATATAGGGAAGGGGTTAGGGTTAGGGGGTTTGAGGCCGTTTCGGAGCCGTACGATCGCCATCAGACCGTCCGGAGCAGAGGGGTGGCGTAGATGGGCTAGGTGGGCTGTGTAGGACTAGGAGGCCTTGGGCTGAAAGGAGATAAGAGAGAGATAGGCCCAATGGCAGTTTCGGAGACCGAAACGTCCGACGTTTGTCCAGCTATATTGCCGCCATAGGTTTAATGGTTGGGCTAACAAACGACCTCCGAATGCGATGAAATTTGACAGACGGTCTACCTACACTATAATAAGACCACACGCCAAGTTTCATCCCATTCCGAGAACATTTTTCGGCCACTTATAAAATAAATATTTAGAGGTGCCGCGGGCGCGTGCGACTGTGTGTGTGGGCTTAGAACGGACAACGGAGAGGACGGGGGATCGTGCAACTTCGTACGGATGCAAGTTTTGAAAACTATGCAGATGAAATGCATGTGATGACATGGCAAAATGCAACACACAAGAAAATGACATGGCAACATCAACGAATAACTGGAAGACACCTGGCGCATCGGTCTCAAGGTGTCACAACACTCCCTTACTAACAAGAGATCTCGTCCCGAGATCTTAGGAACAAGACGGAAGAGGAATAGGAAGATCAAAGTTCTTCTTGGACAAAAGAGTGAAGCCAAAGAACCTTGAGAGGTTGAACAACTTGAAGAAAGAATACAACAGAGATGAATGAGATTGAGAAGCTTCGGTAAAGTGAGGAAACAAGGCACAAGAATGAAATCAAACACACTCCGTCTAAAAAGATATAGAAAGGAATTCGAACAAAGGAATATGGGTAGCACTCCGTCTGAAAATGGAATCAATAGAACATGATACGATGGAATGATACTTGATGAGAGGAACAACATAATGCCTCCGGAAAAAATTGAAAGAACAGAATGAAAAGAACGGAGAAGAAGATGAAAACTTCCCACACGAATGAATTAAAAGCAACCTTGCAAAGAAGGGATGAACGGAGTTGTTGAGAAATCAACAACAAAAGAATAAGCTTGTTGTGGGATTATTTAAACATCTCAAAACTTGAGGTGAATTTGTGCCACTACCAAGTGATTGAATAGTTGAGGATAAAGAAATGCAAAACTCCACTTCAAAAGAATACGGAGAATTGATTGCATCTCAAAGTGCAAGAAGAATAATGCTTGAGCTTCCCCACAAAAATTTGATGAATATTTGAAGAATGAATTAAATCATGAAGAAGAACCCCCATGAAGAACTCCGATAACAAAAGGATGAAGAAGGATGAAAATAATAAGAATAAGGCCTTGCAATGATTTAGAAGGGGCTTCCTATGAGATGACTGAGGAAACTTTGAACTCCGGAAAAGAAGAGATGAAAACACTTGAGATTAGAATTTATTCCTCATGAACAAATTCCGAAGGAAGTGATTAAATGAAATTGAAGAATTAAGAATTATGTTATGCTTATGCTCCACCAATTAAATTGATGAGAAGCAATGGATTAGCATACTACTTATTCGTGTTGAAAACGGTTAAGGGGAGATATGGCGCAAAACTTGAGAAAATCTTCATGAACCACCGGTAGGATTGGAAAGAACGAAAGAATTGATATGATAACAAAGAATAAGTAATCTTGAACGAACCACCGTAAGAATTGAAACCGAGTCATGAAAGAGAACATGCCACCGTAAGGAATTGAAATTGAACGAAGCAAAGAGAATGAATCGTCGGGAAGAATTAGAAAACAAATAAATTACTCGAGGGAGCTTAGATACAAGAGAACGAGGAGATCGTGAACGGATTAAAGAATGCTTGAAGGAAACACCGGAAGAATATGGAGATGAATGGAGAGGCATCAATTTTGAATAGTTAGAGGACGAAGTTGAAAACTGAGAACGAAGAAATCTTCTGAAATGATGGCCTTTGGAGGAATAAGACGGAAAGAATTGATGAAATACTCTGGAAGAATGAAAAGAGGGAAGGTTGAACCAAACACAAAATAATTGAAAGCGATCTTGGAGAAGACATATGACTGCTAGAATTCATTCTTAAGTCACACTATGAAAATAATTTGGGAATAGCTCCGGAAATATTAGAAGAGTCAGGTAAGATCCTGGGAATAAACCTGTGGGTTATGAGCCCACCGAAGAGAAAACACCGTTGGAAAGGATTGTTGAATGAGAAATGATGCACCAGAACGGTTGAATGACTCGAATAAGGTGACAACCCCGAATTAACTGAAACACGGACGAATCTCATGAGATGTCTACAGAACTCTGGAACAATTAATTAGCGAGAGGTGAACGAGAAAGGGAAAACATTTGAGCTGAGGGAAAGAATAAGATCAACAACGAAAACCTGAATTGCATCCACCGGAGAAGAAAAAGAGATGAAGAGTGATGAACTAGACAAGAATTCACAAGTTGAAATCATTAAGGAAAGAATTCAAGACTTCACACGAGTAGGGTGGATACTCGATTAAGGACTCCGGCTCCGAGAAGAAAATGGGTGGGCAGGTGGGAAAAGAAAGACCACTTCGGACGGGGAAAACGATGCAGGTTGAAAAGAACCGAGGACGAACTAGCAAAAGATGAATAGAAATGAATCAACTTGATGAGAAATGGACCGGATGTAAAGAGCTGACATCACACCGATCGGAAACTAACAGCGTGATCCTACAAAAATTAAGGGGAAGAGGAGTAATTCAAAACACCTAAGTTAAGATTCCTCACCAGAGCGACAAAGGGGCTGAGGAGTAAAAAGAATTCCTACTCTCCGATATAACTAGACTCCAAAAAAGTTTTCTTCTAGACTCAACAACGGCCAAACTACGATCAATCAAGGGGGCTCCTATGGTCAGTCGAGGCTCTGATACCAACTTGTCACGCCCAAGATGCGATTCTATCCCGATCACGTGATGAACTTGTGATTGGGGCACAACCGCATTTCGGGCGCTTAGCAAGATGTATATCATTACATCATACCATTACATAAATAGATGGGGATACATACAAGTCATACAACTCCACTTGAATAGAATAAATCAAACACAAGACATCAGACTACGGATGTGAAACACATGAAAAAATGACGACATCCATCCTGCTATCCCAGGCTGCCGACCAGGAACCTATCCCAAGACTGATGAAGAAGAAGAAGGAAGAACTCCAACACAAGTAAACATCGCCCTCACGGCAAGACATCGGGAACCTGTACCTGCAACTGTTGTTGTAGTATCTGTGAGCCACGAGGACTCAGCAATCCCATAACCATGGGTATAAAGACTAGCAAAGCTTAATGGGTAGGGAGAAGTTTAAGTGGTGAGGTTGCAGCAGCGACTAAGCATTGTATGGTGGCTAACTTACGAATACAAGAGTAAGAAGAGCATCTACGCAAACGGTCGCAAACTAGTAATGATCGCTAAATGATCCTGAACTACTTACGAGTCAAACATAAACCCACCATGTTCTCTTCTTAAATTGAAAAGAGACGATCACGGTTACTCACGCGGTTGGTGTATTTTATTACGGATTCTCTCACGAGTTTTCTACAATAGGATATTAACAAATTCCAATCCGCCACATAACCGCAGGCACGGCTTTCTAAAGTTCATAACCCTCCAGGGGTGTCCCAACTCAGCCCAGCACAAGCACTCATGATCAGCAGAGGTAAAACCTCTTATCTTAGGGACAACCCGATCAGACTCGGAATCCCGGTGCACAAGACATTTCGATAATGGTAAAACAAGTCCAGCAAGACCTCTCGGCGTGCCGACACCCTGATAGTAGCCGCGCGTATCTCGTCTCAGGCCACATCCGGATGAGCAACGCGTACGGGAGCCAAATACCCCAAGTTGCCAAGGGGCGGCCCTGCAAAGTGCTCTAGTTTGGACCAACACTCATGAGGAGCATTGGAACGGGTTGTAAATTAAGTCCACGGGTAGCGTAACTCCCTATGCAAGTTTTAGTCATTAGGCAAATGGTAAAACCAATGCTGGGCCTTGCTTGAGGAGTTTTATTCAAAGTGGACTGTCAAGGGGTTCCCATAAACCCAACCGCATTAGGAACGTAAAATCAAGGAACATAACACCGGTTTATTGGTTCTGAAGGCGGCATGACAAAACACCGAGCAAAAGGCCAAGCCTTCCACCCATTGCTAAGTATATAGGCGCATTAATTTAAGTAAGGTATTGTGATATTCCCAAGATATCCAAGTTCCGACATGGAGCAATCTTCATCTTCACCTGCAACTAACAACGCTAAATGAGAGGCTAAGCAAACAGTAACATAGCCATTCAATAGTTTGCTGGGATGGTGTCAAAGGTTAGAGGTATCGTGGCAACATTGAGAGGTTGACAAACAAATAGATAGGTAGCGCGACATATAGCGATAGCATCGAGACAACTAGCATATCAAGGATAGTAATGAGATCCAAGGTGACGGTCATCTTGCATGAGACCTCACAAGGAAGAAGAATGAGTCCATGAAGAAGACAAAGCCACGCAGACAAACTGAGTGTAGTCGAACGAATCCTCACGATCGCAACGAAACATGAACTAACGAGAAGAAGCAAACAACATGGTAAACACACAACACATAAACAAGACATGATGCTCAACCAAGTATGATGCATGACAAGGCTACATGATGCAACTCATGGCAAGAGATGATGCATACAAGACCAACACAATCAAGCAAGTTTAAATGAGGCCGAAAACAACATATAACAATTCCGGTAAGTCCTCATTTGCAAATTTCTAAATTGGTCCAGATCTGAACAAACATTAATTTGGAGTTCTTAAACTGCAAGTTAAGATGCACCATGACGATTTACACGAAATTCTAGTCAAGTTACATATAAAGTTCATTTAATTCGGAGATACGGCCTAGAAGATATGAGCAAAACAAGTTACACAAGGCATTGATGCAAATGCAAGCAAAACAAAATTACAAACACTTCAAAACATGGATGCAACATGGCATGATGAAACTACATGCAAAACCAAGCAAGTTTCATATAGGACATGATTAAAACGGAGCAACGGTTCAACACATACACACAAAACAAGATATAACAACAATCTGCCTAAACATCAACTAGGCACTTAATACGCAACATCTAAATATGCTACAACACCCCAACATGAAAACAAAAGGCATGGCAGTGAATAAAATGTCAAGCATTACAAAACATGATCACCGAGCTACTGCTAGAAACCACTAGAACATGCTCAATTTATCATGGCAAGATTGAAAAAATAACAGATTCACAGACTTAGTGAAAAACAGAACATGGTAAGAACAACGACAAGTAGGCATGTTTTCAAGCTTGTGCAACTCAACATAAAGCATATCATGGCATGTGAATATAACCAATAGCAATAAGACATGTTTATGCAGCTACTCATGGCAGGAACATGGTCATAGGATGCATAGAACACTAGCTATTCACATGGCAAACCCGAACTTACTGATAACAGGCTGACAGAAACATTATTTAGCAATTTGAGAGCATGTTAATGACAAGCTACAGCAGGCCATAATTGCAAACTAGGGCATGGATTGATAGAGCATAACATGGACAACAAAACATGATCATTGAATATATCCATATTATGCATAGACTTGATTGTAGCATCAAGCAAACATGTCATCATAATGTAGCAGACTCGGACTTAGCAGAAATTACTAAGTCACAGAAAATAGCAAACAACGAGTAGGTCACTTTACAAGCTTGTTCCACTTAACACAGAGCATATCATGAAAAACTAATTACACCATTGCAAAGATAACATGATTGTGCTCCTAAAACATGTTGACATGATGCTCAAACAAAAATCACACAAAAAGATATGAAAAAGACAAATCAATAAGTTATAACAGTTTTCATCACTTAACAACAACATGCACTCTTCCAACAGGGATTACAACACCTAGATGAATCCTAACATGAATGCAATAACCACCATCATGTAGAGCACAGAGAGGTGAACATTTTGACATATCATATGCTTCATTTGGACACAGATGCAGAAAGTTACAGTAGGTCTAAGATGCACACATTATGCTGATTTCAGAAAAGACTTTGCCTTTTTCAGACAAACAGAGTGAGCGCAAAATTACTATACTACGCCTAGGACGGGATTTAGGCCAAGGCTTGATACGTCCAAAACGTATCTATAATTTCTGCTTGCTCCATGCTTCTTTTGTGTGATATTGCTATGATATTTATGCACTTCCATACACTTTTGATCATATTTGGACTAACCTATTAACTCAGTGCACCACAGTGCCAGTTTCTGTTTTCTGCTGTTTTTCTATTTCAGGTTTCCCCCGTATTAAAAGTGCCCCAAAAATTCCGGGAAAAATACCGGAAAAATCAGCGTACAGGAAGCTTCGCGAATAAGCAAAGCAGGGCCAGAGGGGAGCCAGGGGGGGCCCAGGCGGCCACCTGTCGCGGCCCCACCCCTGGCCGCACCGGGGGGGGGGGGGGGGCGCCTGGGGCCCCGGCTCCGCCTCTGGTGACCCCCCTTCGCATATATATTCCTCCCGTCGCGGAAACCCTGATTCCAGAACCCTTTTCTCCAGAAGCAATTCCGATCTCCGCCGCCATCGCCACCAAGTTTCGGGGGACCAGAATTCCTGTGCCGGCGTCCTGCCGGGACGGGGAAGTGCCCCCAGATTCATCTCCATCGATGTTTCTTCCTCCCTCCATGATGCGGGAGTAGTTCCTCCTCGGGGCTGAGGTTTCTACCAGTAGCTATGTGGTCAATTCTCTTTCCCATGATGTGATCTTCGTTGTGATCATAGGCTATGTTAATCTAGGGTGATCCCATGATGTTTCCCCTTCCTTTATGTATTGAATTGATGTACTCACTTGTCTTTATCTAGTATAATCCCCGAGACCAAGGTGACAGCGGTCTATTGGACATGGATTAGAAGAATATTTTCATGAGTGATTTCCTCTTTTGTGTGTTGATTGAAGATTGAGAGTCTCTTGGTGCTTGTCTTTGACTATCCTGGAGATATGTTGTGGTGATTGTGGTACTCTCTTTGGATGGCCGCGGTGACATTGGGAAATCCATAGATTGAGAACTACGAACTTTGAGGTGTGCTTTTGTAGCCCTACATAATTCTTGTCCTCTCTTGACCACAAAGGAATGACCTCCGAGTGCGTCTCCATTGCATGTTTTATGGGAAATATCATGTGATTGGATATGGTAATGTTGTTGGGAGTTGCCACTAGTGAAAGTATGAAGCCTAGGCCTTGTTTCCACCATTGCAATACCATTTGTGCTCACGTTTACCACTTGTTTGCTTGCTGCACTTTTTATTACAGATTTATATTATTTTGCTTTGCCACTCCTATCATCCATATTTTACCATCTCTTCGCCGAACTAGTGCACCTATACAACTCCTAGTTGTATTAGGTGTGTTGGGGACACAAGAGACTTCTTGTATCTTGATTGCAGGGTTGCTTGAAAGGGGTACGTTCAACCTCCACTTCCCTGAGTTCGATAAACCTTGGGTTACTCACTTAAGGGAAATTTGCTACTGTCCTACAAACCTCTGCTCTTGGAGGCCCAACACTGTCTACAGGAATAGAAGCGTGTAGTAGACATCAAGCTATTTCTGGCGCCGTTGCCGGGGAAGTGAGGTAAGTGAAGGTACCTTCTCTAGATCTTGCAATTAAATCTTTTTGTTTCTTGTTTTTATTTCACTAGTTATGTTTATGGAAAATCGCACTCTTAGTTCGCTGCTTGGGGAAGGCCGCTTTACCACACCCGTGGTAGAGAAGTTTCCTCCACCTACTGAATGTATCCCATTCCAAATACCACTTGGTATAATTGAAATAATTAGGAATGATTGTTATGATGGGACAGTCAATCCTAGTATTCATTTGTTGAAACTTACAGAACTTTGTGAGTTGCTTAAGATTTCAGGTTTGACAAGAGATGGAGTCACGAGGAAATTATTTGCCTTGTCACTTAAAGGAAAAGCATTGGAATGGTATAGGCTACTAGATGACTCTCACCTGCTGGATTGGGAAGAGATCTAGTCTCTCTTTTACTCCAAGTTTTATCCTCTTCATGAAGTCCATGAGAATAGGAATTATGTTTATAATTTCTATCCTCATGACGGAGAGAGCATAGCTCAAGCTTGGGGGAGACTGAAAACGTTAATGCTAAAATGTCCTAACCATGGGCTCCCCAAAGATATGATTATTACTAATTTCTATGCGAGGCTCGCTCGACAGGATAAAGATTTGCTCGATGCTTCCTCTATGGGTTCTTTCACAAACGAAAAGATTGATGCTAAATGGGAACTCCTTGAAAGAATTCAACGCAACACTGAAGATTGGGAGATCGACAAAGGTAAAGAGTCAGGTATAATTTATGAGTATGATTGCATTAAGTCCTTTGTTGAAACTACAAGTTTTAATAAGTTTAGTGCTAAGTTTGGGC
>LR738715.1:217559093-217601336 GCA_902687465.1 Secale cereale | reverse complement strand
TCAAAACATAACTGTTAACCAGTTGTGTGATAACATGATCACCCCTGATCTTTATGATGAGCTTATGTTATTTTTGATGTGTGAAGAGTTATCAGAAAAGACTTCTTGGCTAGATGTTACTGCCATAGGAATAAAAAACACTTTGCAAAATTGCCATCTCTATTGTGTTGTTAATTGCCATAAAAATGATTACATAAGTAAGATTAGAAAGGAGGGAACTTTACCAAAGTATAAAAATGTCTCTTATATTTCTGCTAATAAAAAGGAGAGTTTCTCCCAAGTTTCCCCTATTGTTTCTAATGATAAACCAGGATATGTGGAGAAGCTTCATCTCCAACCACTCCCTCCTAAGGTGAAGAAGAAGAAAAATAAGAGGAGGAGGAAGAGGAGCAAGAAGGAAGAAGAATGGGTATCAACCTGGCCTGAGCATATTCCTCCCATCAACTTTTATCCTAACGGTTGTAAGTTTAAAGAAGAAGGTGAAGTTTATTGCCTTAATTATCATCTTGATGATACGTCCGTAGGAACTATTGAAGATGATTTTGATTATGATATGCATGTTACTTATTGTGATTGGGAAAATGATGATAATGCTACTTATGATCTTGAAAATCTTTTTGGTACCAACTCTGAAAGTGATGATATGGAAAGCTCTAAGCTTGGGGATGATAGGATTGCAAATCCTTTACCCGCTAGTGATGTGATAATTGATAATTCTTTTGCTAGTAAGAATAAAGACAACATGTTTACAAATATAGTTGCTAGCAATGATAATGCTCTTCTCTACTATGATGATGTTATAACTCCAATCTATAGTGATTATAAAGGTACCTATGACATAAGGAGAAATTATCCTTATGAAACTTGTCATAATCATGGAGGGAATTACTCCCTTGTTGAACACCATCTTCCTAATACACAATTAATCTATCGTGTTCAAGTTGTTTATGATAGTCCTACTCCCACTATTACCAATGAGAAAGATTATGCTTATGTGGAGAGTAAGAGTACATTTTTGCATGTGGATCATGGTAACAATGCTTTATGTGATGCTTATATTGTTGAGTTTATTCGTGATCCCACTGAAAATTATTATGAGAAGGGAACATATGCTTATAGATATTTCAATAATATCAAGTTCCCTCTCTTTATGTTGAAGGTTTTGAAGCTGCACTTGTTTTGTCTTCCTATGCTTATTGCCTTGTGCTTCAATGAATTATTCTATTGCAATATTCCTATGCATAGGAAGCATGTTAGGCTTAAATGTGTTCGGTATTTGCTTCTTGATGCTCTCTTTTGTTCTTCAACTCTTATTCCTACGAGAGCATCATTAAAGTCTTAAGCATATCTTTATGGCTATAAAGAAAGAGCTCTAGGGAGACAACCCTTGTTATCTTTGCTTTCAATTTGTTCTTTCAGTTTTTAGTGGTGTTGATGTTTGTTACTACTGTAGCAACATCATTGTATCTTTATTTTTCAGCTTTGTGCCAAGTTTAGCCTCCGATTGCAAGAAAGTTCAAAAGTTGTGACGTGCTGTCCAGAAAACAGATTATGTCCTTGGACAGAAAAATTCGAATAAAATCACCAGGTCATCTTTTTGATCTGAATTTTTTTGACAGCGTGCTCTATACAATTGGCTTTCGGACGTCTGTTCTGAGTTTTTTGATTTGAGTTGCAGAAGTGCCCCGAAAAAATTATTTACTACCTGCTGGTCTGTTTTTCACAGATTCTGTCCTGTTTTGCCTTTTCTTCGTTTTGCAAACCTTGAGCTTGCTTTTTCTTTGCAAAAACCTTTTGGCAATCTTGAGAAACAGTAGCTCTTCAAGATTATCTTTATTTCCAGCAGGAAAAAAATATTTTATTGTGGGTACTAACCTCGCTAATCAGATTATGATGAGTTATGTATGAAGGGATTTTTCAAGTGTGCGAGGGAAGATGATAAAAGAAGATTCAGGAGGGTCAAACGCTCAAGCTTGGGGATGCCCCCATGCACCCCCAAGAAATATTCAAGAAGACTCAAGAGTCTAAGCTTGGGGATGCCCCCATGCATTCCCTTCTCCATCAACAATTATCAGTTCGTCTTTCGTTCCACTATAATTATCACTTCATGTGTTATGTGTTATGCTTGGAGCGTCTTGCTCTTAGTTTCCTTTTTAGTTTTCTTTAGCTTTGCTTGCTGTTCATAACAAGTTAGAACCCAGCTTTCTTTGTGTGGGAGAGAAACACGCTCCACTTCAACCTAGAACACAACATAGGATTTTCATGCTTATCTTTGCTGTGTGTGTTCTTTGTCTTTCCATAGCCGCTGTCATGTTTAGCTCTTAGTTTTCATGCTTTTCTTTTTAAAGAGCTTTTGTTTAGTTGGTTGCTGAACTCTCTTGAGTTTTCATGTTTATCTTGTTAAGAGAGTTTGCCTATTGCACTGAGTTGTGTGTCTTAACTTAAAGTAGGTAATTGAGGTTGCTATTTAATTTTAGTAGTAACTTGCAATAGTTTTGAGGTATTGCCATGAGTAATGTCTGAACTTTTGGTGTCAAGAGCTTTAGCCTATTAGTGATAGATGTCGTATTTTGGGCAATCTGTGTTTATTTTCGAAAACCTACAAAATAGTTGAGAACTTTAGCTACTAAATGGATCACTAATCTTTGGAGGGATCGAATATTAGAGTACACTCACGTACCATGAGTCGAGGTTGCTCAAGGATAACCAAACCCCCATACACTCCTCCTCGGGGTACTTGTCTCTTTGTGAACCTCCTAATTAGATTGAGAGTTACCGATAATAAGTGCATGAGTTCTTCGGACTAATGTGAGTATTCGAAAGTTGACACTTCCACCTAGCCATATTTTTCTAGCCTCTTCGGTACCGTGCATTGCCCTTTCTCACCTCGAGAGTTGGCGCATACTTCGCCGGTGCATCCAAATCCTTGGCACGATACGCTCTGTCATCATAAGCCTCATTATATCCTTCCTCAAAACAGCCACCATACCTACCTATCAAGGCATTTCCATAGCCTTTCCGAGATACATTGCCATGCAACATTCATCTTCTCATGACTTGATCTTCATGTCATACATGCTTTTTGCTTGATCGATGAGCTGCATGCTAGTTGGGCCTTGCCCTAATCATTGCTACATGACGCGCTAGTATCATTGCATATCCTGCTACACTGGCAGAGGCATACATTTGCATACATCATGATAGTTTCATTTTCTTTATGTTGAGTACTTTTGTAAAGTGTGAAAGATCTTCTATACTTCTTGTAATATATAGAGTGTTGCCCCTAAAGTGAGGAAAATATCCCAAAGAGGACAAAATCAAAAGATTCCAAAGAGGACAAATGAGAGTTAAATAGAAAGAGCCATTGAGGCCACAAAAAAATAAAAAAAAGAGAAAAAAAAAGAGAGAAGGGGGCACACTACTATTCCTTTTGAGAGATCCACACTCGTACTCCATCTTATACCTTGTACTCCATAGAGATTATCATTCATGCATATAACTATGTGGGGACCTTCACACTATAGAACTTGGCTTGTATATTCCAATGATGAGCCTCCTCAAAAGAGCTCTAGGTCTTCTTGAGCAAGCAAGTTGGATGCACCCCCACTAGTTCTATTGCAGAGCTTACCTTAGCCCATATGTGCATCCGTTGCATGGCAATCCCTACTCCTCACATCATATCTATTATTTGGCTTTCTCTCGCCTATGATTGTCCTCATTGATGTGAGCCTTTTCACACCTTTTTTGTCTTCCCCCTTCATCATTTTTCTCTCTTTGCCATCCTAAGTGTCGACTTTCTTGCTTACACTCATCCATTGCATGAGTGCTTAAAATATCGAAAGGGAGTGGATCATTTTGACTTGTACCTGGCTGACGGTCTGGGGATGAGTCAAGATAAGATTCCAAAGAAGCCCAAGTGTGAAACTTTAGTAGATTAAGTTCTCAACAATACAAAAACTATGTTTTACTCTCTCGTATATCCTTATCCCCTTTCTTGCACGCAAACACCATTTGGAGACATTCGAGTCACGGACAGGGAGAGCTCTTGCACCTTTATGTTCTTATGTTGCTTATTACAATGCTAATATAGACTCTTGCTTGTTATGACTTGAATTGAATTACATGCCTTGATTGCTTTACTTAAAAAGTTCTTATATGGTTGATAGCATGTCACCACAGAAATTATGCTTGTTATCATTTACCTACTCGAGGACGAGCAGGAATTAAGCTAGGGGATGTTGATACGTCCAAAACGTATCTATAATTTCTACTTGCTCCATGCTTCTTTTGTGTGATATTGCTATGATCTTTATGCACTTCCATACACTTTTGATCATATTTGGACTAACCTATTAACTCAGTGCACCACACTGCCAGTTCCTGTTTTCTGCTGTTTTTCTATTTCAGGTTTCCCCCATATTAAAAGTGCCCCAAAAATTCCGGGAAAAATCAGCGTACAGGAAGCTTCGCGAATAACCAAAGCAGGGCCAGAGGGGAGGCAGGGGGGCCCAGGCGGCCACCTGGCGCGGCCCCACCCCTGGCCGAGCCGGGGGGGGCGCCTGGGGCCCCGGCTCCGCCTCTGGTGACCCCCCTTCGCATATATATTCCTCCCGTCGCGGAAACCCTGATTCCAGAACCCTTTTCTCCAGAAGCAATTCCGATCTCCGCCGCCATCGCCACCAAGTTTCGAGGGACCAGAATTCCTGTGCCGGCGTCCTGCCGGGACGGGGAAGTGCCCCCGGATTCATCTCCATCGACGTTGCTTCCTCCCTCCATGATGCGGGAGTAGTTCCTCCTCGGGGCTGAGGTTTCTACCAGTAGCTATGTGGTCAATTCTCTCTCCCACGATGTGATCTTCGTTGTGATCATAGGCTATGTTAATCTAGGGTGATCCCATGATGTTTCCCCTTCCTCTGTGTATTGAATTGATGTACTCACTTGTCTTTATCTAGTATAATCCCCGAGACCAAGGTGAGAGCGGTCTATTGGACATGGATTAGAAGAATATTTTCATGAGTGATTTCCTCTTTTGTGTGTTGATTGAAGATTGAGAGTCTCTTGGTGCTTGTCTTTGACTATCCTGGCGATATGTTGTGGTGATTGTGGTACTCTCTTTGGATGGCCGCGGTGACATTGGGAAATCCATAGATTGAGAACTACGAACTTTGAGGTGTGCTTTTGTAGCCCTACATAATTCTCGTCCTCTCTTGACCACAAAGGAATGACCTCTGAGTGCGTCTCCATTGCATGTTTTATGGGAAATATCATGTGATTGGATATGTTAATGTTGTTGGGAGTTGCCACTAGTGAAAGTATGAAGCCTAGGCCTTGTTTCCACCATTGCAATACCATTTGTGCTCACGTTTACCACTTGTTTGCTTGCTGCACTTTTTATTACAGATTTATATTACTTTGCTTTGCCACTCCTATCATCCATATTTTACCATCTCTTCGCCGAACTAGTGCACCTATACAACTCCTAGTTGTATTAGGTGTGTTGGCGACACAAGAGACTTCTTGTATCTTGATTGCAGGGTTGCTTGAAAGGGGTACGTTCAACCTCCACTTCCCTGAGTTCGATAAACCTTGGGTTACTCACTTAAGGGAAATTTGCTGCTGTCCTACAAACCTCTGC
Organism: Secale cereale; assembly: GCA_902687465.1. NCBI lineage: Eukaryota > Viridiplantae > Streptophyta > Magnoliopsida > Poales > Poaceae > Secale > Secale cereale. The sequence continues at coordinate 217,595,701 of LR738715.1, read as the reverse complement.
TCTTGGAGGCCCAACACTATCTACAGGAATAGAAGCGTGTAGTAGACATCAAGGCTCACCATGAGCTCGGCCTAGGATGCAGGGGAAGAGGCTGGGCACGCGGTGGAGAGCCGAGGTGGGCCGGCTTGGGCCTACGCAGTTGGGCCTTGAGGGATGCGTCCCAGGAGCAGAGTAGGCTGGCCAGGGCGACTAGGCCGAGGCGAGACCGGCCCACGCAGCAGGAGAGGCCGGGCGAGGCGGGCCGCTGGAGCTCGTCTCCCTCGTGCGCCGGCATGAGGTAGGGAGCCACAACTACGGCTCGGCACTGCGGACGACGGAACGGCCTTGGGCTTCGGCGAGACGAGGGACCGGCGGAGACGGGCGGATCCACGCCGGATCTAATGAGGGGCACCGGATCCGGGAGCGGCGGAGGGTCGAGAGGCGACTGGCGGCGGCGGGCGAGCTGGGGGCGGAGCGGCTGCGGGCGGCGAGGGTCGGGAGCGGCGCGCGCGCTGGACGGCGAGGGCGAGCGAGCGAGGGAGCCAGGGCGGAGGCGTCAGGAGTAGCAGGGCGCTGGGAGCTGCTCTCGCTCGGTCACGGCCCGGGACGGGCCACGGATGAACCTCGCGAGCATGGCGTGCTGGAGGTGGGAGCGTGGCGGCGGGGAGGTGACGTGGCATCCCCTGGTTGGCTGCAAGGCGGCGACGCGGTGGCGGCTGGCCGCTTGGCCGGCGCCTAGTGGTGGCGAACGGGAGCTCGGGCGCGGATTCTGAGGAGGAGGGTTTGGCTAGAGGTAGGTGGAGGGCTAGGCTGCCAAATTTGGAAGGGGTGTGTTTATATAGGGAAGGGGTTAGGGTTAGGGGGTTTGAGGCCGTTTCGGAGCCGTACGATCGCCATCAGACGGTCTAGAGCGAACGGGTGGTGTAGGTGGGCTATGTAGGAGGCCTTGGGCTGAAAGGAGAGAAGAGAGAGAGAGGCCTGGCAGCAGTTTCGGAGACCGGAACGTCCGACGTTTGTCCGACTATATTGGTGCTATATGTTTAACGGTCGGGCTATAAAACGACCTCTGAATGCGACGAAATTTGACAGACGGTCTACCTACACTATAATAAGACCACACGCCAAGTTTCATCCCATTCCGAGAACATTTTTCTGCCACTTACAAAATAAATATTCGGAGGTGCCGCGGACGCGTGCGACTGTGTTTGGGCTCAGAACGGACAACGGAGAGGACGGTGGACCGGGCAACTATGAACGGATGCAAGTTTTCAAATCTATGTAGATGAAATGCACATGATGACATGGCAAAATGCAATACATAAGCACATGACATGGCAACAACAGCGAATAACTGGAAGACACCTGGCGCATCGGTCTCAGGGTGTCACAACACTCCCCTACTAACAAGAGATCTCGTTCCGAGATCTTAGGAACGAGACGGAAGAGGAATAGGAAGAACAAAGTTCTTCTTGGGCAAAAGAGTGAAGCCAAGGAACCTTGAGAGGTTGAACAACGTGAAGAAAGAATACAACAAAGATGAATGAGATTGAGAAGCTTCGGTAAAGTGCGGAAAGAAGGCACAATAATGAAACCAAAACCACTCCGGCCAAAAAGAGATAGAAATGAATTCGAACAAAGGAATATGGGTAGCACTCCGTCTGAAAATGGAATGAATAGAACATGATACGATGGAACGATACTTGACGAGAGGAACAACATAATGCCTCCGGAAGAAATTAAAAGAACATAATGAAAAGAACGGAGAATAAGATGACAACTTCCCGCACGAATGAATTAAAGCAACCTTGCGAAGAAGGGATGAATGGAGTTGTTGACAAATCAAAAACAAAAGAATAAGCTTGTTGTGTGCTTATTTAAACATCTCAAAACTTGAGGTGAATTTGTGCCACTACCAAATGATTGAATAGCTGAGGATGAAGAAATGCAAAACTCCACTTCAAAAGAATACGGAGAATTGATTTCATATCAAAGTGCAAGAAGAATAATGCTTGATCTTCCCTACAAGAATTTGATGAATATTTGAAGAATGAATTAAATCATGAAGAACCACCATGAAGAACTCCGGTAACAAAAGGATGAAGAAGGATGAAAAAATAAGAATAAGGCCTTGCAATAATTTAGAAGGGGCGTCCTACGAGATGACCGAGGAAACTTTCATCTCCGGAAAAGAAAAGATGAAAACACTTGAGATTAGAATTTATTCCTCATGAACAAATTCCAAAGCAACTGAATAAATGGACTTGAAGAATTAAGAATTATGTTATGCTTATCCTCGACCAATTAAATTGATGATAAGCAATGGATTAGCATACTACTAATTCACGTTAAAACGATTAAGGGGAGATATAGCGCAAAACTCGAGAAAGTCTTCATGAACCACCGGTAGGATTGGAAATAACGAATAAAGTGATATGATAACAAAGAAATATTAATTTTGAACGAACCACCGTAAGAATTAAAACCGAGTCATGAAAGAGATCAAGCCACCGTAAGGAATTGTAATTGAACGAAGCAAAGAGAATGAATCGTCGGGAAGAATTAGAAAACGAATAAATTACTCGAGGGAGTTTAGATACAAGAGAACGAAGAGATCGTGAACGGATTAAAGAATGCTCGAATGAAGCACCGGAAGAATATGGAGACGAACGGAGAGGCATCAATTAAGAATAGTTAGAGGACGAAGTTGAAAACTGAGAACGGAGAAATCTTTTGAAATGATGGCCTTCGGAGGAATAAGATGGAAATAATTGATGAAATACTCCGGAAGAATGAAAAGAGGAAAGGTTGAACCAAACACGAAATAATTGAAAACGATCTTGGAGAAGACATATGACTGATAGAATTCATTCTTACGTCACACTATGAAAAGAATTTGGGAATAGCTCCGGAAATATTAGATGAGTCAAGTAAGATCCTAGGAATAAACCTGTGGGTTATGGACCCACCAAAGAGAAAACACCGTTGGAAAGGATTGTTGAATGAGAAATGATGCACCAGAATGATTGAATGACTCGAATAAGGTGAAAACCCCGAATTAATTGGAACACTGACGAATCTGATGAGATGTCTACATAACTCTGGAACAATTAATTAGTGAGAGGTGAATGAGCAAGGGAAAACATTTGAACTGAGGGAAATAATAAGATCAACACCGAAAACTTGAATTGAATCCACCGGAGAAGAAAAAGAGATGAAGAGTGACGAACTGGACAATAATTCACCAGTTGGAATCATTGAGGAAAGAATTCAAGACTTCACACGAGTAGGGTGGATACTCGATTAAGGACTCCGACTCCGAGAAGAAAATGGGTGGGCAGGTGGGAAAAGAAAGGCCACTTTGGACAGGGAAAACGACGCCGGTTGAAAACAACTACGGACGAACTAGCAAAAGATGAAGAGGAATGAATCAACTTGACGAGAAATGCACCGGATGAAAAGAGCTGACATCGCACCGATCATAAACTAATTGCGTGATCCTAAAAAAATTGAGGGGAAGAGGAGTAATTAAAAACACCAACGTCAAGATCCCTCACCAGAGCGACGAAGGGGCTGAGGAGTAAAAATAATTCCTACTCTCCATATTACTAGGCTCCGAAAAAGTGTTCTTCTAGACTCGACAACGGCCAGACTACGATCAATAAAGGGGGCTCCTATGGTCGGTCGAGGCTCTGACACCAACTTGTCACGCCCAAGATGCGATTCTATCCCGATCACGTGATGAACTCGTGATTGGGGCACAACCGCATTTCGGGCGCTTAGCAATATGGATATCATTACATCGTACCATTACATAAATAGATGGGGATACATACAAGTCATACAACTCCACATGTATACAACAAATCAAAGACAAGACATCTGACTACGGATGAGAAACACGTGAAAACACGGCGACATCCATCCTACTATCCCAGGCTACCGACCAGGAACCTATCCCAAGACTGATGAAGAAGAAGAAGGAAGAACCCCAACACAAGTAAACATCATTCTCATGGCAAGACATCGGGAACCTGTACCTGTACCTGTTGTTGTAGTATCTGTGAGCCACGAGGACTCAGCAATCCCATAAACATGGATCAAGACTAGCAAAGCTTAATGGGTAGGGAAAATGTTAAGTGGTGAGGTTGCAGCAGCGACTAAGCATTGTATGGTGGCTAACTTACGAGTACAAGAGTAAGAAGAGCATCTACACAAACGGTCGCAAACTAGTAATGATTGCTAAATGATCCTGAACTACCTACGAGTCAAGCATAACCCCACCATGTTCTCTTCATAAATTGAAAAGAGATGGTCACAATTACTCACGCGGTTGGTGTATTTTATTACAGATTCTCTGATGAGTTTTCTAACTGGATATTACCAAATTCCAATCTACCACATAACCACGGGCACGGCTTTCGAAAGTTCATAACCCTGCAGGGGTGTCCTAACTCAGCCCGTCACAAGCTCTCATGATCAACAGAGGTAAAACCTCTTATCTTTGGGACAACCCGATCAAACTCGAAATCCCGGTGCACAAGACATTTCGATAATGGTAAAACAAGTCTAGCAAGACCTCCCAGCGTGCCGACACCCTGATAGTAGCCGAGCGCATCTCGCCTCAGGCCACGTCCGGATGAGCGACTCGTACGGGAGCCACATAGCCCTAGTTGCCAAGGGGCGGCCCAGCAAAGTGCTTTAGTTTGGACCAACACTCATGAGGAGCACTGGCCCAGGTTGCAAATTAAGTCTGCGGGTAGCGCTAACTCTCTATGCTAGTTTTAGTTATTAGGCAAATCATAGAACCAATGTTGGTCCTTTTTGGAGGAGTTTTATTCAAAGCGAGTTGTCAAGGGGTTCCCATAAACCCAACCGCGTTAGAAACACAAAATCAAGGAACATAACACCGGTTTATCGGTTCTTAAGGCGGCATCAGTGGAACAAAACACCGAGCAAAAGGCCAAGCCTTCCACCCATTGCCAAGTATATAGGTGCATTAATTTAAGTAAGGTATTGTGATATTCCCAAGATATCCAAGTTCCGACATGGAGCAATCTTCATCTTCACCTGCAACTAACAACGCTATAAGAGGGGCTGAGCAAGCGGTAACATAGCCATTCAACGGTTTGCTGGGATGGTGTCAAACGTTAGAGGTATCGTGCCAACCTTGAGTGGCTGACAAACAAATAGATATGTAGTGCGACATATAGCGATAGCATTGAGACAACTAGCATAGCAATGATAGCAATGAGATCCAAGGTGATGGTCATCTTGCCTGAGATCCCGCAAGGAAGAAGAACGAGTCCATGAAGAAGATGAAGCCACGAAGACGAACCGAGTGTAGTCGAACGAATCCTCACGATCGCAGCGAAACAGGAAGTAACGAGAAGAAGTAAACAACATGGTAAACACACAACACATAAACAAAACATGATGCTCAACCAAGTATGATGCATGACAAGGTTACATGATGCAACTCGTGGCAAGAGATGATGCATACAAGACCAACACAATCAAGCAAGTTTAAATGAGGCCGCAAACAACATATAACAATTCCGGTAAGTCCTCATTTGCAAATTTCGAAATTGGTCCAGATCTGAACAAACATTAAGTTGGAGTTATTAAACAGAAAGTTAAGATGCACCATGATGATTTACACGAAATTCTAGTCAAGTTACATATAAAGTTCATTTAATTCGGAAGTACGGCCTAGAAGATATGTGCAAAACAAGTTACACATGGCATTGATGCAAATGCAAGCGACACACAATTACAAATGCTTAAAAACATGGATGCAACATGGCATGATTAAACTACATGCAAAACCAAGGAAGTTTCATATACGACATGATCAAAACGGAGCAACGGTTCAACACATACACACGAAACAAGATATAACAACAATCTGCCTAAACAGCAAATAGGCACTTAATATGCAACAACTAAATATGCTACAACACCCCAACATGAAAACAAAAGGCATGGTAGTGAATAAAATGTCAAGCATTACAAAACATGATCACTGAGCTACTGCTAGAAACCACCAGAACATGCTCAAATTATCATGGCAAGATTGCAAAAGATAACAGATTCACAGACTTAGTGAAAAACAGAACATGGTAGGAACAACGACAAGTAAGCATGTTTGCAAGCTTGTGCAACTCAACATAAAGCATATCATGGCATGTGAATATAACCAACGGCAAGAAGACATGTTTATGCAGCTACTCATGGCAGAAACATGGTCATATGATGCATAGAACACTAGCTATTCACATGACAAAACTGAACTTACTGATAACAGGCTGACAGAAACATTATTTAGCAATTTTAGAGCATGGTAATGACAAGCTACAACATGCCATAATTGCAAATAAGGGCATGGATTGATAGAGCATAACATGGACAACAAAACATGATGATTGAATATATCCAGATTATGCATAGATTTGATTGTAGCATCAAGCAAACATGGCGTCATAATGTAGCAGACTCAGAGGGCATGATTACAAGCTTGTTCCAGCGAGTAGGTCACTTTACTAAGTCACAAAAAATAGTAATTAGCGAGTAGGTCACTTTACAAGCTTGTTCCACTCAACATAGAGCATATCATGAAAAACTAATTACACCATTGCAAATATAACATGATTGTGCTCCTAAAACATGTTGACATGATGCTCAAACAAATATCACACAAAACGATATGAAAAAGACAAATCAACAAGTTATACCAGTTTTTAGCACTTAACAGCAACATGCACTCTTACAGCAGGGATTACAACACCTAGTTAAATCCTAACATGAATGCAATAACCACCATCATGTAGAGCACATAGAGATGAACATTTTGACATATCATACGCTTCATTTGGACACGGATGCACAAAGTCACAGTAGGTCTAAGATGCACACATTATGCTAATTTCAGAAAAGACTTGACCGTTTTCAGACAAACAGAGTGAGCGCAAAATTACTATACTATGCTTAGGGCAGGATTTAGGCAAAGGCTCACCATGGGCTCGGCCCAGGATGCAGGGGAGGAGGCTGGGCCGCGCGGTGGAGAGGCGAGGTGGGCAGGCTTGGGCCTGTGCAGCTGGGCCTTGAGGGATGCGACCCAGGAGCGGAGTAGGATGACCAGGGCGACTAGGCTGAGGTGAGGCGGAACCACGTAGCAGGAGAGGCCGGGCGAGGCGGGCTGCTGGAGCTCGTCTCCCTCGTGCGCCAGCAGAAGGCAGGGAGCCATGACGGCGGCTCGGCACGGCGGACGGTGGGACGGCCTCGGGCTCCGGCGAGACGAGGGACCGGCGGAGACGGGTGGACCCACGCTGGATCTGACGAGGGGCACCAGATTCGAGAGCGGTGGAGGGTCAAGAGGTGACCGGCGGCGGCGGGCGAGCTCGAGGCGGAGCGGCTGCCGGCGGCGAGGGTTGGGCGCGGTGCGTGCCCTGGACGGCGAGGGCCAGCAAGCGAGGGAGCCAGGGCGGAGGCGTCAGGAGGAGCGGGGTGCAGGGAGCTGCTCTCGCCCGATCGCGGCCTGGGGCGGGCCGTGGATGGGCCTTGCGGGCCTGGCATGGTGGAGGTGGGAGCCTAGTGACGGGAAGGTGACGTGGCAGCCCCTGGTTGCCTAGAAGGCGGCGGCGCGGTGGCGGCTGGCCGCTTGGCTGGCGCCAAGTGCCGGTGAAGGGGAGGTCTGGCTTGGATTCCGAGGAGGAGGGTTTGGCTAGAGGTAGGTGGAGGGCTAGGCTGCCAAATTTTGAAGGGCTGTGTTTATATAAGGAAGGGGTTAGGGTTAGGTGGTTTGAGGCCGTTTCGGAGCCGTACAATCGCCATCGGACGGTCCGGAGCGGAGGGGTGGTGTAGGTGGGATAGGTGGGCTGTGTAGGAGGCCTTGGGCTGAAAGGAGAGAAGAGACAGAGCGGCCCGGCAGCAGTTTCGAAGACCGAAACGTCCGACGTTAATCCGACTATATTGCCCCTATAGGTTTACCGGTTGTGCTATCAACCGACCTCCGAATACAATGAAATTTGACAGGTGGTCTACCTACACTATAATAAGACCACACGCCAAGTTTCATCCCATTCCGATAACATTTTTCGAAGACTTATAAAATAAATATTCAGAGGTGCCGCGGGCACGTGCGAGTGTGTCTCGGATCAGAACAGACAACGGAGAGGACGAGGGATCGGGAAACTACGAACGGATGCAAGTTTTGAAAACTATGTAGATGAAATGCGCATGATGACATGGCAAAATGCAACACGCAAGCAAATGACATGGCAACAACAACGAATAACTGGAAGACACCTGGCACATCGGTCTTGGGGTGTCACACTACTGCCGACGTCCATAAGGACTCGAGTAAGATGGTATCCATCAATTATAGGATCGAGTACTAGGGCCACCGAACCTCCATGACGGATACTGGTTGGGTGATCCCTACGATCGAAGGTGATCGGACAAGCCGACCAGGGCAACGGGCTCTACGACATCGACGTCCCTTAGTGGGTGCTTCCTGTGATGCCCCGAGACCGATGCGCCAGGTGTCAGCCAGTCATTCGTCACGGTTGCCATGTCATATCCTTGCGTGTTGCATTTTGCCATGTCATCATGTGCATTTTCATCATCATGTTTTCAAAACTTGCGTCCATCCGAGTCCGCCTGTCCTTTCCGTTGTCCGTCCTGAGCCCACACTCACTCGCACGTGCCCGCGGCACCTCTGAATATTTTTGTTATGAGTGGCTGGAAAACTTTCTTGGAATGGGGGGAAACTTCGCGTGTGGTCTTATTATAGCATAGGTAGACCGCCTGTCAATTTTTGTCGCATTCGGAGTTCGTTTGATAGCCCAACGGTTAACCGCATTAACCGTCGGAAGCCTTTTCTCTTTTGGCCCAGCACCCCTCCACAACAGCCCGCTAGCCCATCCCAACCACCCCCGTGTTCTCGGTCGTTGGATCGTGATCGCGTGGCCGAAAACCACACCTCATTTGGACTCTCCTAGCTCCCTCCATCTATAAATTAGCCCTCCCCGTCCAAATTCACGGATTAAACCCAATCCTCTTCCTCCTCGCGCCGCCGGACATGTCCACTCCACCACCGGACGTGTCCACCCCTCCCAGCCACGTTGCTTCGGCCAATCGCGCGCCGCCACCTCAGCAACCACCGCTGCCTCGACCACTCTGGAGCCGCCACCTCACCTCCCTCGCAGCCTCTCCACCGCCGCGGCCCGGCGAGCCCGAAGCAGGCCCGCGCGAGCCCGACAGCCGCTGCATCATAGGTCCGCGCCCCGCACCGCCTAGGCCAGACCGAGCCATCCCGCTCGCCTCCCCACCGGCCGTCGCCGCCTCGCCGGTGGGCACCGTCGCCGGACCGTGCTTCGCCGCCGCCATGGAGCCAGGCTCCAGGATCCGCCGCCACCTTCTGCAACCTCGTCGCCGCCCCCAGGACAGGCCGGAGCCCCGCCCCTCGTGTCTGCCTTCTCCCATCCTCGCTCTCCGTGACCCCGCTGTCCTCTCCCTGTCTACAGGAACCACCGCCGCCGTGGAGATCCTCATCGCCGGAGCTTACTCACCCGCCGCCGCATTCTGAGCTCGGGATCCAGATGGGATTGGCCGGATCCATCCATCCCCGGCGAGATCCGCCTCTCGCCGTCACCGGAACCCTCTAGCCCGCCGCCGGCGAGACTCACCGCCGCCCTTGCCTCCTGCGTCGTGCGGGAGGACGACGACCTCCAGCGCCTCGCCTCGGCCTCGTGGGCCCCGCTCCCAGGCCTGGCCCAGCTCCAGCTCGAGTCGGCCTGCTCCATCGCCGACCCATGCCCAGCCAGACCGCTCCTATCCGCCTCCTGGGCCAAGTCCGTGGTGAGCCCCATGCAATCTCTCGCCCTATGCGTTTTTTAGTTAACATGCGCCCACCTGTTTTTTTTCTCTGTTAAAAATGACTAAGTCCCTGGCATTTGTAAATTTGATGCATACTTTGGGTGATGGTAACGTTTTGCATGTGTGTCCAAATTGTGCAAATGATATGTCCAGATGTTCATCTCGTGAGGCTCTTCATATTGTTGTACTGTGGCATGCTTGTTTGAGTTCATATTGATGCTTTAATCTTCGTTTCAAAAGTTCTATATGTTATAAACTGCTGATAACTGTTATTTTGTAGCATGCTTGTGGTGATGATATCTTTTTGCGTGTTGGTCCAAATGGAGTATACGATATGTCAAAATGTTCATTGTAATGTGCTCTCCATGTTGGTTGATGTAGCATTCATGTTAGGTGCCATATTGCCATGTTTATCTCTGTTGCAAAAGAGCATGGCTGTTAAGTGCTGAAACTTGTTATGAGATGCTGAATTGTCATATTTGTATCTTTATGGGTGATTTTTGTTTGAGCAACATGTCAATATATATTAGAAGCACAATCATGCCATCTTTGCCGTGGTGCAATCCACTTTCCATAATATGCCTTGTGGTGTTTGCAACAAGCTTGTAAAGTGACCTACTCGCTGTTGTTATTTTTTGAGACTTGTTGAAAACTCCTAAGTCTGAAACCGTTATAACCTGATGCCATGTTTGCTTGATGCCCCACTCAAATCCATGAATGTTTTGGGATGTACAATGATCATGTCTTGTTGTCCATGTTATGATCTATTCATCCATGTCCTTGTTTGCCATTGTGGCCTGGTATAGCTTATTTATTTCTTGCCCTCAAGTTGCTATAAAATGTTTCTATCAGCCTGTTATCAGCAAGTTCAGTTTTGCCATGTGAATAGGTAGTGTTCTAGGCATCCTATGACCATGTTCTTGCCATGAGTAGCTTCATAAACATGTCTTCTTACTGTTGGTTATATTCACATGCCATGATAAGCTTTGAGATGAGTTGCACAAGCTTGCAAACATGCCTACTCGTCGTTGTTGCTGCCATGTTTAGTTTATTTTCACAAAGTCTGAGAATCTGTTATCTTTTCCAATCTTGTCATGATGTTTTGAGCATGTTCTAGTGGTGTTTTGTAGTACATCTTTGGTCATGCTTGTGGTGCTGGACATGTACATGCTTGCCATGCCTTTTGTTGCCATGAGATGTTCTTGTGTCATGTTGTTTTGTTGTCAACTAAGTGCCATGTTGCTGTTTTTGGACAGCTTGTTGTTATATCTTGTTTCGTGTGTATATGATGAACCGTTGCTCCGTTTTGAGCGTGTCCTATATGAAACTTGTGTGTTTTTGCATGTAGATGCATAATAACATGTTGAATACCTGTTTGGAGTGTGTTTGCTTGATGTTTGGGTGCATCTTGCATCAATGCCATGCTTGCCTTGTTTTGCTCATATCTTCTAGGCCATAGCTCGGAATTAAATCAACTTTATATGTAACTTGACTAGAATTTCGAGTAGATCATCATGGTGCATGTTAACTTGCTGTTTAACAACATTAACTTAAGGTTTGTTCAGATCTGGACCAATTTCGAAATGTGCATACGAGGACTTACCAGAATTGTTATATGTTGTTTCCGGCCTCATTTAAACTTGCTTTGTGTTATGTTCTTGTTTGCATCATCCCTTGCCATGTTCTGCATCATATATACTTGTCTTGCATCATACTTGGTTGAGCATTATGACATGTACTTGTGTGGTTTGTTTACCGTGTTGGTTGCTTCTTGTCGTTAGTGCTTGTTTTGTTGCGATCGTGAGGATTCGTTCGACTACACTTGGTTCGTCTTCGTGGCTTCTTCTTCGTCTTCTTCATGGACTCATTCTTCTTCTTTGCGGGATCTCAGGCAAGATGAGCGTCTCCTTGGATACCTTTACTATCATTGCCATGCTAGTTGTCTCGATGATATCGCTATATGTCATGCTACCTATCTTTTGTTGTCAGCCTCTCCTTGTTGCCATGAAACCTCTAACCTTTGACACCTTCCTAGCAAACCGTTGTTTGGCTATGTTACGCGCTTGCTCAGCCCCTCTTATAGCGTTGTTAGCTGCAGGTGAAGATGAAGATTGCTCCATGTTGGAGCTGGACCTTGTTGGAATATCACAATATCTATTAATTATATTAACACACATATATACTTGGCAATGGGTGGAAGGCTTGGCCTTTTGCTCGGTGTTTTGTTCCACTCATGCCGCCTTAAGAACCGATAAACCGGCGTTATGTTCCTTGATTTTGCGTTCCTAACACGGTTGGGGTTTATGGGCCCCCCTTGATAATTTGCACATCTTAAAGCTTTTCCAACAAGACCCAACTTTGGTTTTACATTTGCCTAATAACTAAAATTTTGCATAGGGACTAGCTACCCCGATGACTTAATTAACAACCTGGGCCAGTGCTCCTCATGAGTGTTGGTCCAAACAGGGGGTCCTGTAGGGCCGCCTTGGGGAAACCCGAGGTATCTGGTATTACCTATAGCATCGCCCATCCGGTCGTGGCCTGAGACGAGATACCCGCGGCTACTATCAGGGTGTCGGCACGTCGGGAGGTCTTGCTGGATTAGTTTTACCTTTGTCGAAATATCTTGAGCACGGGATTCCGAGAATACTCGGGTCTTCCCAACATGGAGTTGCGACTCCGCAGATCATGAGCTTGTGATGGGCTAAGTTGGGACACCCCTGCAGGGTTATGATCTTTCGAAAGCCGTGCCCGCGGTTATGTGGCAGATTGGAATTTGTTAATGTCCGGTTGTAGAAAACTTGACAGAGGATCCGAAATAAAATACACGAACCGTGTGAGTAACCATGACCGTCTCTTTTCACTTTGAGAAGAGAACACGGTGGGGTTATGTTTGACTCGTAGGTAGTTCAGGATCTTTAGCGATCACTACTAGTTTGCGATCATTTGCGTAGATGCTCATATTTTTCTTGTACTCGTAAGTAAGCCATCATATTATGCTTAGCCGCTGCTGCAACCTCACCACTTAACCTCTTCCTACCCATTAAGTTTTGCTAGTCTTGATACCCATGGTTATGGGATTGCTGAGTCCTCATGGCTCACAGATACTACAACAACAGTTGCAGGTGCAGGTTTCCGATGACTTGACGCGAGAACAATGTTCTTTGTGTTGGAGCTCTTTCTTCTTCTTCTTCTTCTTCTTCTTCGTCAGTCTTGGGTTAGGTTCCTGGTCGGCAACCTGGGATAACAGGATGGATGTCGTTGTGCTTTTCATGTTTGCAGCTGTAGTCAGATGTCTTGTATTGATGTTGTTGTATTCATGTGACTTGTATGAATTGTTGTATCCCCGTGTATTTATGTAATGATACGATGTAATGATATCCATCTTGCTAAGCACCCAAAATGCGGTTGTGCCCCAATTACGAGTGTATCACGTGATCAGGATAGAATCGCATCTTGGGCCTGACACTTCCGCTCCCTCTTGGGGATATGGGTGGCATAGATCATATTCACCGTTTTCACCTCAGGGGAAATTGCTTCTGGCCCCAGTATTTGGTGGGCGAGGTTCGTCTTCGTCCTTGCTTTGAGGTCATTTCCCCTTGTGTTTAGCGTTTAACTTGTCGGCCTGCTTGAAGACCCACCAATTTCTATTGGTGTGGTTTGCAGGTTTGTCCGGGGTGCCATGAATCTGGCAAGGCCTCTCTAATATCTTGTCTAGGTTGGATGGACCATCCCTATTGCTTTTGAACGGCTTCTTCCGTTGACCGGACTTAGAGCCACTGAATCCAACATTTACTGTTGTGTCATTTGTTTCTCTGGTATTGTTCCGACGCTTATTCTTATTGCATCGTGGCTTGCCATTGCCATCCCTGACTTCGGAAGTGCCAGGGTCGCTGGTACTGTTGCTTCTACGAGCCAACCAGCTGTCTTCGCCCGCGCAAAAGCGGGTCATAAGTGTAGTAAGGGATGCCATTGTCTTCCGCTTCTCTTGGCCGAGGTATCTTACGAGCCATTCATCTCGGACGCTGTGTTTGAATGCCGCTAAGGCTTCGGCATTCGGACAAACGATTATTTGATTCTTTTTAGTTAGGAACCAATTCCAAAGCTTGTGAGCTGACTCCCCGGGTTGCTGCATTATGTGACTTAAATCATCAGCATCCGGTGGTCGGACATAAGTCAGGTGAAAGTTAGCCTGGAAAGCATCCTCTAAGTCTTTGCAGCTTTCAGTGAAGTTCTCTCGGAGGTTGTTTAACCAGTGCCGAGCTGGCCCTTTCAACTTTAAAGGTAAGTACTCGATGGCATGGAGGTCATCTCCACGAGCCATGTGGATGTGAAGAATAAAATCTTTGATCCATACAGCGGGATCCGTCGTTCCATCATACGCCTCGATGTTTACAGGTTTGAACCCTTCCGGAAATCAGTGATCCATCACCTTATCAATAAATCATAGAGGGTGCGCATCGCCCCTGTATAGTGCGACATCGCGACGTAGTTCGAACGGCATCTGTGTTCGGTGTTGACTTCGAACTTGGTTGTATCCGGTGTGCTTGGCTTGATAGCCATCATCCCGTGTGGGAGCACATTCTCTTGATCCGTAGATCTATCTGGCCTGACCGCCTTTTTTATTCAGGTATTGACGTAGATCGTACTTAAGGCACTAAGCCACTGTATCCTTTCCTTTACGGTGGGGAGGTGCGGGCTGGTATACGGCATTGCTAGCCGCTTTGTCCCTTCCACGAGGTGGTCGGTCTGGTTGATCGACCTGATCGTGCCTCGACGGAATTGGCGCAAGGGCATCGTCGTAGAATTGTGGCAACAACTTGCGATTGGGATAGCTCTTTGTTTGGCGCTCACGGTTGTATCTCTCCTCAGCGTCTAGGACTTCATTCCATCTATCATTGAGCGTATCCTGTTCGGCTTTAAGCCGCCGCGGCTGCTTTTTCAGGCTCCTTGCTGTGACAATAAGCTATCGCTGAAAGCGTTCTTGTTCGAGGGGTTCCTCTGGGATGATGAATTTCTCGTCTCCCAGGCTGACATCCTCTTCGTAGACAGGTAGGTAGTTACTGTCTTCGGAATCATTGTCATCAGCGAGTTGTTCGGGACTGCATTGGCCATCTACCCGCTCATCCTGCTCTAACGCTGGCTCTGCGGGGTCTTTGGCGTCTTCTGGAGGTTCATTGTCTCTAGTTCCGGTATTACTTTCCCTTTCTCGACGCGATTGTTGAAGGAAACATGCCCTTGAGGCAATAATAAAATTGTTATTAGTATTTCCTGATATCATGATAAATGTTTATTATTCATGCTAGAATTGTATTAACCGGAAACTTAGTACATGTGTGAATACATAGACAAAACAGAGTGTCCCTAGTATGCCTCTACTAGACTAGCTCATTGATCAAAGATGGTTATGTTTCCTAGCCATAGACATGAGTTGTCATTTGATCAACGGGATCACATCATTAGGAGAATGATGTGATGGACAAGACCCATCCGTTAGCTTAGCTACTTGATCGTTTAGTTTTACTGCTATTGATTTCTTCATGTCTTATACATATTCCTATGACTATGAGATTATGCAACTCCCGAATACCGGAGGGACACCTTGTGTGCTATCAAATGTCACAACGTAACTGGGTGATTATAAAGATGCTCTACATGTGTCTCCGAAGGTGTTTGTGGTGTTTGCATAGATCGAGAATAGGATTTGTCACTCCGAGTGTCGGAGAGGTATCTCTGGGCCCTCTCGGTAATACACATCATAATAAGCCTTGCAAGCAAATGACTAATGAGTTAGTCACAAGATGATGTATTACGGAACGAGTAAAGAGACTTACCGGTGACGAGATTGGACTAGGTATGATGATACCGACGATCGAATCTCGAGCAAGTAACATACCGATGACAAAGAGAACAACGTATGTTGTTATGCGGTTTGACCGATACAGATCTTCGTAGAATATGTAGGAACCAATATGAGCATCCAGGTTCCGCTATTGGTTATTGACCGGAGATGAGTCTCGGTCATGTCTACACAGTTCTCGAACCTGTAGGGTCCACACGCTTAACGTTCGATGATGATCGGTGTTATGAGTTTACATGTTTTGATGTACCAAAGGTAATTCGGGGTCCTGGATGTGATCACGGACATGACGAGGAGTCTCAGAATGTTCGAGACATAAATATTGATATATTGGACGGCTATATTCGGACACCGGAAGTGTTCCGGGTAGTTTCGGAGAAAACCGGAGTGCCGAAGGGTTACCAGAACCCCCCGGGAGAAATAATGGGCCACATGGGCCTTAGTGGAGAGAGAGAGAGAGGGCTGGCTAGGGCAGGCCACGCGCCCCCTCCCCTCTAGTCCGAATTGGACTAGGGAAGTGGGGCGGCGCCCCCCTTTTCCTTCTACCTCTCCTCCTTCCTTTCCCCCTCCTAGTAGGAGTAGGAAAGGGGAGTCCTACTCCTACTAGGAGGAGGACTTCTCCTATCTCCCGCGCGCCCAAGGGCCGGCCGGCCTCCCCCTTGCTCCTTTATTTACGGGGGAAGGGGGCCAACCTAGAACACACAATTGAACATCCATTTTAGCCGTGTGTGGTGCCCCCCTCCACAGATACACACCTCGATCATATCGTTGCAGTGCTTAGGCGAAGCCCTGCGTCGGTAGCTTCATCATCACCGTCACCACGCCGTCATGCTGACAAAACTCTCCCGTGATGCTCAACTGGATCAAGAGCTCGTGGGACGTCATCGAGCTGAACGTGTGCTGAATGCGGAGGTGACGTACGTTCGGTGCTTGGATCGGTTGGATTGCGAAGACGTTCGACTACATCAACCGCGTCACTAGACGCTTCCGCTTTCGGTTTACGAGGGTACGTAGACACACTCTCCCCACTCGTTGTTATGCTTCTAGTACATAGATCTTGCATGATTGTAGGAAAAATTTGAAATACTTCGTTCCCCAACAGTGGCATCATGAGCCAGGTCTATGCGTAGATGATATGCACGAGTAGAACACAATGAGTTATGGGCGATAATAGCCATACTGCTTACCAGCATGTCATACTTTCATTCGGCAGTATTGTGAGATGAAGCAGCCCGGACTGACATTACGCGTACGCTTACGCGAGACTAGTTTCACCGTTACGAGCACTCATTGCTTAAAGGTGACTGGCGGGTGTCTGTCTCTCTCACTTCAGTTGAATCGAGTGTGACTACGCCCGGTCCTTGTTAAGGTTAAAACATCACACTTGATGAAAAATTGTTCTGGTTTTGTATGCGTAGGTAAGAACGGTTCTTGCTAAGCCCGTAGCAGCCACGTAAAACTTGCAACAACAAAGTAGAGGACGTCTAACTTGTTTTTGCAGGGCGTGTTGTGATGTCATATGGTCAAGACGTGATTAGTTATACGTTATTGTATGAGATGATCATGTTTTGTAAAGTTATCGGCAACCGGCAGGAGCCTTATGGTTGTCTCTTTATTGTATGAATTGCGAAGGCCATGTAATTGCTGTAATTTATCACTATGAGTTAGCGATAGTAGTAGTAGCAATAGTTGGCGAGACGACCACGACGCTACGATGAAGATCATGGTGTCAAGTCAGTGACAATGGAGATCATGACGATGCTTTGAAGAAGGAGATCAAAAGCACAAGATGATGATGGCCATATCATGTCACATAATTTTGATTGCATGTGATGTTTATCTTATTATGCTTCTTATTTTGCTTAGTACGGCGGTAGCTTTATAAGATGATCCCTTACAAAATTTCAAGGTACAAAGTGTTCTCCCTGAGTATGCACCGTTGCGAAAGTTCGTCGTCCCGAGACACCACGTGATGATCAGGTGTGATAAGCTCTACGTTCAAATACAACGGGTGTAAGACAGTTTTGCACATGCAGAATACTCGGGTTAAACTTGATGAGCCAAGCATGTACAGACATGGCCTCGGAACACTAGAGACCGAAAGGTCGAGCGTGAATCATATAGTAGATATGATCAACATGAGATGTTCACCATTGAAAACTACTCCATCTCACGTGATGATCGGACATGGTTTAGTTGATTTGGATCACGTGATCATTTAGATGACCAGAGGGATGTCTATGTAAGTGGGAGTTCTTTAGTAATATGATTTAATTGAACTTTAATTTATCATGAACTTAGTCTTGATAGTTTTTGCATATCTATGTTGTTGTAGATCATTGGCCCGTACTACCGTTCCCTTGAATTTTAATGCGTTCCTAGAGAAAGCTCAGTTGAAAGATGATGGTAGCAACTACATGGACTGGGTCCGTAACTTGAGGGTTATCCTCATTTCTGCACAGAAGAATTATGTCCTTGAAGCACCACTAGGTGACAAGCCCCCTCCCGCTAATGTAGACGCTTTGAACGTCTGGCAGACGTGGTCTGATGACTACTCGATAGTTCAGTGTGCCATGCTTTACGGCTTAGAATCGGGACTTCAAAGACATTTTGAACGTCATGGAGCATATTAGATGTTCCAAGAGTTGAAGTTAATATTTCAAGCAAATGCCCGAATTGAGAGATATGAAGTCTCCAATAAGTTCTATAGCTGTAAGATGGAGGAGAACAGTTCTATCAGTGAACACTTGCTCATAATGTCTGGGTACTACAATCATATGACTCAACTTGGTTGCAAAGTTGACGAAGATAGTGTTATTGATAGAGTTCTTCAATCACTGCAACCAAGCTATAAAGACTTCATGATGAACTATAATATGCAAGGGATGCACAAGACAATTCCTGAGCTCTTCGCTATGTTCAAAGCTGCGGAGGTAGAAATCAAAAAGGAGCATCAAGTGTTGATGGTTAACAAGACCACTAGTTAAGAGAAAAAGGGCAAGGCAAAGAAGGAGAATTTCAAGAAGAATAGCAAGACAGCTACTCCCGCAAAGAAACCCAAGTCTGGAGCCAAGATTGAAACTGAGTGCTTCTACTACAAAGAGACTGGACACTGGAAGCAAAACTGCCCCAAGTATTTGGCGGATAAGAAGGATGGCAAAGTGAACAAAGGTATATTTGATATACATGTTATTGGTGTGTACCTTACTAATGCTCGTAGTAGCACCTGGGTATTTGATACTGGTTCGGTTGCTAATACTTGTACCTCGAAACAGGGGCTACGGATTAAACAAAGATTAGCTACGGACGAGGTGACAATGCACTTGGGAAATGGTTCCAAAATCGATGTGATCGTCGTCGGCACGCTACCTCTACATCTACCTTCGGGATTAGTGAATAATTGTTATTTGGTGCTAGCGTTGAGCACTACCATTATATCTGTATTTTGTTTGTTGCGAGACAGATATTCATTTAAATTAGAGAATAATGGTTGTTCTATTTATATGAGTAATATCTTTTATGGTCATGCACCCTTAAAAAGTGGTCTATTCTTGTTGGATCTCGATCATAGTGATACACATATTCATAATATTGAAGCCAAAAGATGCAAGGTTAATAATGATAGTGCAACTTATTTGTGGCACTGCCGTTTAGGTCATATTGGTGTAAAGCGCATGAAGAAACTCCATACTGATGGACTTTTGGAATCACTTGATTGTGAATCACTTGGTGCTTGCGAATCATGCCTCATGGGCAAGATGACTAAAACAGCGTTCTCCGGAACAATGGAGCGAGCAACTGATTTGTTGGAAATCATACATACTGATGTATGTAGATCGATGAGTGTTGAGGCTCGCGGCGGGTATCGTTATTTTCTGACCTTCACCGATGATTTGAGCAGATATGGGTATATCTACTTAATGATACACAAGTCTGAAACATTTGAAAAGTTCAAAGAATTTCAGAGTGAAGTAGAGAATCATCGTAACAAGAAAATAAAGTTTCTACAATCTAATCATGGAGGCGAATATTTGAGTTACGAGTTTGGTCTTCATTTAAAACAATGTGGAATAGTTTCACAACTCACGCCACGTGGAACACTACAGCATAATGGTGTGTCCGAATGTTGTAACCGTACTTTATTAGATATGGTGCGATCTATGATGTCTCTTACCGATTTACCGCTATCGTTTTGGGGTTATGCTTTAGAGACAGCAGCATTCACGTTAAATAGGGCAACATCTAAATCCGTTGAGACAACGCCTTATAAATTGTGGTTTGGCAAGAGACCAAAGTTGTCGTTTCTTAAAGTTGGGGCTGCGATGCTTATGTGAAAAAGCTTCAACCTGATAAGCTCATACCCAAGTCGGAGAATGTGTCTTCATAGGATACCCAAAGGAAACTGTTGGGTACACCTTCTATCACAGATCCGAAGGCAATATATTTGTTGCTAAGAATGGATCCTTTCTAGAGAAGGAGTTTCTCTCGAAAGAAGTGAGTGTGAGGAAAGTAGAACTTGATGAGGTAATTGTACCTTCTCCCGAATTGGAAAGTAGTACATCACAGAAACTAGTTCCAGTAATTCCTACACCAATCAGCGAGGAAGCTTATGATGATGATCATGAAACTTCCGATCAAGTTACTACTGAACCTCGTAGGTCAACCAGAGTACGTTCCGCACCAGAGTGGTACAGTAATCCAGTTCTGGAAGTCATGTTACTAGACCATGATGAACCTACGAACTATGCAGAAGCGATGATGAGCCTAGATTCCGCAAAATGGCTTGAGTCCCTGAAATCTGGAATGGGATCCATGTATGAGAACAAAGTGTGGACTTTGGTTGACTTGCCCGATGATCGGCAAGCCATTGAAAATAAATGGATCTTCAAGAGAAAGACAGACGCCGATGGTAATGTTACTGTCTACAAAGCTCGACTTGTTGCAAAAGGTTTTCTACATGTTCAAGGAGTTGACTACGATGAGACTTTCTCACCCGTAGCGATGCTTAAATCTGTCTGAATCATGTTAGCGATTGCCGCATTTTATGATTATGAAACCTGGCAAATGGATGTCAAAAATGCATTCCTTAATGGATACCTCAAAGAGGAGTTGTATATGTTGGAAATAGGCTCTAGAGGCAATAATAAAATGGTTATTTTTATTATATTTCCTTGTTCATGATAATTGTCTGTTATTCATGCTTGAATTGTATTATCCGGAAACAGTGATACATGTGTGAATACATAGACCACAACGTGTCCCTGGTAAACCTCTAGTTACTAGCTCGTTGATCAACAGATGGTTATGGTTTCCTGACCATGGACATTGGATGTCATTGATAACGGGATCACATCATTAGGAGAATGATGTGATGGACAAGACCCAATCCTAAGCCTAGCACAAGATCGTGTAGTTCGTAATGCTGAAGCTTTTCCAATGTCAAGTATCTTTTCCTTAGACCACGAGGTTGTGCAACTCCCGGATACCGTAGGAATACTTGGGGTGTGCCAAACGTCACAACGTAACTGGGTGGCTATAAAGGTATGCAACGGGTATCTCCGAAAGTATCTGTTGGGTTGGCACGAACCGAGAACTGGGATTTGTCACTCCTTGTGACGGAGAGGTATCTCTGGGCCCACTCAGTAAGACATCATCATAATGAGCTCAATGTGACTAAGGAGTTAGTCACGAGATGATGTATTACATAACGAGTAAAGAGACTTGCCATGACGAGATTGAACAAGGTATCGGTATACCCACGATCGAATCTCGGGCAAGTACTATACCGACAGACAAAGGGAATTGCATACGGGATTAAGTGAATCCTTGACATCGTGGTTCATCCGATGAGATAATCGAGGAACACGTAGGAACCAACATGGGTATCCAGATCCCGCTGTTGGTTATTGACCGGAGAGTCGTCTCGGTCATGTCTACGTGTCTCCCGAACCCGTATGGTCTACACACTTAAGGTTCGGTGACGCTAGGGTTGTAGAGATATATGCACATGGTAACCCGAATGTTGTTCGGAGTCCCGGATGAGATCCCGGACGTCACGAGGAGTTCCGGAATGGTCCGGAGGTAAAGAATTATATATAGGAAGTCCAGTTTCGGCCATCGGGAGTGTTCCGGGGGTCACCGGTAGTGTACCGGGACCACCGAAAGGGTCCCGGGGGTCCACCGGGTGGGCCACCCATCCCAGAGGGCCCCATGGGCCGTAGAGGGAGGGAAACCAGCCCATAGTGGGCTGGCGCACCCCCTTGGCCCCCCTGCGCCTAGGGTTGGGAACCCTAGGGGTGGGGGCGCCCCCCTTTCCTTGGGGGGCAAGCCTCCCCCTTGGCCGCCGCCCCCTAGGAGATCCCATCTCCTAGGGCCGGCGCCCCCCTAGCCCCTATATATAGTGGGGGGGGAGAGGGCAGCCACACCCTTGCTCCTGGTGCCTCCCTCCACCGTTACACATCTCCCTCCTCCCGCACGTGCTTGGAAAAGCCCTGCATTTTTTCCGTTGCATCCACCACCACGCCGTCATGCTGCTGGATCTCCATCAACCTCTCCTCCCCCCTTGCTGGATCAAGAAGGAGGAGACGTCGCTGCACCGTACGTGTGTTGAACGAGGAGGTGCCATCCGTTCGGCGCTGGGATCATCGGTGATTTGGATCACGATGAGTACGACTCCATCATCCACGTTCTCTTCAACGCTTCCGCTTGCGATCTACAAAGGGTATGTAGATGCACTCCTTTATCCTCGTTGCTAGATGACTCCTTAGATTGATCTTGGTGAAGCGTAGGAAAATTTTGAATTCTGCTACGTTCCCCAACAGTGGCATCTGAGCTAGGTCTTTGCGTAGTATCTTGCACGAGTAGAACACAAAGCAGTTGTGGGCGTAGATTTGTTCAATTTTCTTGCCGCTACTAGTCCAATCTTGATTCGGCGGCATCGTGGGATGAAGCGGCCCGGACCCACCTTACACGTACGCTTATGTGAGACTGGTTCCACCGACTGACATGCACTAGTTGCATAAGGTGGCTGGCGGGTGTTTGTCTCTCCCACTTTAGTCGAATCGGATTTGATGAAAAGGGTCCTTATGAAGGGTAAATAGAAATTGACATATCACGTTGTGGTTTTGGCGTAGGTAAGAAACGTTCTTGCTAGAAACCTATAGCAGCCATGTAAAAACTTGCAACAACAATTAGAGGACGTCTAACTTGTTCTTGCAGCATGTGCTATGTGATGTGATATGGCCGAAAGATGTGATGAATGATATATGTGATGTATGAGATTGATCATGTTCTTGTAATAGGAATCACGACTTGCATGTCAATGAGAATGACAACCGGCAGGAGCCATAGGAGTTGTCTTATTTTTTGTATGACTTGCGTGTCACTGAATAACGCCATGTAATTACTTTACTTTATTGCTAAACGTTAGCCCTAGTAGTAGAAGTAACATTTGGCGAGACAACTTCATGAAGACACGATGATGGAGATCATGGTGTCATGCCGGTGACGATGATGATCATGGAGCCCCGAAGATGAAGATCAAAGGAGCAAAATGATATTGGCCATATCATGTCACTTTATTTGATTGCATGTGATGTTTATCATGTTTATGCATCTTCAACGGTAGTAAATAAGATGATCTCTCACTAAAAATTTCAAGAATTGTGTTCCCCCTAACTGTGCACCATTGCTAAGGATCGTTGTTCCGAAGCACCACGTGATGATTAGGTGTGATAGGCTCTAACGTTCGCATACAACGGGTGTAAGCCAGATTTACACACGCAATACACTTAGGGTTCACTTGACGAGCCTAGCATGTACAGACATGGCCTCGGAACACAGAAGACCGAAAGGTCGAACATGAGTCGTATAGAAGATACGATCAACATGAAGATGGATCATGTATCACTTAGATGACTAGAGAGATGTCAATCTGAGTGGGAGTTCATTAAATTTGATTAGATGAACTTAATTGGCATGAACTTAGTCTAAATTCTTTACAATATGTCTTGTAGATCAAATGGCCCACGCTCATGTCACCCTCAACTTCAACGCGTTCCTAGAGAAATCCAAGCTGAAAAACGATGGTAGCAACTATACGGATTAGGTCCGTAACCTGAGGATCATCCTCATAGCTGCTAAGAAAACTTATGTCCTAGAAGCACCGCTAGGTGACGCTCCCACCCCGGCAAACCAAGATGTTATGAACGCTTGGTGGTCGCGTTGTGATGATTACTCCCTGGTTCAGTGTGGCATGCTCTACAGCTTAGAATCGAGGCTCCAAAAGCGTTTTGAGCACCACGGAGCATATGAGATGTTCCAAGAGCTGAAAATGGTTTTCCAAGCTCATGCCCGAGTTGAGAGATATGACGTCTCCAACACATTCTACAGTTGTAAGATGGAGGAGAATAGTTCTGTCGGCGAGCACATACTCAAATTGTTTGGGTTGCACAACCGCTTGTCTCAATTGGGAATGAATCTCCCAGACGAAGCGGTCGTTGACAGGATCCTTCAGTCGCTCCCACCTAGCTACAAGAGCTTCGTGTTAAACTTCAATATGCAAGGGATGGAGAAGTCCATTCCCGAGGTGTATTCAATGCTGAAATCAGCGGAGGTGGAGATCAAGAAAGAGCATCAAGTGTTGATGGTGAATAAAACCACTAAGTTCAAGAAAGGCAAGGGTAAGAAGAACATCAAGAAGGACGGCAAAGGAGTTTCCACGCCCGGTAAGCCAGTTGCCAGGAAGAAGTCAAAGAATGGACCCAAGCCTAAGACTGAGTGCTTTTATTGCAAGGGAACGGGTCACTAGAAGCGGAACTGCCCCAAATACTTAGCAGATAAGAAGGCCGGCAATGTCAAAGGTATACATGATATACATGTTATTGATGTGTACCTTACCAGCGCTCATAATAGCTCCTGGGTATTTGATACTGGTGCAGTTGCTCACATTTGTAACTCAAAGCAGGAGCTGCGGAATAAGCGGAGACTGGCGAAGGACGAGGTGACGATGCGCGTCGGGAATGGTTACAAGGTCGATGTGATCGCCGCTGGCACGCTACCTCTACATCTACCCTCGGGATTACTTTTAAACCTTAATAATTGTTATTTAGTACCAACTTTGAGCATGAACATTGTATCTGGATCTCGTTTGATGCGAGATGGCTACTCATTTAAATCCGAGAATAATGGTTGTTCTATTTATATGAGAGATATGTTTTATGGTCATGCCCCGCTGGTCAATGGTTTATTTTGGATGAATCTCGAATGCGATGTTACACATATTCATAGTGTGAATGCCAAAAGATGTAAGGTTGATAATGATAGTCCCACATACTTGTGGCTTTGTCGCCTTGGTCATATTGGTGTCAAACGTATGAAGAAGCTCCATGCAGATGGACTTCTAGAGTCTCTTGATTATGAATCATTTGACACGTGCGAACCATGCCTCTTGGGCAAGATGACCAAGACTCCGTTCTCCGGAACAATGGAGCGAGCGACCAACTTATTGGAAATCATACATACCGATGTGTGCGGTCCAATGAGTGTTGAAGCTCGCGGAGGCTATCGTTATGTTCTCACCCTCACGGATGACTTAAGTAGATATGGGTATGTCTACTTAATGAAACACAAGTCTGAAACCTTTGAAAAGTTCAAGGAATTTCAGAATGAGGTTGAGAATCAACGTGACAGAAAAATAAAGTTCTTACGATCGGATCGTGGGGGTGAATATTTAAGTCACGAATTTGGCACACACTTAAGAAACTGTGGAATTGTTTCACAATTGACACCGCCCGGAACACCTCAGCGTAATGATGTGTCCGAACGTCGAAATCGTACTCTGTTGGACATGGTGCGATCTATGATGTCTCTCACCGACTTACTGCTATCTTTTTGGGGTTATGCTTTAGAGACTGCCGCATGCACTTTAAATAGGGCTCCGTCAAAATCCGTTGAGACGACACTGTATGAACTTTGGTTTGGCAAGAAACCTAAGCCGTCGTTTCTGAAAGTTTGGGGTTGCGATGCTTATGTCAAGAAACTTCAACTTGAAAAGCTCGAACCCAAATCGGAAAAATGCGTCTTCATAGGATACCCAAAGGAAACGATTGGGTACACCTTCTACCTCTGATCCAAAGGCAAGGTCTTCGTTGCCAAGAATGGATCCTTTCTGGAGAAAGAGTTTCTCTCGAAAGAAGTGAGTGGGAGGAAAGTAGAACTTGATGAGGTGACAGTCACCCCTTCCGAACCGGAAAGTAGCGCAGCGCGGGAAATTGTTCCTAAGGTGCCTGCACCGACTAGGGAGGAAGTTAATGATGATGATCATGAAGAATCAGATCAAGTTACTACTGAACTTCGAAGGTCCACAAGGACACGTTCCGCACCAGAGTGGTACGCTAACCCTGTCATGGAAATCATGTTGTTAGACAACGGTGAACCTTCGAACTATGAAGAAGCGATGGCGGGCCCTTCCAACAAATGGCTTGAAGCCATGAAATCCGAGATAGGATCCATGTATGAAAACAAAGTGTGGACTTTGGTGGACTTGCCTGATGATCGGCACGCCATAGAAAATAAATGGATATTTAAGAAGAAGACTGACGCGGATGGTAATGTGACCATCTATAAGGCTCGGCTTGTCGCTAAAGGTTATCAACAAGTTCAGGGGATTGACTACGACGAGACTTTCTCTCCCGTAGCGATGATGAAGTCCGTCTGAATCATGTTAGCAATTGCCGCATTCTATGATTATGAGATATGGCAAATGGACGTCAAAACGGCATTCCTTAATGGTTTCCTCAAGGAAGAGTTGTATATGATGCAGCCGTAAGGTTTTGTTGATCCTGAAAATGCTAATAAGGTATGCAAGCTCCAGCGCTCGATCAATGGGCTGGTGCAAGCATCTCGGAGTTGGAATATTCGCTTTAATGATGTGATCAAAGCGTTTGGGTTTATACAGACTTGGGCAGAAGCCTGTATTTACAAGAAAGTGAGTGGGAGCTCTGTAGCATTTCTCATATTATATGTGGATGACATATTGCTGATGGGAAATGATATAGAATTCTTGGAGAGCATAAAGGCCTACTTGAATAAAAGTTTTTCAATGAAGGACCTTGGAGAAGCTGCTTACATATTAGGCATCAAGATCTATAGAGATAGACCGAGACGCCTCATTGGTCTTTCACAAAGCACATACCTTGATAAGATATTGAAGAAGTTCAATATGTATCAGTCCAAGAAAGGGTTCTTGCATGTATTGCAAGGTATGAAATTGAGCACGGCTCAATCCCCGACCACGGCAGAAGATAGAGAAAAGATGAGTGTCATCCCCTAAGCCTCGGCCATAGGTTCTATTATGTATGCGATGCTGTGTACCAGACCTGATGTGAACCTTGCCATAAGTTTGGTAGGGAGGTACCAAAGTGATCCCGGTATGGAACACTGGACAGCGGTCAAGAACATCCTGAAGTACCTGAAAAGGACTAAGGATATGTTTCTCGTTTATGGAGGTGACGAAGAGCTCGTCGTAAAGGGTTACGTCGATGCTAGCTTCGACACAAATCTGGATGACTCCAAGTCACAAACCGGATACGTGTATATTTTGAATGGTGGGGCAGTCAGCTGGTGCATATGCAAGCAGAGCGTCGTGGCGCATTCTACATGTGAAGCGGAGTACATAGCTGCTTGCGAAGAAGCGTAGGAAGGAGTCTGGATGAAGGAGTTCATCACCGACCTAGGAGTCATTCCAAGCGCGTCAAGCCTGATGACTCTGTTCTGTGACAACACTTGAGCTATTGCCATTGCCAAGGAGCCCAGGTTTCACAAGAAGGTCAAACATATCAAGCGCCGTTTTAACTCCATCCGAAATTATGTTCAAGATGGAGACATAGATATTTGTAAAGTGCATACGGATCTGAATGTCACAGATCCGTTGACTAAACCTCTTCCACGAGCAAAACATGATCAACACCAGAACTCTATGGGTGTTCGATTCATCACAATGTAACTAGATTATTGACTCTAGTGCAAGTGGGAGACTGTTGGAAATATGCTCTAGAGGCAATAATAAAATGGTTATTATTATTATTATATTTCCTTGTTCATGATAATTGTCTTTTATTCATGCTTGAATTGTATTATCCGGAAACAGTGATACATGTGTGAATACATAGACCACAACGTGTCCCTGGTAAACCTCTAGTTACTAGCTCGTTGATCAACACATGGTTACGGTTTCCTGACCATGGACATTGGATGTCATTGATAACGGGATCACATCATTAGGAGAATGATGTGATGGACAAGACCCAATCCTAAGCCTAGCACAAGATCGTGTAGTTCGTAATGCTAAAGTTTTTCCAATGTCAAGTATCTTTTCCTTAGACCATGAGGTTGTGCAACTCCCGGATACCGTAGGAATACTTTGGGTGTGCCAAACGTCACAACGTAACTGGGTGGCTATAAAGGTATGCAACGGGTATCTCCGAAAGTATCTGTTGGGTTGGCACGACCCGAGAACTAGGATTTGTCACTCCGTGTGACGGAGAGGTATCTATGGGCCCACTCGGTAAGACATCATCATAATGAGCTCAATGTGACTAAGGAGTTAGTCAAGGGATGATGTATTACGGAACGAGTAAAGAGACTTGCCATGACGAGATTGAACAAGGTATCGGTATACCGACGATCGAATCTCGGGCAAGTACTATACCGATAGACAAAGGGAATTGCATACTGGATTAAGTGAATCCTTGACATCGTGGTTCATTCGATGAGATAATCGAGGAACACGTAGGAACCAACATGGGTATCCAGATCCTGCTGTTGGTTATTGACCGGAGAGTCGTCTCGGTCATGTCTACGTGTGTCCCGAACCCGTAGGGTCTACACACTTAAGGTTCGGTGACGCTAGGGTTGTAGAGATATATGCACACGGTAACCCGACTGTTGTTCGGAATCCCGGATGAGATTCCGGACGTCACGAGGAGTTCCGGAATGGTCCGGAGGTAAAGAATTATATATATATGAAGTCCAGTTTCGGCCATCGGGAGTGTTCCGGGGGTCACCGGTAGTGTACCAGGACCACCGAAAGGGTCCCGGGGGTCCACCGGGTGGGGCCACCCATCCCGGAGGGCCCCTTGGGCCGTAGTGGGAGGGTAACCAGCCCATAGTGGGCTGGCGCACCCCCTTGGGCCTCCCCCCTGTGCCTAGGGTTGGGAACCCTAGGGGTGGGGCGCCCCCCTTGCCTTGGGGGGCAAGCCTCCCCCTTGGCCGCCACCCCCCTAGGAGATCCCATCTCCTAGGGCCGGCGCCCCCCTGGCCCCTATAGTGGGGGGAGAGAGGGCAGCCGCACCCTTGCTCCTGGCGCCTCCCTCCCCATGTTACACATCTCCCTCCTCCCGCAAGTGCTTGGCGACGCCGTGCAGTTTTTCCGTTGCATCCACCACCACGCCGTCGTGCTGCTGGATCTCCATCAACCTCTCCTCCCCCCTTGCTGGATCAAGAAGGAGGAGACATGGCTGCACCATACGTGTGTTGAACGCGGAGGTGCCGTCCGTTCGGCGCTCGGATCATCGGTGATTTTGATCACAACGAGTACGACTCCATCATCCACGTTCTCTTGAACGCTTCCGCTCGCGATCTACAAAGGGTATGTAGATGCACTCCTTTATCCTCGTTGCTAGATGACTCCTTAGATTGATGCAACTAGAAGGTTTTGTCGATCCTAAAGGTGCTAACAAAGTGTGCAAGCTCCAACGATCCATCTATGGACTGGTGCAAGCATCTCGGAGTTGTAATATACGCTTTGATGAGGTGATCAAAGCATATGATTTTATACAGACTTTTTGAGAAGCCTGTATTTACAAGAAAGTGAGTGGGAACTCTGTAGCATTTCTAATATTATATGTGGATGACACATTGTTGATTGGAAATGATATATAATTTCTAGATGGCATAAAAGGATACTTGAATAAGATTTTTTTCAATGAAAGACCTCGGTGAAGCTGCTTATATATTAGGCATCAAGATCTATAGAGATAGATCAAGACGTTGGACTTTCAGAAAGCACATACTTTCATAAAGTTTTGAAGAAGTTAAAAATGGACCAGTCAAAGAAAGGGTTATTGCCTGTGTTACAAGGTGTGAAGTTGAGTAAGACTCAATGCCCGACCACTTCAAAAGATAGAGAGAAAATGAAAGTCATTCCCTATGCCTCAGCCATAGGATCTATCATGTATGCAATGTTGTGTACCAGACCTGATGTGTGCCTTGCTATAAGTTTAGCTAGGAGGTACCAAAGTAATCCAGGAGTGGATCACTGGACAGCGGTCAAGAACATCCTTAAGTACCTAAAAAGGATAAAGGATATGTTACTCGTTTATGGAGGTAAAAAAGAGCTCATCATAAACGGTTACGTTGATTCAAGCTTTGACACTAATCTGGATGACTCTAAGTCACAAACCGGATATGTATTTTTATTGAACGATGGAGCTGTCAGTTGGTGCAGTTCCAAGCAGAGTGTCGTGGCGGGATCTACGTGTGAAGCTGAGTACATAGCTGCTTCGGAAGCAGCAAATGAAGGAGTCTGGATGAAGGAGTTCATATCCGATCTATCGGTAATACCTAGTGCATCGGGTCCAATGAAAATCTTTTGTGACAACACTGGAGCAATAGGCTTGGCGAAGGAATCCAGGTTTCACAAGAGAACCAAGCACATCAAGAGACGCTTCAATTCCATCCACGATCAAGTAAAGGAGGGAGACATAGAAATGTGCAAGATACGCACGGATCTGAATGTCGCAGACCCGTTGACTAAGCTTCTTACACGAGCAAAACATGATCAGCACCAAGACTCCATGGGTGTTAGAATCATTACTATGTAATCTAGATTATTGACTCTAGTTCAAGTGGGAGACTAAAGGAAATATGGCCTAGAGGCAATAATAAAATTATTATTTGTATTTCTTTATATCTTGATAAATGTTTCTTATTCAAGCTAGAATTGTATTAAGCAGAAACTTAGTACATGTGTGAATACATAGACAAAACAGAGTGTCCCTAGTATGCCTCTACTAGGCTAGCTCATTGATCAAAGATGGTTATGTTTCCTATCCATACACATGAGTTGTCATTTGATCAATGGGATCACATCATTAGGAGAATGATGTGATGGACAAGACCCATCCGTTAGCTTAGCAACTTGATCGTTTAGTTTTACTGCTATTGCTTTCTTCATGACTCATACATGTTCCTATGACTATGAGATTATGCAACTCCCGAATATCGGAGGAACACCTTGTTTGCTATCAAACATTACAATGTAACTGGGTGATTATAAAGATGCTCTACAGGTGTCTCTGAAGGTGTTTGTGGTGTTGGCATAGATCGAGAATAGGATTTGTCACTCCGAGTGTTGCAGAGGTATCTCTGGGCCCTCTCGATAATACACATCATAATAATCCTTGCAAGCAAATGACTAATGAGTTAGTCACGAGATGATGTATTATGGGACGAATAAAGAGACGTGCTGGTGACGAGATTGGACTAGGTATGACGATACCGACGATCAAATCTCGGGCAAGTAACATACCGATGACAAAGGGAACAACGTATGTTGTTATGCGGTTTCACTGATAAAGATCTTCGTAGAATATGTAGGAACCAATATGAGCATCCAGGTTCCGCTATTGGTTATTTACCGGAGATGAGTCTCGGTCATGTCTACATAGTTCTCGAACCCGTAGGGTCTGCACGCTTAACGTTCGATGATGATCGGTATTATGACCTTATATGTTTTGATGTACCGAAGGTAGTTTGGAGTCTCGGATGTGATGACGGACATGACGAGGAGTCTCGGAATGTCTGAGACAAAAATATTGATATATTGGACGGCTATATTCGAACACCGGAAGTGTTCCGGGTGGTTTCGGAGAAAACCGGAGTGCCGGAGGGTTACCGGAACCCCCCCGGGAGAAATAATGGGCCACATGGGCCTTAGTGGAGAGAGAGCGGGCTGTCCAGGGCAGGCCGTGCGCCCCCTCCCCTCTAGTCCGAATTGGACTAGGGAAGGGGGGGTGGCGCCCCCCTTTTCCTTCTCCCTCTCCTCCTTCCTTTACCCCTCCTAGTAGGAGTAGGAAAGGGGAGTCCTACTCCTACTAGGAGGAGGACTCCTCCTCTCTCTCGCGCGCCCAAGGGCCGACCAGCCTCCCCTTTGCTCCTTTATATACGGGGGCAGGGGGCATCCTAGAACACACAAATGAACATCAATTTTAGCCGTGTGCGGTGCCCCCTCCACAGATACACACCTCGATCATATCTTTGTAGTGCTTACGCGAAGCCCTGTGTTAGTAGCTTCATCATCACCATCACCACGCCGTCGTGCTGTCGAAACTCTCTCATGACACTCAACTGGATCAAGAGCTCGTCGGACGTCATCGAGTTGAACGTGTGTTGAATGTGCAGCTGTCGTACATTCGGTGCTTGGATCGGTTGGATTGCGAAGACGTTCGACTACATCAACCGCGTCACTAGACGCTTCCGCTTTTGGTATACGAGGGTACGTAGACACACTCTCCCCACACGTTGCTATGCTTCTAGTAGATAGATCTTGTGTGATCATAGGAAAATTTTCAAATACTACGTTCCTCAACAATTGTGAGCGACGCCGCTAGTGCTGGCGCTTAGGAGGTTCATTGACGGGCTTTTCCTGCTCTGGATCGTTATCGCCATCGTCGTCCTTCTCCTTGGGTGTGTCCACCATGTATATGTCATAAGTAGAAGTGGTCGTCCATCGCCCAATGACGGGCCGGTTTTGACCTAGATCAGTTTCGACGTCGTGGTCCATGCCATCGAAGTCTTCGGAAGATTAGTCTAGTACATCTGGTCTTCGATCGTGGCTACCCAGTGGGTGGTGGGTGGAAAGCAAAATTCCCTGATCTCAGCCCCCAGTTTTAACTGGGCATAGTTCGGCGGTGAGTCCTTCGTAATGGCGAGAGATTGCAGTAAGTCCAGCGCCTCATTTAGGAGCGAGAGTCTTGATAACCCACAAGTGTAGGGGATCAGTTGTAGCCTCTTTCGATAAGTAAGAGTGTCGAACCCAACGAGGAGCTAAAGGCAGAACAAATATTCCCTCAAGTTCTATCGACCACCTATACAACTCTACGCACGCTTAACGTTTACTTTACCTAGAACAAGTATGAAACTAGAAGTATTTTGTGATTTTTGGATAGGTTTGCAAGAATATAAAGAGCACGTAAATAGAACTAGGGGCTGTTAAGATAAAGAAACAATAAAGTTAGTGATAGCGAGTGTGGAAAAGTGGTGGTAGAAGTTGCAAATTGCCCCTAAGCAATTGACTACGCTACTAGACTGATAGCAAGTTTTATGTGGGAGAGGCCACTGCTAGCATGTCATCCCTTACTTGGAATTCTATGCACTTATGATTGGAACTATTAGCAAGCATCCGCAACTACTAACGTTCATTAAGGTAAAACCCAACCATAGCATTTGTAACACCCAAATTTTTGGACCTTGATCTATAAATAAAAAGTTTCACCAGGAGTTTAAACCTTTCATTCTCTGGATTTTCTTTGGTTTCAGAACCACTTTTTCATTTGAAATTATGGAGTTTTTGTCCTAGTGAAAACTTTTCAGATATGTTATTTGGACTTATTTGCCCTACCCAAGAAAAACAATTCTTCTATCAGTGGGTTCATTTGCATTACTATTTTCCCCTAAGCTTTATCACTTAAAGTGATTTTTCATTAGTTTAAAGCTCTATTTGCACTACAACCCTTTGATAGATTTATTCAAAAATTCCACCAAAATTTGGGGATGTCATGTGAAGTCCCTACATCACTTTTATGCAAAAACCCTTTGGTGTTATTTGAAAAAGTTGAGCAAAACATCCTCCTTTGCTCTCTGGTCCAGATTGACATTTTCTACTGCAGCCCTATGTTAACTTGCTCTTTTAACCATGAGTTTTCTCCCGCTTGTAGTCCTTCATACAAAACCCTTAAGTCCAGGAGATTGGAGCATTTGGAACATTATTGGTCCATGCAATAATGCCTTCTAGTTTTCGTCCAGAATTGATTTTCTCAAAAACTTACACTTGCAAGTTTCTAGTTTTGCCCAACTAACCTTGTCACCATCTCCTACACCTAAAGAGGCATTGGTCTGGAGAGTTTGACCCACCCAAGAGATGCCTAGATGCCTCTGGCATTTCACCAAACAGGTTAGGAGCATGATCAGTTTTGGCACACTTTAAACTTACATTAGGAAGTTACTCCAATGGCCAATCCAGCATGTCTCATGGCACTAACCTAGCCTATAGCCCCACCCTATTAAACCCCAGGTGGATTGGAGCCTCTTGGCAGGCTTTGACATTTTGTCGAGCACCTAGTGTGCGTGCTCTGGGCGCGCCCAGAGCGCACATTTTGCACACGCGCGCACCAAGTCGCCGCGTCCTGCCCCCTGGCCTTCGCTCGTCCGCAGGGCCACACCTCACTCTCGTCCACTCGTCGGAAGCCTCCAAGCCTCTCTGGCGCCCTACAGCGCCGCCGTCAGAGCCCCTTGGCGGCACGCCGGCGTCTGCAGTGAACCTCTTCCATGGACGGCGCCGCCCGAGCCATAGCCGCACGCCAGCTGCCCCTGGAACAGCCCGTTCTCATCCACTCGACCTGCCGGACCCCGCCAGCCATCGCCACGCGCCCCCCTTGCTACAGAACGTCGGTTCGCCATGCTTATCTCCAACCGCCACGGAACCGACCTCGAGCACTATATAAAGGAGGCCCCCGAGCCCGTCCGAGCACTCAAGCGACCTCAAGCCACCTCCCTACAGCCCCCGTGGTCAGCAATTGATAGGGGAAGAACTATCTTCCTCGTCTCCGGCCAGTTCGGCCGCCGCCGCATCCCGGCTCCATCCACAGCAAACAGGCCCTCCCTCGCTCATCCAGCACCACCGTCAGACTTCCCTTGCTCGTGCGGAGCTGCCCATGCTCTCAAATGCGACCAGAAACCACTATAGCCGAGACCCCCAATTCCACCCGAGGCCACCTCCGCCGCTGAGCTCACCGCCGGCGACTCCCTCCACCCCCGTCGACCTAGTGACTACCGGGAGGACCGCCCCAGACTGGCGAATCCATCCCCGCCCTCGGAACCCCTCAAGGAGCTGTGGCTCGTCGACGGCGACCGCCGGAGCCCCACCCCGCTCGAACAGAGGAGGAAGAAGGCGCTACGACTGGTTAAACCTGACCCGTGGGCCCAAGGGACCCACTGTCAGCGACCCCGCACCGGCCCGCGCTGGTTTAAGTGAAAGCGCAGGACCCCGAAGTACGTTTCCCCATCTCGAAAGCGTATTCTTCCCCGAATCGTTTTCGTTTCTGGTTTTTATTTAAAAACAGAACTTTGACTGAACTTTGACTCGCTACAACTTTTTAAATATAAGTCCAAATGACTTGATGCTTTTTCTGTTGTTCCTCAAATTTGGTCTAGTTTATTTTCATATTTATTCGAAAATTTTCCAGACAACTTTTTTGTGCAGTTTTGAAGCTATGTGTTGATTCCAAATTCTCGTAAATAGGATTTTGAAGAGGGAGAAAACTTTCAAAAAGTTTTGGAACGCACTTTACCTCTCCACTACTTGAAGGCAAGCATTTTTGAACCCTGGCCCAATACTTGTGAGTGTTGTGGATATGATTACAACGTCACCTCGATATGGATGCATTCATTTTTCATATGTGATGATATGATCATATCCATGAGGGCATGTTGTAGACTCCTTGCAGTGAAAATTTAATATGCATGACGGTGATCCCCCTCGTATGCCATCCATGCCTGACGGAAGAAAGCCGTGAAAGTCGCTGTCTTGTGTAGACAAGAGCTTGTCACTAGTTCTTCGTTGGGGCGGTGGAATCCGGTATGGCTTGGTGAGGCATGATGGGTGGTGATTCCGACTGTTGTTATGGAATATATTGGTTATGCTAATCATGCAAGTGATGCTTGAACCTCCTAAGTCGACCGTAGATCGAGTCTTGTTCCACTAACCCCATACTTGTTTCGTGCTACCACTTGTCCCTGCCACATGTAGGGTACGGTTCAGTAAATTGTCGACCCCTGTTGTAGCACACACCGTACAGAGAGGCCATGGTGGAAGATACCAGTTGCATCCGGTAGGCATACCACCTGGTCCGGGGGCATGGGTATTTTTTGTTGGAGCCGAAGGGGGTAGCTTCCCCAGTTTGCGCGCGTTATAAATTTTGTGACCCCA
The DNA here is from genome assembly GCA_902687465.1 of Secale cereale. Taxonomy (NCBI): domain Eukaryota; kingdom Viridiplantae; phylum Streptophyta; class Magnoliopsida; order Poales; family Poaceae; genus Secale; species Secale cereale. The sequence continues at coordinate 217,559,720 of LR738715.1, read as the reverse complement.
TGCTAGTCGAAGTTGCAGCCTCCCCACTTAGAGTTTGGCTTAACGGGTGTCGTGGGTGATTCCAGACACCGGTAAGTTAGGCTGGTGTGTGCGGTCAGGTGTGTTTTTAAATTAAAAGACCGTAGACGAAATTAGTCCCGATGGACAAAAGGAATCCGTTACACGTGGGTAAAGAGTACACCCTCTACAGAGATTAAATCTATTCGAATAGCCGTGTCCCTGGGTTAGGACTACAGTCTGGGATGGGTCAAGGGTCGGTCTTAGTGTCAGTCTTCGGAGGAGGAACTACTGAAACAAAACATGGATCATGACTTGTGACCTATGATGACTGTTACTATGATTATGATTATGGACTAACCATTTATGTATTTGAGTTATTGAGTATCCCTGGGATGGTTCTACCTCCTGGATATTCACTTTTTTTTCTTTTTTTATAAGCCCTTTATGTGGTGTCGCTCAGACGCCCGACATTGGCATACTTGTTGTCCATTTTCCTTATAAGCCCTTTATGTGGTGTCGCTCAGACGCTCGAGTGTGGCATACTTGTTATTCATTTTCCTTATAAGCCCTTTATGTGGTGTCGCTCAGACGCCCGACTGTGGCATACTTGTTGTTCATTTTCCTTAT
>LR738715.1:217487962-217559025 GCA_902687465.1 Secale cereale | reverse complement strand
CGCTCAGACGCCCGACTGTGGCATACTTGTTGTTCATTTTACTTATAAGCCCTTTATGTGGTGTCGCTCAGACGCCCGACTGTGGCATGATCATTATTTAATTTCCTTATAAGCCCTTTATGTGGTGTCGCTCAGACGCCCGATTGTGGCATGATCATTATTTATTTTTCTTATAAGCCCTTTATGTGGTATTGCTCAGACGCCCGATTGTGGCCCGATTGCTATTTATTTATCTTTTTATCATTCCTTGAGCGCATGGTCATATTTATATGGATAACCTGCTTGCATCATGGATTATCATTTCGTAACTAACAATGTGATCATCGAATATTTCTGAGCATGATTACCTTCTGTTATATTGCACCCGCGTTCATAATGTTTGCGAGTACATTCAAAGTACTCACTTGCTTGTCCCTGGCTATTGTCTTGGCCAGATTTCTTGCTTGGAGAGGAGCGTTGCGACGACCGCCCCGGAACCTACACAATGGTGATAGTAGCCTCGCGAAGATATGAGTTAACCTAGTCAGCTATTCCCATGGGAAATGGAGTCCCACAGACACCGACGTGTTATAGACCGCTTCCGCCATCAGCCACCAGAAACTTTGCATTGTACTTAAAGACCAGAATGGTCTTGTACTACATATTTTGTATTTTTGCTTGGATTTTCTGTATCAAGTGGTGACTCATCAGCTAACAGTAATCCTGGGGCTGATAAGCACAAGGGCCACTTTTGGGGAAATTAATACCCCGAAAACCGGTCCTGACAGCATTACGATATATTGGTCCCCCTTCAATCTCGTATGCATCAATTTCTACGCTAGGTTGAAGTTTCTGTCACTCTTGTCCTCCAATACGTAGTCCTATCAACATACAACTAACCCTATGGTGTGATCCACGCGCGCGCTCATATGATGGGCACCAAAGGACAGCAACATAACCACAAGCAAATTAAATCAATCATAGCAATTCACCAATCACCGATAGGACAACGATGATCTACTCAAACATCATAGGATGGCAACACATCATTGGATAATAATATGAAGCATAAAGCACCATGTTCAAGTAGAGGGTACAGCGGGTTGCGGGAGAGTGGACCGCTGTAGATAGATGGGGGAAGGTGATGGAGATGTTGGTGAAGATGACGGAGGTGTTGGTGTAGATCGCCGTCACACGATGATGGCTCCGGTGGCACTCCGGTGCCACCGGAAGCGATGGGAAGAGAGCCCCCCTCCTTCTTCTTCTTCCTTGACCTTCTCCCTAGATGGGAGAAGGGTTTCCCCTCTGGTCCATGGCCTCCATGGCGGAGGAGGGGCGAGAGCCCCTCCGTGATTGGATCTGTCTCTCTGTCTCTCTCTGTTTCTGCGTTCCCTGATTCTGGCCTTCCACCGTTTCTTAAATTTCCGGAGATCCGTAACTCCGATTGGGCTGATTTTTTGACACGATTTTTATCCGGATATTAGCTTTCTTGTGGAGAAAGAAGGGCATCAACCTCCTTATGGTGTGGCCACGAGGGCCCTGGGCGCGCCCTGGGCAGGGGGCGCGCCCCCTGCCTCGTGGCCCACTCGGGCATCGTCTGGTGTTGGTTCCGCTTCCCAAAATTCACATATATTCCAAAAAAAAACTCCGTCCATTTTTATTCCGTTTGGAATCCGTTTGATATGGATATACTGCGAAACAAAAAACATGCAACAAACAGGAATTAGCACTGGATCAATATGTTAGTCCCAAAAATAGTATAAAAAGTTGCCAAAAGTATATGAAAGTTGTAGAATATTGGCATGGAACAATCAAAAATTATAGATACGACGAAGACGTATCAGCATCCCCAAGCTTAATTCCTGCTCGTCCTCGAGTAGGTAAATGATAAAAAAGATAATTTTTGATGTGGAATGCTACCTAGCATAATCTTGATCATGTAATCTAATCATGGCATGAATATTAAGACACAAGTGATTCAAAGCAATAGTCTATCATTTGACATTAAGACAATAGTACTTCAAGAATACTAATAAAGCAATCATGTCTCTTCAAATTAACATGGCCAAAGAAAGTTATCCCTACAAAATCATATGGTCTGGCTATGCTCCATCTTCACCACACAAAGTATTTAAGTCATGCACAACCCCGGTTTTAGCCAAGCAATTGTTTCATACTTTAGTATTCTCAAACTTTTACAACTTTCACGCAATACATGAGCGTGAGCCATGGACATAGCACTATGGGTAGAATAGAAGGTGGTGATAGACAAAAGGAGGGATAAAGTCTCACATTGACTAGGCAAATCAATGGACTATGGAGATGTCCATTGATCGATATCAATGTGAGTGAGTAGGGATTGCCATGTAACGGATGCACTAGAGCTATAAGTGTATGAAAGCTCAAAAAGAAAACTAGTGGGTGTGCATCAACTTGCTTGCTCATGAAGACCTAGGGCATTTCAGGAAGCCCGTCGTTGGAATATACAAGCCAAGTTCTATAATGAAAATTCCCACTAGTATATGGAAGTGACAAAACAAGAGACTCTCTATTATGAAGATCATGGTGCTACTTTGAAGCACAAGTGTGGAAAAGGAGAGTAGCATTGTCCCTTCTCGCTTTTCTCTCTTTTTTTGTTTTTTTAGGGCTTTCTCTCTCTCTTTTTTAGCCCCTCTCAAAAAAAATTTAGGCCATCTCTTTTTTTGGCCTTTCCTCACATGGGCAATGCTCTAATAATGAAGATCATCACACTTTTATTTACTTACAACTCAAAGGTTACAACTCGAAGCTAGAACAAAATATGACTCTATGTGAATGCCTCCGGCCGTACCGGGATGTGCAATGATCTAGCGTAGCAATGACATCAAAAAACGGACAAGCCATGGAAACATCATGCTAGATATCTTACGATCATGCAAGGCAATATGACATTGATGGTGCGTGTCATAATAAACGTAACGGTAGAGTTACAAGGCAATATATCTCGGAATGGCCATGGAAATGCCATAATAGGTAGGTATGGTGGTTGTTTTGAGGAAGGTATATGGTGGGTGTATGGTACCGGCGAAAGTTGCGCGGTACAAGAGAGGCTAGCAATGGTGGAAGGGTGAGAGTGTGTATAATCCATGGACTCAACATTAGTCATAAAGAACTCACATACTTATTGCAAAAATTTATTAGCCATCGAAACCAAGTACTACATGCATGCTCCTAGGTGGGAGGTTGGTAGGAGTTAACCATGGCGCGCCCCCGACCTCCACACAAAGGATGATACTCAATAAATAAATCATGCTCCAACTTCGTCACATAACGGTTCACCATACGTGCATGTTACGGGAATCACAAACCTCAACACAAGTATTTATACAATCCACAACTACCCACTAGCATGAGTCTAATATCGCAAAACTATTGCAAGGAATCAAACATATCATATTCAGCGATCTACAAGTTTATGTAGGATTTTATGACTAACCATGTGAATGACCAATTCCTGTCAACTCTCTAAATAGATATAAGTGAAGCAACATAGTTTTAATTCTTTCTACAAAAGTTATGCCCACGCTCTAACAATTATAAGTGAAGCAAAAGAGCATTCTACAAATGGCGGTTTTCTATGTGAAGAGAAACAGGCAATCCAAACTTCGAATGATATAAGTGAAGCACATGAAGCATTCTATAAAGCCATGCTCAAAAGATATAAGTGAAGTGCAAAGAGCATTCTATAAATCAACCAAGGACTATCTCATACTAGCAAGGTGCATAAAAGAAAAGGTGAAAACTAAATGCAAAAGACGCTCCAAGATCTGCACATATCACATGAATGAAATGAATCCGAAAACATACCGATACTTGTTGAAGAAAGAGGGGATGCCTTCCGGGGCATCCCCAAGCTTAGACGCTTGAATCTCCTTGAATATTTACTTGGGGTGCCTTGGGCATCCCCAAGCTTGAGCTCTTGCCTCTCCTTCTTCTCCTCACATCGAGACCTCCTCGATCTTCGAACACTTCATCCGCACAAAACTCCAATAAAAAACTCGGTAAGATCCGTTAGTATAATAAAGCAAATCACTACTCTAAGTAGTGTTGCAAACCAATTCATATTTTGTTTTTGCATTGTAGCTACTGTAATATAACTTTTCCATGGCTTAATCCACTGATAGAAATAGATAGTTTCATCAAAATAAGCAAACTATGCATCAAAAACAGAATCTATCTAAAACAGAACAATATGTAATAATCTGAACATTCACCATACTTCTGATACTTGAACAATTCTGCCAAAATTAGGAAACATAAATAATTTGTATAGAAAGACAGTGCAAAAAGTTTCAGAACCATTTGACGTTCCAGAAAAAAATGTAAAATCGCGCACTACAACCAAAGTTTATGTCCTGCACCGCACAAACCAACAGGCATTGTAAACATCCTAAAGGCAAACCTTGGCATATTATTTTTATAATACAATGGAATTTTACAAGGGTATAATTATTTTTGTTGAAATTTTTCTGTACTTAAGATTCACAAAGTTTCCATGGGCATGAACAAAGTTCATGGACGTCCCCCACTTTCACAATGCTCGTCTATATCACTTTCACTTTTCTTTTTGAAAAGTTTTAGGTTCCCCTCTTTTTTTTTAAACTTAATAAAAGCACACAGCAGAAATAAATTACTCTCTAAAACTTCCGGGTTGTCTCCCTGGCAGCGCTTTCTTTAAAGCCATTAAGCTAGGCATATAGTGGTCAAGTAATGGATCCACCCGGATCCCAAGGTATATCAAAGCCAATTTTAATTAGCAATGATTTGGCATTTAGTAGTGAGCACAAGGTGATATGTGTCATGAAACAACGAAGTCTAACTCTCTTCCTATGCATAGGCATGTCATACAAGAACAATTCATGCACATCAAGTAAAGGCCAATGCATAGTATAAGCAGTTTCTTGCAATTTTATCATGTTGGAAACATAGAGAGGCGGAGATGTAGCTCCTCTCTCATAATAATTACAAGTAGAAGCAGCAAGCACATGCATATTATATTCATCAAAATCATCACGTGTAACGGAAAAAGGCAACCCATCAATATAATCCTTAATAAGTGCAAACTTCTCCGACATAGTGTAGTTTGGAGAACTCAAAAAGATAATAGGACTATCATGTGTGGGTGCAATAGCAACTATCTCATGTTTAACATAAGGAACTATAGCAAGTTCATCTCCATAAGCATAATTCATATTGGCATCTTGGCCACAAGCATAGCAAGGATCATCAAAAAGGGATATTTCAAAAGAATCAACGGGATCATAGCAATCATCCTTCGGTAAGCACGAAGGGAAATTAAACAATGTATGCGTTGAAGAGTTACTCTCATTAGAAGGTGGGCACGGGTAGCTAATCCACTCTTCCTCCTTTTGTTCTTCGCTCTCCTCCTCATCTTTTTCATCCAATGAGCTCACAATGTCATTGATTTCTTCTTCCATAGACTCCTGCAAAATATTAATCTCTTCTTGGACAGCGGAGTAGTCCTCAATATATGGTTTAACATAGGTATTAGAAGCATAATTATCATAACAATATTTAAATATGGCAAAATTTTCAGATTGGTAAAGAGTAGCATCATACTTTTCAATCAAAGAAGCAATTTCATAAGCACCCTTAAAAGCAACAAATTCTTCAATTTTTTGAACATCATAGTAACTATAAACACCCTTAGCATACGAAGATACAATTCCATTATCACTAAACTCACATTGGTAGGGAAGGTGTTTCTTAGGGTCTTCAGAACAACAATTAAAATCATAAATTTCACATAAATTCCATGCATAGAATTGCAAACGATGAATTTGATCCAGTAAAAGTTTCCCTTTTTCAGATATGCGGTGTCGCACATAACAAGCATGCTCATCTAAAGATTTTCCCTCAACTAAGCTAGTTGGGGTTTCAGCCCGAGCACATAGGGATCGAAGATGTCCAAGTAATAAGCTTCCGTAGTGTGATAGATTTTGAGTGGTTCTTCAACCATTGGTACAGTACGTGCCACAATTGTTTTTGGTATTTTGCGTTTCCTAACCATAACTGAAGATAGAAAACAACTTAGAACAACAAATAAAATCTACTTAGTGATAAAGCAAACAAGCACACACGAGAATATTCACCCCCACGCTATTGCTCCCTGACAACGGCGCCAGAAAAAGGTCTTGATAACCCACAAGTATAGGGGATCAGTTGTAGCCTCTTTCGATAAGTAAGAGTGTCGAACCCAATGAGGAGCTAAAGGCAGAACAAATATTCCCTCAAGTTCTATCGACCACCGATAAAACTCTACGCACGCTTAACGTTTACTTTACCTAGAACAAGTATGAAACAAGAAGTATTTTGTGGTTTTTGGATAGGTTTGCAAGAATATAAAGAGCACATAAATAAAACTAGGGGTTGTTAAGATAAAGAAACAATAAAGTTAGTGATAGCGAGTGTGGAAAAGTGGTGGTAGGAGTTGCGAAATTGCCCCTAAGCAATTGACTACGTTACTAGACCGATAGCAAGTTTTATGTGGGAGAGGCCACTGCTAGCATGTCATCCCTTACTAGAAATTCTATGCACTTATGATTGGAACTATTAGCAAGCATCCGCAACTACTAACGTTCATTAAGGTAAAACCCAACTGTCAGGGATATTACTATTGGGTATAAACCGCCCGGGTGGGGCCGGTTTATGCCTGTCAAGATTATTTCTACTGAAGCCCGGCGGAGCATGGAACGTGACGCTTTGTATCAGAAAGGTTTAGAGCCCGAGAGGTGTTAGGGCCCATGATAAACCGCCATACGGCTTGTAACTTGTGATGTAAGATAGAAAGGATAGAGACCGAGCCGGACACGTTTATGAGCCGGCCTCGGGACTATGTAAACTAGACCAGGCGTCACCTCGTGTATATAAAGGGACGACCCGGCGAAGGTTCAAGGGCAGAGAACAACAACTCGAGACATAGGCAAAGCGGATTCGCTCCCTGGTCATTGAAACCCTAGCAATATTACACCAAACTAAATGTAGGCCTTTACCTTCATCGAAGGGGCCGAACTAGTATAAAATCCTTGTGTCCTTTCCACTTTAACCCCTTTAAGCTAACACGTAGCGATGGCCTCACGACTAAGTCCTTTTGCTAGGACATCTGTCGTGACAAAACCACGACAGTTGGCGCCCGTCGTGGGGCTATCGCACAATGGTTTCGAGTTCTTGAAGGGCAGCTTCGAAGGACTCAAGGGCTATGCAGTGGGCCAGATGACTAAGAGTCGTCGCGGCAACATAAACATCGACGATGCAGGCTGGGGCCCCGAGGGCGATTCAATCGAATACGGGTACCGGGTCCCCTTTGGTGGCATCCACGTCTTCATAGGCAAGATCGATGAACCGGACCCTGAGCCGGACATCTTCCCCAACATCGTCGAGCCGGCTCAGCGTGCGAGATCCGCCAGGATTCAGACCCCCGGGAAGCATGTCATTGTTGGAGCGGTTCACGGAGTGCAAGCTGAAGATGGATCGGACTCTGGCGGTGAGACCGTTGTTTATTCCGGCGACGAGTCGTCCTCTGGAGAGACAAAATCTTTATACCTGTTGCAGGATGGCCGGTCTGGTGGTTGTTCCTGTGGTGATAGTATTCCGGACCCCCATGATCTGCCAAACCGAGTTGCCGTCTTCATGGCCAGATCACAACCTATGCAACAGTCATCAACTACGGCGGCGTTAACATCGAACACGGCGGGGGCTAGGGCTGGAGGCCCTGGTCCATCGCCGAACGAAACTTTGTCCACCTTGGTCGATACTTTGACAGCACTGTTAACAGCAGAGGTAGCCCAGGCCGATAAGGAACAACACGATGCGGAAGTCGCTCAGGTGAAAGGCTAGATAGATCAAGCCAAATTGGACCTAGCTGCTGAGAATACCAGGATGGTTGCGAAGCAGACGGAGCTGGACGCTCAGGCTTATCGACTCAAGTTGGATCAGACCGCTTTCACACGAGGTAATGAGGACAAGGCAATGATCTCGCCTACCGCCAGTTTACGAAGCAAGGAACCTCTTTAACACGCCAGGAGCAGGAACCAGTAACCAGCCGGAGGTAAACCGGGGAGGTGCGCCGGGCACAGGAGCGTCAGTCCAGCCACAGGCTGCGGAGCCAACCCGCCAGGTCGTGCCATCACAGCATATACCTACCCCTCCCGGTCATTATTCCAACCCATTGGATAATATAGTTGCCGCCGCTTCATGACTAGCCGCCCTTCCCATTGAAGGAACATCCCCCATAGCGGTGGAGGCACGGCAGGCCAGGGAGTTTTTGGAGACGGCTCTAACCCAACAGCAAGCTTATCCCCCACCCCTCGCCCAAGCCGGAGTTATAGTAGGCACCTGGAGGAGCCGGCTATGTCAAGCAGCGCGCGAAGACGTAACCCGCCACGAAAGGATAATCCGGCAGGGGGAGACGTGAACGCTCAAAACATGGTGGATCAGGGCAGGCAGCGCCGGGAGGCTGAGTTAGGAGCACAGTACAAAAACCGTCAGCCAAGCCAGTTCGTCCATCTACCACGGTTGAACCGGGAGTCATGTCCATCTCCTTAGGGGTACCATGCCTTATTCTCGCTTTACGCAACGTAAAACTAGCCAAGGACTTCAAAGGACCGCGCAAGGTGCCCAACTATACTGCAGACCTGTCTCCTGAAGCCTGGGTTGAAAGCTACGAGATGGCAATGGAGATGCTTGACGTGGATGATGTGGCATGTGCTAAATACTTCACTATGATGCTGGAGGGTACGGCCCGTGCCTGGCTAAAGGGATTACCACAGAATTCCATTGGGTCATGGGCCGAGTTGCGGCGACGGTTTATCAATAATTTCAAGGATACGTGTAAGCAGCCCATGTCCATCGTGGACTTGGCAGCCTGCGTTCAAGGTGAAACCAAGTTAGCGAGTAATTGGGTGCGCGGGGTGTTAGAGATTTTACATTCTTCGGACCGCATCAATCCGGACACAACAGTAGTTACGTTAGAGGGCAACTGCCAGTTTGAACCTCTGAAGCTGAAGCTGGGACGACTCAAGCGTCATTGTGATGACATGGGGACACTCATGGGGGCCTTGGTGAAGTATGTGGATTCAGATAGCACCAAGTATCCAGAGTCTGATGATGAGAAATCAGGAAAAGCAAAGAAGAGCGGTAAAGCGCCACAGTGTAGCCCGGCGAATCAAGGATATAGCGGTAAGCGTAAAGCGGATAGTAATTCAGATTTCGTGGCTAACACCAATGCTCAGGAGAATGGCCAGCGCTAGAAGGGTAGACCGCGCCCACGGAATGGGAGACCGCCTATCAATCTAGAACGCCAGATGAATATACCTTGCCCAAGGCACGGTACAAAGGAAAAGCCAGCTATGCACCTCTGGAAGGACTGCTTTATTATGAAGGAAATCATGAACCGGTCCCAGTATGATCATGGACCGTCCGGCGGTTCAGGCCCTGGTTTTCACGGGCCGGGTTATCAAGGCGGTGGATCCGGTTCAGGGTTCCAAGGTAACAATCATAGTAACCAGAATGGGCACAATCAGCATAACCAGTAGCACGGCCAGGGTGGTTATAATAATATGGGAAGTCAACAGTAGCAGTCAGGGTATCAGAGTAACCCGAAGCAATTGAGTAGTGGGCATTATCACGTCTTCACCACAAGCCTATGTAAACGTGATCAGAAGGTTTACAAAAGGGTAGTACATTCTGTTGAACCGGCGGTGCCACGCTACCTACGTTGGTCAGAACAGCCCATTGTGTGGAGTCGAGAGGATCACCCGCCCCAGGGTTGATAATCCGGGTCAGATGGCTCTAGTTGTAGCACCTCAGGTGGGGGGCTATAAATTCACCAAGGTGCTTATGGACGAAGGAAGCAACATCAACATTCAATATTACGAGACTTTTCGGCGCATGGGGCTGACAGATAAAAAGCTCCGGCAGTCCAACACAGTTTCTCACGGTGTGGTGCCTGGTAAATCGGCGTATCCAGTCGGTAAGATAGACTTGGAGATTACTTTTGGAGATGAGCATGATTCTAGGTCCGAGACTTTGACCTTTGAAGTGGTAAAGATCAAGAGGCTGTATCAAGCCCTGTTCGGGCGACCGGTTATGCTAAATTCATGGCGACGCCTTGTTATGTTTATCTACAACTCAAGATGCTGGGTCACAAGGGAACCATTACGGTTCATGGGAGTCGCAAGATTGCTTTGGAGTGCGAAGAAGGTGATGCGGCTTATGCTGAGGCAGTTTGTGCAATCGAGGAGCTGAAATTTTATAAAGATAATGTTGATCCGACAGATATGTCTCTGCTGAAAAAGCCAACCACAGAGCATGATCCGGCATTGAAGTTCAAATCAGCTGATGAGACCAAGCAGGTTGACTTTGTTCCTGGCGATTCATCCAAACAGTTCACCATCAATGCTAACCTAGATCCAAAATAGGAAAGCGCGCTCATCGAGTTCATCCATGAGAATCGGGACATTTTCGCATGGAAACCTTCTGACATGCCAGGTGTACCGAGGGAACTCACTGAGCATACTCTCAATATTGATCCTAAGTTTAAACCAGCTAAACAGTTTCTCCGCCGCTTCAATGAAGAAAGGTGCAAGGCAATTGGTGAAGAAGTGGCTAGGTTCTTGATGGCAGGCTTTATAATTAAGGTGTTTCATCCAGAGTGGCTAGCTAATCCGGTACTGGTGCTTAAGAAGAACGTCACTTGGCGAATGTGTGTTGATTACACAGATCTGAACAAAGCTTGCTCAACTGATCCCTTTGCCCTCCGTCGTACTGAGCAAATCTTTGATGCTACGACGGGTTGTGAACGCTTAAATTTTTTAGATGCTTATTCCGGTTATCATCAGATCAACATGGCAGTTAAGGACCAGGAGAAAACAGCCTTCATAACTCCCTTTGGGGCCTTCTGCTATGTGTCTATGCTTTTTGGGCTCAAGAGTGCCCAGGCGACCTATCAACGATGTGTGCAGAATTGTCTTCATGGACAGATTGGGCGGAACGTTCACGCTTATGTGGATGATATTGTGGTAAAATCTAGAAAGGAAGAGACATTGATAATAGACTTGAAGGAAACCTTTGATAATCTCCGGATCTATAAAATGATGCTTAATCCGGCCAAGTGTGTTTGTGGTGTTCCGGCAGGCAAACTCTTGGGATTCGGAGAAGATCAAGGCGATTACATCCTTGGCTAAACCGGCATGCATCAACGATGTCCAACGCTTGGCGGGTCGCATCGCAGTGCTCAGCCAGTTTATCAGTCGTTTGGGAGAGAAGGCCATCCCGCTTTATCAGATGATGAAAAAGACATACCGTTTTGTCTGGAGTGATGCTGCTGATGCTGCGTTTGGAGATTTGAAGAAGCAATTGGCAGAGCCGCCGGTCCTTGCTGCCCCAGTTGATAATGAGCCGTTGTTGCTATACGTGGCTGCTAATGCAAGAGCAGTAAGCGTTGCCATCGTGGTAGAGCGCAAAGAGGCAGGAAAGGAATATCTGGTTCAACGGCCGGTTTACTACGTCTGCGAGGTGCTCATTGAGTCAAAGCAGAGATACCCGCATTGGCAGAAGTTGGTATATGGAGTCTTCATGGCAAACCGGAAGCTGAAGCAGTACTTTCAAGGTCATCCAATCATTGTGGTCAGTTCAGCCCCTCTAGGCGATATAATCCAGAACAGAGAGGCGACTGGTCGGGTTGCAAAGTGGGCCATTGAGCTTAGTCCTCACGGACTGAAGTATGTGCCCCGTACTGCAATCAAATCCCATGCACTGGTGGAATTCATCAACGATTGGACAGAGTTGCAAGCACCAGAGGGAAAGCCGGATCACACGTATTGGAATATTCACTTTGATGGATCCATGCAATTGGAGGGCTCGGGGGCTAGAGTCGTATTAACTTCCCCACGAGGTGATAAGTTATGTTATGTCCTCCGTTTAATGTTCCCTTGTACTAACAATGCAGCTGAGTATGAAGCTCTCCTCGATGGTCTGCGAATGGCTAAGGAGATGAATTTAAGTCGGGTTAAATGTTTCGGCGATTCAGACCTGGTGGCTCAACAGGTGTCGGGTAAGTGGGATTCCAAAGATCCACTTATGGCAGCATATCAACGAGAGGTGGACGCTGTTGCTGGACACTTCAAGGGCTATCAAGTGGACCATATAGACCGGCGAAAGAATGAAGCGGCTGATGCGTTAAGCTGGCTCGGCTCTCAGCGTAAACCAGTTCCACCCAATATTTTTCTGGATGTATTGCATAGCCCGTCGGTGAAATTACCTTCAGAAGAAGACTTGGTTGTTCCTAATCCCAAGGATCAACTGGTGGCAGCGCTTCATGTTATTCCGGATTGGACACTCCCTTACCTGGCGTACATGAACCGAGGTGAGTTACCAGAGGACGAAGTCTTGGCCAGACAGATAGTCCGGCGATCAAAATCAATGACTATCGTCAATGGAGAACTACATCATTGCAGCGTTTCTGGGTCGTTTCAACGGTGTGTATCACCAGATGAAGGCCGTGATATTCTTAGAGAGATCCACGAAGGAGATTGTGGTCATCATGCCAGTTCAGAATCCTTGGTAGCTAAAGCTTTTCGTCATGGGTTCTACTGGTTGACGGCTCATGCCGACGCAGAGGACTTGGTCAGAAAATGTGATGCTTGCCAGAAATTCTCATGGCGTGCTCATATACCGGCTCAAGAATTAAGGATGATTCCAATTACTTGGCCATTTGCAACTTGGGGGCTTGACATGGTCGGACCCTTCAAGAGATCCCCGATAAGAAGACCCACATTTTGGTGGTAGTGGATAAGTTTACCAAATGGGTTGAGGTGGAACCAGTTAGTAAGTGTGATGCAGCAACGACGGTTCAATTCATCAAGAAGGTGATTTTTCGGTTTGGCTTTCCACATAGCATTATAACTGATAATGGTACCAATCTATCCAAGGGGGCTACGGAGGAATTCTGTCAACTAGAACACATCCGCCTTGATGTATCATCAGTAGCTCATCCTCAATCCAATGGTCAAGCGGAGAGAGCCAATCAAGAGATCTTGAGAGGCATCAAACCCCGGCTTATGGTCCCTTTGCAGAGGACGTCGGGTTGCTGGGTGGAGGAATTATCCTCTGTGTTATGGAGCATCAATACCACACCCAACAGATCGACAGGGTACACACCTTTCTTCATGGTATATGGAGCTGAAGCGGTCCTCCCTAGTGATATCAGTCATGACTCGCCACGAGTGGTGGCCTACATCAAAGCTGATAACGAGAAGGCAAGTGATACGTCTCGAACGTATCTATAATTTTTTATTATTCCATACTATTATTTATGAAGTCTTGGATCTTTAATGGGCTTTATCATTCACTTTTATATCATTTTTGGGACTAACCTACTAATCCAAAGGCCCAGTCCGGATTGCTGTTTTTTGCCTATTTCAGGGTTTTGCAGAAAAGGAATATCAAACGGAGTCCAAACGGAATGAAACCTTCGTGAGAGATATTTTTGGAGGAAATCACGCTCGAGAAATGTCAGGACCAAGTCAAGGGGCAAGGGGCCTGCCCTCGAGGGTGGGAGGCGCGCCCCCCTGCCTCGAGGCTGGCCCACACGGCCCCCGGTGCCCTCCTTCTTCCTATATATACCTACGCACCCCAGAAACTCCATACGCAGAGAGGAAACCCTAATTCCACCGCCGTAGCTTCTGTTTTCGTGGAGATCCCATCTTGGAGCCTGTTCCGGGAGGGGGATCCATCACGGAGGCCTTCATCATTATCATCATCGCCCTCACCATGAGTTGTGAGTAGTTTACCACAGACCTTCGGGTCCATAGCTAGTACCTAGATGGCTTCTTCTCTCTCTCTGGATCCCAATACAAAGTTCTCCTCGGTCTTCGACGAGATCTATCCGATGTAATCTCTTTTTGCGGTGTGTTTGTTGAGATTCGATGATTTGTGAGTTTATGATCAAGGTTATCTATGAAAGATATTTGGTTCTTCTCTGAAATTTTTATGTGTGCTTATAATATCCTTGCAAGTCTCTTCGAATTATTGGTTTGGTTTGGCCTACTAGATCTTTAGTTCTTGCAATGGGAGAAGTGCTTGGCTTTGGGTTCAATCTTGCGGTGTCCTTTCCCAGTGACAGTAGGGGCAGCAAGGCACGTATTGTATTGTTGCCATCGAGGATAAAAATATGGGGTTTTCATCATATTGCTTGAGTTTATCCCTCTACATCATGTCATCTTGCTTAAGTCGTTACTCTGTTCGTATGAACTCAATATACTAGATGCATGCTGGATAGCGGTTGATGTGTGGAGTAATAGTAGTAGATGCAGAATCGTTTCGGTCTACTTGTCTCAGACGTGATGCCTATATACAATGATCATGCCTAGATAGTTTCATAATTATTCGATTTTCTATAAATTACTCGACAGTAATTTGTTTACCCGCCGTAGAATACCGCTATCATGAGAGAAGCCACTAGTGAAAACTATGGCCCCCGGGTCTATTCTCAACATATCAATCTACGTCTACTTTACTTTTCTTTCTTTTATTTGCTGTTTTATTAAACCAAAAATACCAAAAAATATAATTATCATCCCTATCAGATATCACTCTCGTAAGTGACCGTAAAGGGTTTGACAACCCCTTATCGCGTTGGCTGTGAAGTTCTTATTTGTTTGTGCAAGTGCGAGGGACTGGCGTGTGGTCTCCTACTAGATTGATACCTTGGTTCTTAAAAACTAAGGGAAATACTTACGCTACTGTGCTGCATCTCCCTTTCCTCTTCGGGGGAATACAACGCAAGCTCAAGAGATAGCAAGAAGAATTTCTGGCGCCGTTGCCGGGGAGGCTTATGCAAAAGTCATATACCAAGTACCTATCACAAACCCTTATCATTCGCATTACATTTTTGCCTCTCGTTTTCCTCTCCCCCACTTCACCCTTGCCGTTTTATTTGCCCTTCTTTCGACGTGTGCTTATCGTCCGCTTGTCTCTTGTTTGCTTGTGTGCTATGTGCCCTTAACTAGCTTGCATCATCGCTTGCTAAAGTATGGATCCTCATCCACTTGCTAATCTCTTTAAGAGATCCCATTATGTTGAACGTATTGCTAGTGAGTTGCGTGCACTAGTTTATCTTTATGGGGTTTTGCTTGAAATTTATGAATATGAAAATTGTGAGGAATTGTTAAAAGAAAAAGTGATTCATGATAGCTTGTTAAATAAAAAGCATGATTGCAATGATGCTATTATAAATTCTCTTGATGTCAATTGTGTTAATGATATGCAAAACCCTAAGCTTGGGGATGCTTATTTTGCTATGCCTACTATTTGTTGAAATGATCATGATTGGGGTGATTCTTCTTATGATGTTGAAAATTTATTTCAGCCCCATGATGAATATGAGATTGATAATAATGTTTGCAATAAAATTAAAAGTGGGTTTGAAAGAGTGTCAACTTTAGATCCCATATACTTGGAGAATGTTCAATCTTATGAAACTTTTGATAAAAGTGGGTTTGGAGAGGTCATGACTTTAGTTAATGTCAATCCCACTATTTTGGAAGAATGTCAACTTTGTATGCATGTGAATCGTATTGAGAATAAGTTATGTGATAGCTATTTTATGGAATTTGATCATAATCCTACATGCAATTATTATGAGAGAGGAAAATATGGTCATAGAAATCTTCATGTTACTAAATTACCTCTCGTTATGTTGAGATTGCTATTGTTTATTTCTTCTTCCTTGCATATGCTAGAAATTGATTGCCTTGATAATTTGTTTGCTTATAAAATTCCTATGCATAGGAAGTATGTTAGACTTAGAAGTGTTTGTCACATGTTTTATGATGCTCTCTTTGTGCTCCAATTCTTGTCTGTCATGAGCATCATTGAATTATCGTGCCTAGCTAGGGGCGTAAAACGATAGCGCTTGTTGGGAGGCAACCCAATTTTATGTTTTTTGCTTTTGTTGCTGTTATGGAATAAATATTGTATCTAGACTCTGATTAGATGTTTTTGATGTTTTGTTTAGTGTTTGTGCCAAGTAGAATCTTTGGGAAGACTTGTGTGAAGTTTATATGATCTTGCTGTGAAAAACAGAATCGTTAGCGCTCGCTAAAGTAGTCTTCAGATTCTACTGGAGCGTGCTTTTTAGTTGATTCTTTTTGCTGCTGATTTGTAGACAAATTGCGCAAATTTATCAATTTAGTTTGAATTTTTTGGAGTTCCAGAAGTAGGCGAACCCTGCAGATTACTACAGACTGTTCTGTTTTTGACAGATTCTGTTTTTCGTGTGTTGTTTGCTTATTCCGTTGCATCTATGAGTAATATTGGAGGATATGAACCATAGAGAACTTGGAGTACAGTAGGTTTAACACCAATATAAACAAATAATGAATTCCATGCTGTACCTTTGAGTGGTGGTTTGCTTTCTCTTACTAACGGAGCTCACAAGAATTTTTGTCTAAGTTTTGTGTTGTGAAGTTTTCAAGTTTTGAGTATTGCTTTGATGGACGATGGAACAAGGAATAGCAAAGTCCCAAGCTTGGGGATGCCCATGGCACCCCAAGTAAATTCAAGATAATCAAAAATCCTAAGCTTGGGGATGCCCCGGGAAGGCATCCCCTCTTTCGTCTTCATCCATCGGTAACTATACTTGGAGCTATATTTTTATTCGTAACATGTTATGTGTTTTGCTTGGAGCGTCTTGTATAATTTGAGTCTTTGCTTGTTAGTTTGCCAAAATCATCCTTGCTGGACACACCTATTTGAGAGTGTTAAATATGGCCTAGAAATTGTTAGAACACTCTATGTGCTTCACTTATATATTTTGAGTTAAATAGTTTTTGCTCTAGTGCTTCACTTATATCTTTTAGAGCATGGTGGTGGTAATATTTTGTAGAAATTGTTGAACTCTCATGCTTCACTTAGATCTATTTGAGAGTCTATTAAAGCATCATGGTAAAGTGTTTAGGCTAAAGAAACTAGTCTTCACATGATAAACATCCAACATCAATGTAGTAAAAAAATCACATCAAGTGCATTGAATAGAAAGAGATGTTGGATGCTTGATAATTGTTTTGAGACATGAGGATAGTGATATTAGAGTCATGCTAGTGGAGTTATTATGAAATTGATAAATACTTGTGTTAAGGTTAGTGATTCCCGTAGCATGCACGTATGGTGAACCGTTGTGTGACTAAGTTAAAGCATAAGGTATTTGTAGAGTGTCAACCTTTGTGTGAAGGTCGGGGGCCCGCGATGGTTAACTCCTACCAACCTCCCCCTAGGAGCATGCGTTGATTGCTTTGTTTTGACGACTCGTAAATTTTTGCAATAAGTATATGAGTTCTTATGACTAATGTTGAGTCCATGGATTATACCCAGTCTCACCCTTCCACCATTGCTAGCCTCTCTTGTATCGCGCAACTTTTGCCGGTGCCATAAACCCACTATATATCCTTCCTCAAAACAGCCACCATATTGTTCCTCAAAACAGCCACCATACCTACCTATCATGGCATTTCCAGAGCCATTCCGAGATATATTGCCATGCAACTTTCCACCGTTCCTTTCATATGACACGCATCATATTGTCATATTCCCATGCATGATCATGTAGTTGACATCGTATTTGTGGCTAGGCCACCATGCATAATTATTTCATACATGTCACTCTTGTTTCATTGCACATACCGGTACACCGCCGGAGGCATTCATATAGAGTCATACTTTGTTGTTGTAGTATCGAGTTGTAATTTCGTGTTGTAATGAAAGTGTGATGATCATCATTATTAGAGCATTGTCCCATGGGAGGAAAGGCTAAATCTATAAAGCCCCTCCGCAAAAAAAGGCCACAGAAAAAAATAAAGGCCAAAAAAAAGGGACAATTGCTACTATCTTTTTCCACACTTGTGCTTCAAACTTGCACCATGTTCTTCATTGTAGAGAGTCTCATGTTTAGTCACTTTCATATACTAGTGAGAATTTTTCATTATAGAACTTGGCTTGTATATTCCAACGATGGGCTTCCTCAAATGCCCTAGGTCTTCATGAGCAAGCAAGTTGGATGCACACCCACTAGTTTCTTTTGTTGAGCTTTCATTCATATTTAGCTCTAGTCCATCCGTTGCATGGCTATCCCTACTCACTCACATTGATATCTATTGATGGGCATCTCCATAGCCCGTTGATACGCCTAGACGATGTGAGACTATCTCCCTCTTTTTGTCTTCTCCACAACCACCTCTATTCCACCCATAGAGCTATATCCATGGCGCACGCTCATGTATTGCGTGAAAGTTGAAAGGTTTGAAAAGATAGAGCATGAAAACAAATGCTTGGCTGAAATTGGGGTTGTGCATGATATGAATATTTTTGTGTGATAACAAGGGAGCATAGCCAACGCTATATGATTTTGTAGGGATAACTTTCTTTAGCCATAGTATTTTGAGAAGACATGATTGCTTTGTCAGTATTGCTTGATATATTGTTATTTCTTGTGTCAATATAGACTTTTATCTTGAATCTTTCAGATCTGAACATTCATGCCACAATTAAGAGAATTACAATGAAAAACTATATTGGTTAGCATTCCACATCAAAAATTCTTTCTTTATCATTTACCTACTCGAGGACGAGTAGGAATTAAGCTTGGGGATGCTTGATACGTCTCCAACGTATCTATAATTTTTTATTGTTCCGTGCTATTATTTATGAAGTCTTGGATGTTTAATGGGCTTTATCATTCACTTTTATATCATTTTTGGGACTAACCTAGTAACCCAAAGGCCGAGCCTAGATTGCTGTTTTTTGCCTATTTCAGGGTTTTGCAGAAAAGGAATATCAAACGTAGTCCAAACGGAATGAAACCTTCGCGAGAGATATTTTTGGAGGAAATCACGCTTGAGAAATGCCAGGACAAAGTCAGGGGGCAAGGGGCCTGCCCTCGAGGGTGGGGGGGGGGCGCGCCCCCCTTCCCAGGGCGCACCCCCCTGCCTCGAGGCTGGCCCATGCTACCTCTTGAGCTTGCGTTGTATTTCCTCAAAGAGGAAAGGGAGATGCAGCATAGTAGCGTAAGTATTTCCCTCAGTTTTTGAGAACCAAGGTATCAATCCAGTAGGAGACCACGCGCCAGTCCCTCGCACCTGCACAAACAAATAAGAACTTCGCAGCCAACGCAATAAGGGGATGTTAATCCCTTTACGGTCACTTATGGGAGTGAGATCTGATAGAGATGATAAGATAGTATTTTTGGTATTTTTGATATAGAAACAGAAAGTAAAGAAAGCAAATAAACAACGGCGACAGAAATTGGCTAGTTGACGCGAAAGTAATATGATAAGGATAGACCCAGGGGCCATAGTTTTCTCTAGTGGCTTCTCTCATGATAGCGGTATTCTACGGCAGGTAAACAAATTACTGTCGAGCAATTGATAGAAAAGCAAATATTTATGAGACTATCTAGGCATGATCATTGTATATAGGCATCACGTCCGAGACAAGTAGACCGACTCCTGCCTGCATCTACTACTATTACTCCACACATCGACCGCTATCCAGCATGCATCTAGTGTATTGAGTTCATACGAACAGAGTAACGCCTTAAGCAAGATGACATGATGTAGAGGGATAAACTCAAGCAATAAGATGAAAAACCCATCTTTTTATCCTCGATGGCAACAATACAATACGTGCCTTGCTGCCCCTAAAATCACTGGGAAAGGACACCGCAAGATTGAACCCAAAGCCAAGCACTTTTCCCATTGCAAGAACTATAGATCTAGTAGGCCAAACCAAACCAATAATTCGAAGAGACTTGCAAGGATATTATGAGCACACATAAAAAGTTCAGAGAAGAATGAAATATCTTTCATAGATAACCTTGATCATAAACTCACAATTCAACAGATCTCGACAAACACACCGCAAAAAGAGATTACATCGAATAGATCTCCTCGAAAACCGAGAAGAACTTTGTATTGAGATCCAGAGAGAGAGAAGAAGCCATCTAGATACTAGCTATGGACCCGAAGGTCTGTGGTAAACTACTCACAACTCATGGTGAGGGCGATGATGATGATGATGAAGGCCTCCGTGATGGATCCCCCTCCCGGAACAGGCTCCAAGATGGGATCTCCACGGGAACAACAGCTACGGTAGTGGAATTAGGGTTTTCTCTCTGCGTATGGAGTTTCTGGAGTACGTAGGTATATATAGGAAGAAGGGGGGCACCGGGGGCCACACGGGCTGCCTTCGAGGCAGAGGGGCGCGCCCCCCACCCTCGAGGGTGGCCCCTCTATCCCCTGGCTTGGCCCTGAAGTCTTTCGTGCGTTATTTCCTCCAAAAATATCTCTCGCAAAGGTTTCATTCCGTTTGGACTCCGTTTGATATTCATTTTCTGCAAAACCCTGAAATAGGCAAAAAAACAGCAATCTGGACTCGACCCTTCGGTTAGTGGGTTAGTCCCAAAAAGGATATAAAAGTGAAGGATAAAGCCCATTAAACATCCAAGACTTCATAAATAATAGCATGGAACAATAAAAAATTATAGATACGTTGGAGACGTATCAAGCATCCCCAAGCTTAATTCTGGCTCATCCTCGAGTAGGTAAATTATAAAGAAAGAATTTTTGATGTGGAATGCTAACCAATATAGTTTTTCAATGTAATTCTCTTAGTTGTGGCATGAATGTTCAGATCTGAAGGATTCAAGATAAAAGTCTATATTGACATAAAAATAACAATACTTCAAGCAATACTAACAAAGCAATCATGTCTTCTCAAAATACTATGGCTAAAGAAAGTTATCCCTACAAAATCATATAGTGTTGGCTATGCTCCCTTGTTATCACACAAAAATATTCATATCATGCACAACCACGATTTCAGCCAAGCACTTGTTTTCATACTCTATCTTTTCAAACCTTTCAACTTTCACGCAATACATGAGCGTGAGCCATGGATATAGCACTATGGATGGAATAGAGGTGGTTGTGGAGAAGACAAAAAGAGGGAGATAGTCTCACATCAACTAGACGTATCAATGGGCTATGGAGATGCCCATCAATAGATATCAATGTGAGTGAGTAGGGATTGCCATGCAACGGATGCACTAGAGCTAAATATGAATGAAAGCTCAACAAAAGAAACTAGTGGGTGTGCATCCAACTTGCTTGCTCACGAGGGCATTTGAGGAAGCCCATCGTTGGAATATACAAGCCAAGTTCTATAATGAAAATTCAATTCCCACTAGTATGTGAAAGTGACTAAACATGAGACTCTCTACAATGAAGAACATGGTGCTACTTTGAAGCACAAGTGTGGAAAAATATAGTAGCAATTGTCTCTTTTCTTTTCTTTTTTTATTTTTTTTATTTTTTTGGGGCCTTGTTTGGCCTTTCTTTTTTTTCTTTTTTTTTGCGGAGGGGCTTTATAGATTCAGCCTTTCCTCCCATGGGACAATGCACTAATAATGATGATCATCACACTTTCATTACAACTCGATATTACAATCTCGATACTACAACAACAAAGTATGACTCTATGTGAATGCCTCCCGCGGTGTACCGGTATGTGCAATGAAACAAGTGCGACATGTATGAAAAGATTATGCATGGTGACCTTCCACGAATACGATGTCAACTACATGATCATGCATGGCAATATGAGAATATGATGCGTGTCATATAAACGGAACGGTGGAAAGTTGCATGGCAATATATCTCGGAATGGCTATGGAAATGCCATGATAGGAAGGTATGGTGGCTGTTTTAAGGAACAATATGGTGGCTGTTTTGAGGAAGGATATATAGTGGGTTTATGGCACCGGCGAAATTTGCGCGGTACAAGAGAGGATAGCAATGGTGGAAGGGTGAGAGTGTGTATGATCCATGGAGTCAACATTAGTCATAAGAACTCATATACTTATTGCAAAAATTTACGAGTCATCAAAACAAAGTAATCAACGCCTGCCCCTAGGGGGGAGGTTGGTAGGAGTTAACCATCGCGCGCCCCCGACCTCCACACAAAGGTTGACACTCTACAAATACCTCATGCTTTAACTTAGTCACACAACGGTTCACCATACGTGCATGCTACGGGAATCACTAACCTTAACACAAGTATTTCTCAATTTCATAATCACTCCACTAGCATGACTTTAATATCACTATCCTCATGTCTCAAAACAATTATCAAGCATCCAACATCTCTTTCTATTCAATGCACTTGACGTGAATTTTTTTGACTACATTGACATTGGATGTTTATCATGTGAGGACTAGTTTCTTTAGCCTAAACACTTTACCATGCTATTTTAATAGACTCTCAAATATATCTAAGTGAAGCATGAGAGTTCAACAATTTCTACAAAATATTACCACCACCATGCTCTAAAAGATATAAGTGAAGCACTAGAGCAAAACTATTCAACTCAAAAGATATAAGTGAAGCACATAGAGTGTTCTAACAATTTATAGGCTATATTTAACTCTCTCAAATAGGTGTGTCCAGCAAGGATGATTGTGGCAAGCTAACAAGCAAAGACTAAAATTACACAAGACGCTCCAAGCAAAACACATAACATGTTGCGAATAAAAATATAGCTCCAAGTATAGTTACCGATGGATGAAGACGAAAGAGGGGATGCCTTCCCGGGGCATCCCCAAGCTTAGGCTTTTGATTATATTGAATTTACTTGGGGTTCCATGGGAATCCCCAAGGTTGGGCCTTTGCTACTCCTTGTTCCATAGTCCATCAAAGCAATACTCAAAACTTGAAAACTTCACAACACAAAACTTAGACAAAAATTCTCGTGAGCTCCGTTAGTAAGAGAAAGCAAACCACCACTCAAAGGTACAGCAAGGAATTCATTCATTGTTTATATTGGTGTCAAACCTACTGTACTCCAAGTTCTCTATGGTTCATATCCTCCAATATTACTTATAGACGCATCGGAATAAGCAAACAACACACGAAAAACAGAATCTGTCAAAAACAAAACAATCTGTAGTAATCTGCTGGGTTCGCCTACTTCTAGAACTCCAAAAAATTCAAACTAAATTGGTAAATTTTCGCAATTTGTCTATCAATAACCAGAAAAAAGAATAAACTAAAAAGAATGCTACAGTAAAATCTGAAGACTACTTTAGCGAGCGCTAACGATTCTGTTTTTCATAGCAAGATCAAATAAACTTCACACAAGTCTTACCGAAGGCTCTACTTGGCACAAACACTAAACAAAACATTAAAATACATCTAATCAGAGGCTATATGCAATATTTATTCCCTAACAGCAACAAAAGCAAAAAACCTAAAATTGGGTTGCCTCCCAACAAGCACTTTCTTTATAGCCATTAAGATAGGCTTGAGAATTCAATGATGCTCACACGAAAGATAAGAGTTGAAGCACAAAGAGAGCATCATAAAACATGTGACAGACACATCTAAGTCTAACATACTTCCTATGCATAGGCATCTTATAGGAAAACAAATTACCAAGACAAGCAAGATCTAGCATATGCAAGGAAGGAAAAAGAAACAATAGCAATCTCAACATAACGAGAGGTAATTTAGTAACATAAAGATTTCTATGACCATATTTTCCTCTCTCATAATAATTGCATGTAGGATCATGATCAAATTAAACAAAATAGCTATCACATAACTTATTCTCAACACGATTCACATGCATGCAAAGTTGACACTCTTCCAAAATAGTGGGATTAACATTAACTAAAGTCATGACCTCTCCAAACCCACTTTTACCAAAATTTCATAAGATTGAACATTCTCCAAATATGTGGCATCTAAAGTTGACACTCTTCCAAAGCCACTTTCAATATTATAGCAAACATTATTATCAATCTCATATTCATCATGGGGTTCAAATAAAATTTCAAGATCGTAAGAAGCATCACCCCGATCATGATCATTACAACAAGTAGTGGGCAAAGCAAAATAAGCATCCCCAAGCTTAGGGTTTTGCATATCATTAGCACAATTGACATTAGTAGAATTTATAGTAACATCATTGCAATCATGCTTTTTACCCAAATTGCTATCGTGAATCAATTTATCTTTTTCTTTCTATATTTCGTCACAATTTTCAGATTCACAAATTTCAAGCAAAACCCCATAAAGATAATCTAGTGCAGTCAACTCACTAGCAATAGGTTCAACATAATTGGATCTCTTAAAGAGATTAGCAAGTGGATGAGGATCCATACTTTAGCAAGCGAAGATGCAAGCTAATTGAGGGCACATAGTACACAAGCAAACGAGAGGCAAGCGAGCGATAAACACACGGCAGAAGAAGGGCAAATAAAATGGCAAGGGTGAAGTGGGGGAGAGGAAAACGAGAGGCAAATAAATGTAATGCGAAGGATAAGGGTTTCTGATAGGTACTTGTTATATGACTTTTGCGTAAGCCTCCCCGGCAACGGCGCCAGAAATTCTTTTTGCTACCTCTTGAGCTTGCGTTGTATTCTCTCGAAGAGGAAAGGGAGATGCAGCACAGTAGCGTAAGTATTTCCCTCAGTTTTTGAGAACCAAGGTATCAATCCAGTAGGAGACCACGTGTCAGTCCCTCACACCTACACAAACAAATAAGAACTTCGCAGCAAACGCGATAAGGGGTTGTCAATCCCTTTACGGTCACTTACGAGAGTGAGATCTGATAGAGATGATAAGATAGTATTTTTGGTATTTTTGATATAGAAACAGAAAGTAAAGAAAGCAAATAAACAACGGCGATAGAAATTGGCTAGTTGACGTGAAAGTAATATGATAAGGATAGAACCGGGGGCCATAGTTTTCTCTAGTGGCTTCTCTCATGATAGCGGTATTCTACGGCGGGTAAACAAATTACTGTCGAGCAATTGATAGAAAAGCGAATAATTATGAGACTATCTAGCCAAGATCATTGTATATAGGCATCATGTCTGAGACAAGTAGACCGACTCCTGCCTGCATCTACTACTATTACTCCACACGTCAACCGCTATCCAGCATGCATCTAGTGTATTGAGTTCATACGAACAGAGTAACGCCTTAAGCAAGATGACATGATGTAGAGGGATAAACTCAAACAATATTATGAAAACCCCATCTTTTTATCCTCGATGGCAACAATACAATACGTGCCTTGCTGCCCCTACTGTCACTGGGAAAGGACACCACAAGATTGAACCTAAAGCCAAGCACTTCTCCCATTGCAAGAACTATAGATCTAGTAGGCCAAACCAAACCAATAATTCGAAGAGACTTGCAAGGATATTATGAGCACACATAAAAAGTTCAGAGAAGAACCAAATATCTTTCATAGATAACCTTGATCATAAACTCACAATTCATCGGATCTCGACAAACACACCGCAAAAAGAGATTACATCGAATAGATCTCCTAGAAGACCGAGGAGAACTTTCTATTGAGATCCAGAGAGAGAGAAGAAGCCATCTAGATACTAGCTATGGACCCGAAGGTCTGTGGTAAACTACTCACAACTCATGGTGAGGGCGATGATGATGATGATGAAGGCCTCCGTGATGGATCCCCCTCCCGGAACAGGCTCCAAGATGGGATCTCCACGGGAACAGCAGCTACGGCATTGGAATTAGGGTTTTCTCTCTGCATATGGAGTTTCTGGGGTACGTAGGTATATATAGGAAGAAGGGGGGCACCGGGGGCCACACGGGCTGCCCTCAAGGCACGGGGAATGCCCTGGGAAGGGGGGCGCACCCCCCCCACCCTCGAGGGTGGCCCCTCTGTCCCCTGGCTTGGCCCTGTAGTCTTTCGTGCGTGATTTCCTCCAAAAATATCTCTCGCGAAGGTTTCATTCCGTTTGGACTCCGTTTGATATTCCTTTTCTGCAAAACCCTGAAATAGGCAAAAAACAGCAATCTGGACTGGGCCCTTGGGTTACTAGGTTAGTCCCAAAAATGATGTAAAAGTGAATGATAAAGCCCATTAAACATCCAAGACTTCATAAATAATAGCATGGAACAATCAAAAATTATAGATATGTTCGAGACGTATCAGCCCACACGGCCCCCGGTGCCCTCCTTCTTCCTATATATACCTATGTACCCCAGAAACTCCATACGCGGAGAGAAAACCCTAATTCCACCGCCGTAGCTTCTGTTCGTGTGGAGATCCCATCTTGGAGCCTGTTCCGGGAGGGGGATCCATCACGGAGGCCTTCATCATCATCATCATCGCCCTCACCATGAGTTGTGAGTAGTTTACCATAGACCTTCGGGTCGATAGCTAGTATCTAGATGGCTTCTTCTCTCTCTCTCTCTCTAGATCTCAATACAAAGTTCTCCTCGGTCTTCGATGAGATATATTCGATGTAATATCTTTTTGCGGAGTGTTTGTTGAGATCCGATGATTTGTGAGTTTATGATCAAGGTTATCTATGAAAGATATATGGTTCTTCTCTGAACTTTTTATGTGTGCTCATAATATCCTTACAAGTCTCTTCGAATTATTGGTTTGATTTGGCCTACTGGATCTTTAGTTCTTGCAATGGGAGAAGTGCTTGGCTTTGGGTTCAATCTTGCGGTGTCCTTTCCCAGTGACAGTAGGGGCAGCAAGGCACTTATTGTATTGTTGCCATCGAGGATAAAAAGATGGGGTTTTCATCATATTGCTTGATATTATCCCTCTACATCATGTCATCTTGCTTAAGGCGTTACTCTGTTCGTATGAACTCAATACACTAGATGCATGCTGGACAGCGGTCGATGTGTGGAGTAATACTAGTAGATGCAGGATCGTTTCGGTCTACTTGCCTCGGACGTGATGCCTATATACAATGATCATGCCTAGTTAGTCTCATAATTATTCGCTTTTCTATCAATTGCTCGACAGTAATTTGTTTACCCGCCGTAGAATTCCGCTATCATAAGAGATGCAACTAGAGAAAACTATGGCCCCGGGTCTATTGTCAACATATCAATCTACATCTACTTTACTTTTCTTGCTTTTATTTTCTGTCTTATTAAACCAAAAATACCAAAAATATAATTATCATCTCAATCAGATCTCACTCTCGTAAGTGACCATAAAGGGATTGACAACCCCTTATCGTGTTGGCTGCGAAGTTCTTATTTGTTTGTGTAGGTGCGAGGGACTGGCGCGTGGTCTCCTACTGGATTGATACCTTGGTTCTCAAAAACTGAGGGAAATACTTACGCTACTGTGTTGCATCTCCCTTTCCTCTTCGAGTGAATACAACGCAAGCTCAAGAGGTAGCAGCAAGGCAGGATGCGTTGGACCGGTTGGATGAAGAGCGTGACACGGCAGCAGCTCGATCGGCGATTTGTCAGCAAGATCTGCGCCGGTACCATAGTCGCCGGGTTAAGACCATAACGTTTCAAGAAGGAGATTTAGTGCTCCGGCTCATCCAAGACCAAATGGACATGCACAAGCTATCCCCGCCTTGGGAAGGACCTTTTGTGGTCAGCAAGAACCTGCACAATGGATCATACTACCTTGTCGACGTTCGAGAATATAAGGACTCATGTACTGCAGAGGAGGAGACCAGACGGCCATGGAACATCGCTCTTGTTCGACCTTACTACACATGAGCCATAGGCTCCGCTTTATGTACATAGATTTGCAATGTATATATCATGATCAATATAATAAGACGACGGCCCCATTAAAGCGGCGTATCTGTTTCTTTTTCATAAGAGTTTGTCACATGGGGGCTCCTGTGTGCAAAGGAGTTCCTATGGCCTCTTAAACCAGCGGTTACACCAAGACCATCATAAGAGCATAGCTCTGGTTGCTTCGGTAATCCGGCCATCAAGTGATGATGAGGGGCGAAAGAGAGTTTGATGCCTACCACAACTCAAACATAGGCCCCGACGAGCATAGCTCAAATGCTGCCTGGGAGCTGATGCATAGCATCAACGAGTTGACAACCCTTTGTAGTAGGCTATCAAGCCATGGCTTGGAAGCCTGGTGTATACACCTAAAACCCCGGATTAGCCTGCCTGCATTAAGTAAGTCACTCCGCCCAGGTAAACCTGGTACGACCCGTCGAATGTATACACAAGTCAATCTTTACAGACCCTGAACTTAGTAACGTTAAATTGACGATCGTCGAACGTATACACAAGTCAATCTTTACAGACCCTGAACTTGGTAACGTTAAATTTATGATTTGGTTAAGGATTGAGGACCATCTTAACAGGCTTTGTGAAATGGTTAATGTCAGTAGCCTGGCAGCTCATAAAAAGCCTCGAATTTGGAGCCTGGCAGCTCGTAAAAAGCCTCGACTACACGGTTTTTATTTTGATAATGTCTCTTTTGATGTTTCCTTGCAAATTTTATCTTCAAGGTCATTGGTGTTTATCCAAGTCCATTGACTCAGGAGTGGATGACTATAAGTTGCCACTACAAAATACCAGCATTTACAGAACCTGGTCTGGTTTGATTATAAATCGCCAGTGCTGTCTACAGTTAAACCGGAGTTTATCATAACCCGGTATGGTTCCATCATGAACCGGCAAATGATCAAGGGAGTCATCAACACTTGCAACTTGGATCATTGTCTTTACTACCGATTATTGATTAAGGCTACTCGTGAAAAACTTAATCACATGACACTTCAAACATTGTCTTATGCAGAAATAGGTGGAGTAAACCGTCAAAGGCATTATCAGCAAGAAATAGTTATGAAGTTGCCAGCTGAAGCAATCTCATACAAAGGACAGTGAGTGACAACATAAAGTATTTCAGCTACCCTATTACAAGGCGCTGGATAGCCCAAAAGAATATCAGTTTTTTCCTAAAGTGCTGGGACATAAAATTTAAACCGGCACCAGATTAGGACTCCGTGTCAGCTCGACGTGAAGGCTGTGGATCGACTTGTTCCGACTCCTGGACGTTCGCTTCAAGCAACTGGAAGTCAGTGGTTGCCCAATTTATCCTGGTCAGCGCCTTGAAAACAACTTCATCGTTCACGAGTTCAGACGGATCAATATCAGGAGCGTAAGTATGCTTATGGACGAGCGGGATGAGATTTTCAATCTCGTAAGCCAAAGGGTCGACCCGCACGTTCTCAGCATCATAACCCGGATGATAATGAGACAGATCAGCCTTATCAGATAGTTTGCTGGCCACATGCCGCATTTCCTTAGTCAGAACGCGCAGATCGCTGTCTGTAAAGGCTGATCCATCCTATTTCATGTTGGGGTAGCCGTTCATTGCTTCTGCCGGATCAAAGTCAGGCACCCACACTTTTGCCCGAGTTAAAGCCATCAAGGCACCCGCCCTTGCAGATGATTTCTTCAACTCGACAAGACATGCAGGCAGAATTGATAACTTTTCTAAAGTGCCCTTGATCATTGTGGGAGCCGGTTTATTATGGGATGCAACACAGACAATCCTCTGAGCACTGGAATACAATTGTTCAACAACAGTATATGCGGCCTTCAACTTTTTTCGCATGTTAGTGCCGAGATGAGCAATGCGTTTTCCTGCATCAAAGAGTATGAGTTAAACCGGAAGGTGCAGGACAACCATATTCAAGATTATGTTAATAATACTTACCAAAGATGGCAGTCGTCATGGCGTCTATTTGCTGCTCTAAACCGGACAGTTCCTCTGTCACCGGATTAAGAGCAACCTCTGCATCGATTGCCCTTTTTTCCAAGATAGATTTTTCAGCATCCCAATCCGACCGTTCCTTTTCAAAGTCCTTCTTCAGTCTCTCTATATTCGCTAAAGCAGCTATCAGCTCATCTTTGGCTTTGGAAGCGGCGGTTTCTTGAAACTTTAGATTATCCTGGAGCTCGGCCACTTGAGAGTTTTTCCGGTTTAAATCAGTCTGTCAAGAGGAGAGCATGTTATACATTGAGGAAGCATATTCAAAAGTCCCAAGCACATAACAAGTTATACACTTGGCACTTGGGGGCTAATGTGTAGTTGCAGTTCAACAGAGATTTTTCAGTAAAGTCCCAAGCACACAACAAGTTATACACTTGGCACTTGGGGGCTAATGTGACATTGTTCAGAATAGGTTATAAGCTGAAGTCCCGATTCATCCTAAAGGAGTAAACCGGCCCTTGGGGACTACACATGTGAAAATTTTATAGATATTTTGAAGTCCCAGTTCATCCTAAAGGAATAAACCGGCACTTGGGGGCTACGATGGAGTAAAGGTAAGCTACAAGGCTTATGCAGGAACAAAGTACAGATTAAATCAGAAAGTTACCTCATAACGCTCCTTCATCATAGCCACTAAATCGGCTTCATGATCACGGCTAGTGTACAGCCAGTTCAGATAGCCGGAATGGAGTTCTTGGGCACTGAGCTGAGCATAATTGGACAAGTCAGTATTCCATTTCCCCTTGTCCTTGCCAGAAAGTTCATCCTTCGCAGTATGCTTGGACAAAGCGACATGTTCACTAGGAGTAGTGTAGCCGACTCCAGTGATTTCAACATCTTCAGTTGAAGCGACTGTGTGTTTAACCGGGCTAGCAGGAGCAGTGCTGGCTCAGACAGGATCGGACGGTTCAATGTCACCATCCATTGGAATGCTCACTTGATCAACAAAGACTTCATGATCCGTGGGAATAGGATCATCATGCAAAGTGTCAATGGGTTCTTCAGCAGGTTCAGGATCCTTTGCCGGTTCAAGAATCGCGTCATCACCTACCGGCTTATTCAGTTTGGCCTTTTTGCTAGGCTTAGGCTTACTGCAAAAGGTCAAGATGATGAAAATCAGAAGAGTCCAGACAGAAATTAAACCGGCCAAGTGAAAATACTTACCCAGGAACAGTTTTGAGGGGAGGAATCTGCGTGGCCGTTGATTCGTCAGACGATGAATGAGGAGTTTACTGATAATTCGAATCAGGCGGATTAAGAGGTTGTCGAATATGACCTGCTTTGGGATAAAGAGCGTCTGGAGTGTGTAAAACCTCGGAACAATGCCTCCGAGCTGGAGTGTGTGATAATTCGTATGATTCAATGGCGTGACCACTATGCCGTGTGGTGCGGCGAGCTTCATGTTGTTGTTTCTTCAAAATAAAGTTCGGATCCAAGTAAGCGAAAGGATGAGAAAACTGTACTTTCCGGCTTGCTCGACGAATTTTTGGTGTTGGCAGAGGTTCTGAACCGGAAGAAAGAGTAATTACCTCAACATCATCTGCTTTGCCGCCTTCAGCGTGCCCCTGGGTACAGCCATTGTTAATACAATACAAGTAAAGACAGTCAAAGGAATCAAGAGAATCAAGCAGTACCTCGAAGGCTGGATCGTCATCTTTCAGGTTGGATTCAGACACATCAGTGGTTTTCTTCTTGGTGGCCTTCTTAACAGTTTTGGTCTTTTGGCGAGGCACCTTCGCCGGTTTATCTTGAACCTTCCTCTTCCAGAATGGGTCATTGCTCTGTTGAAGATTATGAAGACGTTCAGGATGAGTACTGAACATGGATTAAAACAGAGCAAAGCAATATGAAAGAAATGCTTACCGATGGTGGTTTGTTGAGCTCACTGAAGGGAGCCAATCCGGTCTGACTACAAGTTTCTATAGGTTCATTCAGCAGTCTCTTGACAGACTCATTGATTTCATTTTCTGATAGCACCGCTTTTGTATGGCGCAGAGGATCTTTGGGATTCCCAGTATACTCGCACATTAAATCGGAACGCCGGCTTAGCGGGAGAATACTCCAAGAAATCCATCAACGGACAAAGTTAACCCTTCTCAAGCCATTGGCCGTGAAGGCCCTGAGCTTTGAGAGCTGAGGAGCATAATGAGCTCGTTCCTGGGCGCTTAGCTGCTATGGAAAGGGATGGTTATCCGAAAGACGGTGGGAGCGATAACCCGGCAACGGATTCTCCTCTTCTTGGGAAGTGTCTAGACAGTAGAACCAAGTCTGATTCCACTCTTTTGGATGGCTGTGGAGAGTGGCATCAGGAAAACTAACGTCCTTTCTTTTTTGAATAGACATCCCACCGGGCTAAGTGTTTGGACCGTCATGAAATTATGTGCGACTGTTTAGATGGAAGAAATCCCGGAATAACTCAACAGATGGCTCCTCTTGCAGATAAGCTTCACAGAAAACTTGGAAATTTCATATATTGGACACGGAATTGGGCCCAATGTCTTGAGGATGGAGTTGGAAATCAGCTAGCACATCACGGAAAAACTTTGACCTGGGAGGACTGAACCCTCTGGCTAAATGATCAAGAAAAACAATGAATTCTCCATCCTTAGGTTCTGGAGGACACTCCGGTCCAGGAACTCTGCAGTGAAGAACGTTCTTTGGGCCTAAAGTGCCGATCTCGGCCCGGTTCTGCAAGTCTGCTTCAGTAACCTGGGACTAGACCCAGTTGCAGGAAGTAAATTGTTTGGCTTGCTTTGCCATTGTTAAACAGGAAGGCTGAAAACATAGTGAATGACCGGTTTATAATTTGTGCAAACTTAAACCGGCAGTGTTCGAAGGTATTTACAAAACGACGGTTTAAGCAGGGGCCTAATGGTGTCTACCGGTTTATAATCTTTTCTAAAAGTTAAACCGCCGCTGAGAATACGAAGATTACAGATCTACAGTTATGGGAAAATAGGTTTTATACAAACAGTGGTGAAGCTATGGATCTACAGCGTGATAGAAATTCAGAAATATTTGGTTTATATCCCACTGAGGCAACAAGGGCTCTAATAGACGCAGTCGAAGCTAGTATTATTGGAAGAAATAAGAGCATACTAACAAAGCGGAATTACTTCTACGGTTATAAAGCAAGAGGGTTAGATCTAAACTGATTAATGGGGCCGTGAGGAAGAACTATGAAGAACAGCGCCTACCTGCAAGCTCGTGTGAAGAAGAAACCCTAACGAGATGTGTGTGCGGGATAAGGAAAAGACTTACCCGAGTCGATGAGTGCGGAGATGCGCCGGCGAGTTTCTGAACCAACCAGGTTGATGCAGTGGCCAAGACTCGACGAAGATGCGGAGCTCGACGACGGCGGCGGAGCTTGAGCACGAACGGGTGCGAGGAAGAAGAAGAGGCAAAGGGGCAAGGGGAGAAAAGGAGACACCCCTTGGTTTATGAAGCACTTGAAGCTGTGAAAGGTGAAGATCTTTACAAGACATGGGAGATTGACATGAACAGGTTCAAATCAATCTGGGGCCTAATGTCAGGGATATTACTATTGGGTATAAACCGCCCAGGTGGGGCCGGTTTATGCCTGTCAAGATTATTTCTACTGAAGCCCAGTGGAGCATAGAGCGTGACACTTTGTATCAGAAAGGTTTAGAGCCCAAGAGGTGTTAGGGCCCATGATTTGTAAACCGCCATACGGCGTGTAACTTGTGATGTAAGATAGAAAGTATAGAGACCGAGCCGGACACGTTTATGAGCCGGCCTCGGGACTCTGTAAACCAGACCAAGCGTCACCTCGTGTATATAAAGGGACGACCCGGCGACGGTTCAAGGGCAGAGAACAACAACTCGAGACATAGGCAAAGCAGATTCGCTCCCTGGTCATCGAAACCCTAGCAATATTACACCAAACTAGACGTAGGCCTTTACCTTCATCGAACGGGCCGAACTAGTATAAAATCCTTGTGTACTTTCCGCTTTAACCCCTTTAAGCTAACCCGTAGCGATGGCCTCACGACTAAGTCCTTTTGCTAGGACATCTGCCGTGACAAAACCACGACACCAACCATAGCATTACGATATATTGGTCCCCCTTCAATCCCGTATGCATCAATTTCTATGCTAGGTTGAAGTTTCTGTCACTCTTTCCCTCCAATACGTATTCCTATCAACATACAACTAACCCTATGGTGTCATCCACACGCGCGCTCATATAATGGGCACCAAAGGACAGCAACATAACCACAAGCAAATTAAATCAATCATAACAATTCACCAATCACCGATAGGACAACGATAATCTACTCAGACATCATAGGATGGCAACACATCATTGGATAATAATATGAAGCATAAAGCACCATGTTCAAGTAGAGGGTACAGCGGGTTGCGGGAGAGTGGACAGCTGTAGATAGATGGGGGAAGGTGATGGAGATGTTGGTGAAGATGACGGAGGTGTTGATGTAGATCACCGTCACACGATGATGGCCCCGGTGGCACTTCAGTGCCATCGGAAGCGAGGGGGAGAGAGCCCCCCTCCTTCTTATTCTTCCTTGACCTTCTCCCTAGATGGGAGAAGGGTTTCCCCTCTGGTCCATGGCCTCCATGGCGGAGGAGGGGCGAGAGCCCCTCCGAGATTGGATCTGTCTCTCTGTCTCTCTCTGCTTTTGTGTTCCCAGATTTTGGCCTTCCACCGTTTCTTTAATTCCCGGAGATCCGTAACTCCGATTGGGCTGATTTTTTGACATGATTTTTATCCGGATATTAGCTTTATTGCAGAGAAAGAAGGGCATCAACCGCCTTACGGTGTGGCCAAGAGGGCCCTGGGCGTGCCCAGGGCAGGGGGGGCGCCCCTGCCTCGTGGCCCACTCGGGCATCGTCTGGTGTTGGTTCCGCTTCCCAAAATTCACATATATTCCAATAAAATCTCCATCCATTTTTATTCCATTTGGACTCCGTTTGATATGGATATTCTACAAAACAAAAAACATGCAACAAACAGGAACTGGCACTGGGCACTGGATCAATATGTTAGTCCCAAAAAATAGTATAAAAAGTTGCCAAAAGTATATGAAAGTTGTAGAATATTGGCATGGAATAATCAAAAATTATAGATACAACAGAGACGTATCAGAGAGCTGGATAGGAGTTTGGTGGTCTGTGAAGCTAGGCTCGGTGATGATCACTTTGTAGAGCCTAGAGAGTGCGGATCCCAAGAGTTCGAAGCTCGTAATTGGAAATGAGTCCGGCTTCCCAGCGGCGGGGAGAGTCCCGTTTGATTCGGGGTCTGTGAGCGGCACGATCACCGTTCAGCCTCCGGCTAGAAATTCCATGGAGGGGGAGAGTCCGACGGGGCTTATCCTCCCATCTTCAGATGAAGTGATCTGCTCCGGATCTAGGGCCAGAGCGGACACGAATGTTGACCCCTGGACGGGATCTGATGATAGGTCTGAGATGTCTTCATCGTGTAGGCAGGGAGCGTCATCCGAGGGTGCGAATCCTTCGAAGACCAAGTCTCCTCGAATGTCGGCAACATAATTCTGACTTCCAAACCTGATTTGATGACCAGGGGCGTAGCTGTCAACCTGCTCAAGGTGGCGATCCGAGTTGGCGCGTAGCACGAAGCCGCCAAACACGAAAAGCTGACCGGGCATGAAGATCTCCCCGGGGGTGGCGCCGTTGCTAATGACGAAGAGAGCCATCAATGCTTCCGTCGACGAACGAAACTCTCATTGAAAGCTCCAATGTTGGTGTCAAAACCGGCGGATCTCGGGTAGGGGGTCCCGAACTGTGTATCTGAAGATCGATGGTAACAAGGGACTAGAGACATGATGTTTACCCAGGTTCACGCCATCTCTATCGAGGTAGTACCCTACTTCATGCTTGATTGATCTTTATGAATATAGGGTTACAAGAGTTGATCTCACTACAAAAAAAATACACTTCCGTGATGATACGTGTTTGTCACAGTAGGTCACGTTTTCTGTCATGCATGTACATCCATGACAAATTTATGACAGAATCAAGATAGTCATACATGTGTTGTCGTATAAGTGTTCCATGACATTACCAAAATTATCATCACGTAAATGTCCACTTCCATGACGATAAATCGCGCGTCACAGAAGTGCTTTCGTCAAGGGTGACCGACATGTGGCATCCACCGTAACGGAACGCCGTTAAGCTATCGGGTCTGGTTTTGGATCCGATAACCCTTTAACAGCCCCGACCATGGGGATTTTCCATGTGTAAAATCATCATTGGCTGGAGGAAACACGTGTCGGCTCACCGTTGGGACAGATGTCATCCACTCATTGGACCCAAAGCGCCTATGATACGTCAACACGTGGCACGGCCCAACAGAGGCCCATTTGTGTGAAAAGGCCAGCCCGTTTGACTTGGTCAAAAGGTGGCGGACCGGCCCACAGCAAGCCTGTTAACGGCATGTTCGCATATAGCCCATTTACAGCCCGCTATCCTAGGGCCCGTTTACGACCCATCCGAATTAGGCCCAGTAGCGTCATCTGGGCCATCCAATATAATTCCAGCCCGTTTTAACATCTGGCCCATGTATGGCCCACGATGTCTTTCGGCCCATATGAGGCCCTTAGTAACCCTCGGCCCCTTAACGGCCCGTGGTAAAACTGGCCCATAATGAACAGTGTATCACTTTATACCCATTAATGGCCCATTATTCCGTTGGGCCGTTTCCATCCCATGATATCTTTCGGTCTTCTCAGGGCCCATTTATTCTTGGGCTCATTTCCAACATTCGGTTACTTACGGCCCATTACTGTCATTTTCTGCTTGTGGGCCAAATTCAGCATGTGGGTACAGTCGGCCCGTTTGTGGCCCATTAATACATTGGGCCATTTTCGAGTTATCAAATACGGCCAATAAACGGCCCGTTATTGTCCACGAATAGTACGGTACATGATTGGTGAAATGATGATACGCCCCGTAGAAGGCCCATGGAACCTACGGCCCGTAAAAGGCAAATGGATCGTACGGCCCATAGAAGGCCCATGGATCCTACGGCCCGTATAGAAGGCCAATGGATCCTATGGCCCGTAGAAGGCCCATGGATCATACTGCTCGCAGGAGGCCCATGGTTACAACAGTTCGTGTGTTACCATGATTATTTTGGCCTAGTTTCCAAAAATAGGTTATTGTGGCCATTAGAAAAACACAGAAAAAGAACTGCATGGACTACAAGAAAACAACTAAACAATACAATAAGGAAATAAATAAGCAAGCAATTAACGCTAGCCTATTACCGCTATTACACATATTACATCCACTGGGCATCAAAGTTCGCCACCGGTGCAAATATAGGGAACAAGGCAGCATATTACATACACTAGCCATCAAAATTGGCCACCAGTGCAAATAAACACGGCAGCAAAACAAGAGCATAACTGAAACAACTTTAGAAGAGCTCAAGAGACGTGGTATCCACCATGCTGGCAATAAGCTTAGCAAGCTTATTAGCTTTGTCCTGTTTGGCGCTAAAATCCTCCAACGCTTGCTGTTGCACCAGAAAGTATGCATCTGAATGCTCCAGGGACTTCCGAGTCCTTCCGCTTCTTGTCGTAGCACAGCTGATCGATGTCTTTCAGCTTGTAGTTGAGACTCAAGAAACCGAACTGATTCAGACAGTGAGTTTGAATAGCTTGTGCAAGTGGTAGTGGCCAGTAACTCCAACACTAAACCAAGACAGGACTTTGGGGTTGTCTCACTGTCTTTGAGATAGTCTTCCTTAGCTGTTTTATCAGCTTTGTAGGAGACCAACAAGGATGTGTCACTGTCGTGAACCTTATCTGCATTATTCCTTTACCATTGCTTAATAAGGCACTCTTCCCCAATATTCTATCAGCATTCTAAAAGAAGAAACAAGCAGACACATAACAGTTTAGCATGTACTAGTATATGAAACTCATTTCGGTGAACCAGTTCATTAGTAAGGTGTAATGCCCCAGATGTAACACTTTCCCAATATGGCAATATATAAACTTTGGCTTCATCAATTTCATTCCGGGCTCTTCTTTCATTTCGGGTTC
Source organism: Secale cereale (assembly GCA_902687465.1). NCBI lineage: Eukaryota > Viridiplantae > Streptophyta > Magnoliopsida > Poales > Poaceae > Secale > Secale cereale. Next base: position 217,521,327 of record LR738715.1, on the reverse strand, counting down.
TTTGTTTTGTCATGTGCGTGTGTGCATTTCATCCATGTCATGTTGTCATGTGCATTGCATTGCATTTGTGTTGTCACTTGCATCCGGTACCACTCGTCTCTTCTCGTTGTCCGTTTCGAGTTCCGACGCTCACACACGTGCCCGTGGCATCCCCGAGTCCTTCTTTCGTGTGTGGCCGTGTAACGTTTACCGGAATGACGTGAGACTTGTCGTGCGATGTTGTTTTGGTACGTGTAGGCCGCCTGTCAAGTTTCATCGCATTTGGAGTTCGTTTGGCACCCCAACGGTTAAACTAGTGGGCTAAAAGAACCTCTTCTTTGAGGCCCAAGACCCCATCCACAACAGCCCACTAACCCAGCACAACCACTCCCATCATCTCGGTCGTCGAATTGTGATCGCGTGGCCGAAAACCGCTCCTCATTTGGAGTTTCCTAGCTCCCAGAATCTATAAATTAGTCCCCATCCACGAAATCCCGGTGCAACCCTAATTTTTCCTCCCGCTCCGCGCGTCGGACACGTCCGACCCGCGGCCACATCACTCCAACCAACCAGAGGCCGCCACATCATCCCCGCCGCCACGTGGCAACCTCTCATTGGCCGCGCCACCTCACCCCATCTCCACCGCCGCCACCTCACCCGCCGGCCGCCGGAGCCTCGCCGGACCACCGCCGGACCTCCCCGCCGCCCCGGGTCGACCCCGCACCCCGATCCAGATCCAGTGCGGTCAAACCCTAACGGGTCGTTGACCCGATCCGCCCATGACCCGATCCGCAGGTTGACCCCTGTTTTTTTCTCTAAGTCATGTGGTTTTTGATATTTTTGTTGCATACTGTAGGATCGAAAGTAGGTCTAGAGGGGGGTGATTAGACTACTTGACAATATAAAAAATCTGCCTTTGGATCATGCAATGTTTTTAGCAGTTTCACAAACAAGATCAGTTCAAGTAACACCCTACACATGCAATTCTAGAGTTTATGCAGCGGAAAGTAAATTGCACATGTAAAAGAGAGGTGGAGAAGATCAAACGCAGTTTGGTGACACGGAGATTTTTGTCGTGGTTCCGATAGGTGGTGCTATCGTACATCCACGTTGATGGAGACTTCAACCCACGGAGGGTAACGGCTGCGCGAGTCCACGGAGGGCTCCACCCACGAAGGGTCCACGAAGAAGCAACCTTGTCTATTCCATCACGGCCTACGCCCACGGAGGACTAGCCTTACTCGGGGTAGATCTTCACGAAGTAGGCGATCTCCTTGCCCTTACAAACTTCTTGGTTCAACTCCACATCACGACGGAGGCTCCCAAGCGACACCTAACCAATCTAGGAGGCACCACCCCCCAAAAGGTAATAGACGGTGTTGATGATGATGAACTCCTTGCTCTTGTGCTTCAAGCGATAAACTCCCCAACACTCAACTCTCCTCACTGATATGGCTGTGGTGGAAGAAAGATTTGAGTGGAAAGCAACTTGGGAAGGCTAGAGATCAAGTTTCATATGGTAGGAATGGAATGGCTTGATCTCAACACAAGGGTAGGTGGTTCACTTCTCAGAAAGTGTATGGTAGAAGTGGTGGTACTTTCTGATGGCTCTCCTCACGAATGAGGAGGGGGTGGAGGGGTATATATAGCCTCCACACAAAATCCAACCGTTACACACACATTTGACCAATCTCGGTCAGACCGAAGTGAAAACTCGGTTAGACCGAAAGTTCAAATATAGTGAACGTTGGGATTTTCGGTGGGACCGAAAATACCATCTCGGTGGGACCGAAGTGAGTCAAAGGTTAGGGTTTGCCATCTCGGTGAGACCGAAAATATAAACTCGGATATTCCGAATTGATGTCAACTGATCACAGAAGGTTGGCAGCCCTTTTTCGGTGAGACCGAAACTCAGAATCGGTTTGACCGAGAAGCTAGGGTTTGGAGAAACAACTGAAGTGGTTCATCTCGGTGGGACTGAGTTGGAGAAATCGGTGTGACCGAGATGTTAGGGTTTGTGTTAAGTAGTGAATAGTGCTGATAGTTGAGGGAGTTAGATCACCAAGCACTTGAGCAACAAGAACATTAACACAACCTCATCCCCTTTTAATAGTATTGGCTTTTCCTATGGACTCAATGTGATCTTTGATCACTAAACAAAAAATGGAGTCTTGAGCTTTTGCCAATGCTTGTCTTAGCATTTTGAGGGGTCCATTTCTTCAGACATTTCCATACCCATATCATCGAACTTCTCTGAAATGATTCTCAAGATAATATTAGTTCAATGATATATATGTTGTTATTAATTACCAAAACCACCCGGGGATTAGTTGCACTTTCAATCTCCCCCTTTTTGGTAATTGATGACAACATATAGATCAAAGCTTCGACAAAAGATATAATCAATGAATAATATCGTCGCTTTGAGAAGTATGTGATAAACAAGAGCTCCCCCTAAATTTGTGCATTATTTAAAATTTGCGTTTGAATGCAAATGCACAATCGATTAGGATTATGGGTCACTCTTCCATGTCACATACATCTTGGTGGAGCGCACAAAATGATAAGAATGAATAACATGCACTTAATCACCAAGACAAGAGTAAATAGCCATACAATAAGAAATAGCATATGATAAGCAATAAGCACACATTAAGGCATAGTATGACTAAGCACTCATTAAGGTAGCATCAAACGTAGTAGCAAGCACACATAAAGTATCTGGAACCAAAAGAAACCAATGTATCTCAAGGAAAACCGCAAAAGAACGAAAAGACGAAAGAGCACTCTCTCTCTCGAAGCCCTATGATCTATAACAATTTCTCCCCCTTTGGCAACAAGTTACCAAAAAGTTCGAAAAGGTATAGAGCTAAGCGTCACTGCGGGCTCGGCTGGCTGCTCCCGTCTGGGTCGATGTCGGTGTAGAGATAGCTGCGTCGGCGAAGACTTCTGCTGATGTCTGCGCTGGAGGAGTGGATGCTGGAGCTGGAGCTGTGGCTGGAGCTGAAGTAACTGGGATAGCTGCAGACCTGGATCCTCTGGGAACCGGAGCAGTCTGGCGATGAGAGTCCTGGACTATATCATCCTGCATAAGCTCTGCTCTCTCCTGCCTAGTCTCCTCCATGTCTGCCTCAAGTTTGTTGACAGACACCTGAATCTCAGTCAGCTTCACGTCTAGAGCGTGGATCTTGTCCTCGACAATCCTCTCAAGGCTCTCCTGAGATTGCTCAATGCTGGCCAGGCGTTGTTCAATTCTCTGGGTTGCTTCAAGGATTTGTTCTCCAAAGCTCTTTGGCTTAGCTGCTGCTGCTGCTGCCTCTCTGTCAGCTTTGGCTTTCTTTGCAGCTTCGATCTTGGCTTGCCCTTCAACTGAGGTGGGATCCTCTTCATCCATCACAACTACGTTGTCCTCATGCTCTGGCTGCAGTGGCAAGTGCTTCCTATCCAACATGAATTTGCCCGTGCCAAACTTGGCGTTGATGAGCATCTGTATCTGCGGAGCAAACCCACACGACCTTTTCTGGTCAGCTGCAGTCCTCTTAATGGTCTCAACCATCAAGTCCATCACCTTAAAAGGTGCCTTCTCATCGAGAATGTGCAGCATGTTGATAGAATAGCCTCGTATCATCCGGTGGTCACCTGACTTAGGCATCAAAGTATGCCTCAGAATAGTGTTGGTGGTGGTCAGACCTGCCTGGAGATAATACACTGAGCCGAGCTTCCATCCCTCTAAATCAGCAGCTGGGATCTCCTTGTACATATTCTTCATAGAATCATGACTCTTCTTAGGAATCCCATAGACATCAATGTCGTCCTCTCTCTGCTCTGGAGCGTTCAGAATTTCTGCCCATTCTGCAACAGTTGAAGAAAACCGTTGACCTTCAGTCATCCAGGTGATCTTGCCATCAGGATAGAAATGGGCTGTGGCATAGAACTGCATGATCATCTCGTCATTCCATGCTGTCAGTTCTTGACCCACGAAATCAGCAACTCCACATGCAGTAAAGCTCTCATGCACATGGGGAAAGAAGTCCCGATGCTCTCTGCTGTCAATGTACTTCCAGTCAACATACCTGGTGTCAGCAACAATGGGCTTCTTATCCATTAGCACGGTCTCATAGAAGTCCTGCTGCTCTCTGGTGTGGAATCTGGGGTCCACAGCAGTCCTTCTCCTTACGGCATATGGATCAGACTGTCTCCATAGCCTGAGACCTTTGTCCTTTCTTGCCTTCATGTCCTCAGCTTGAGGATGAGCATCATTGTGGAGTGGCAACTTGGGACGGAGCTTGAGCAACACATGCTCTTCATCAGATTCAGACGGTGGCATCTCACCTTTGTTCTTCTCAGAAGCTGGAATGCTTCTGGTTGTCCTCTTGGGCTTGGCTGGAGCTGCCTTAGCTTGAGCAGGCTTCTTGGGCTTGGAGGAGGTTTGAGCCCGAATAGCATCACCCATGAACTTAGCTTTCTGAGGAGGAGGCTGGGGTGCATCTTCTTCTTCTTCTTCTTCAGCAGCATCAACTTGAGGTTCAGCATAAACAACTCTCTTCCTTTTGGAAGTCTTCTTCACCTTGCTTGGAGCTGGCTCTTCCAAGTTGAGCTTCTTGGCAACTGCAGACTGCTTCACTTTGCTCGTGCCTTTCTTTGGTTGCTGCCCTTGGAGCTCTTTGGCAACCACTTGCCTCTTTGGCTTGGAGGTAACTTCCTCAGCAACAAAGTCGGAATCCTCAGAATCAGACGTTCTCTTCTTCCTTGTTCTCGTGGCAGCAGGAGGCAGACCACTAGGGGTGCTCCTCTCACCATCATCACTAGAGCTGCTAGCCTCAGGACTTGTACCTGCCTCTGGAATCTCAGCAAACGGTGAATCAGACCTGTTCTGGCTGTCACTGACATCTGACATGGCTGAAAAACCTGTGAATAGATAAGGTATAGGCAGAGTAGAAGAGTTATCACAACTGCAGAAGTTTTTGCAAAAAAAATGAGTTAAAAACTTAGTTTTGAGTTTTCACAGAATGTATTTCGGTCAAACCGATTTCAAGTTTCGGTGTAACCGAAGTGCTCAACAGAACCTACACACCACTTTCGGTCAGACCGAAATGGGTTTCGGTCCTACCGAAAACTTAGGGTTTCATAGAAACTTCACTTCGGACATTCCGATTTACACAACTCGGTCAGACCGAACTGTGTAGTGCAATGGTCAGAGACCAAATCGGTCAGTCCGAGTTTCAGGAATCGGCTTCACCGAGATGCATTCCGTGGAAACCTAAACCTAAGAATTTTCCTCGAAACTAAACGATCTGAACAATGTATTGGGATCATATCAAACGTGGATTGAATCAGGGCAGTCCTATCATGCAAGAATCAGAAGTGGAGCATGAAAAGGGATCGGGACACACCCTAACTTGGTGGTGTCCCTCTACGGCGGCAACGGCGGAGAAGATTACCGTTGACGGCGGCGGAGACCTGCGGCAAGGGCACACAGGCGACGACGGCGACGATCCTTAGATCAGGGCGGCGGCAGCAGGGGTCTTGGAGGGCGAACGGTTTGAAAGGAATAGATCGCGCGCAGCCCTCGGTATATATAACCCCGTGCTGTCGGTGGGACCGAGTTGAAAAACTCGGTGTCACCGAGATGTATTTCTGCTGTGCAGTTACACATATCGGTCAGACCGAGATTTTGAACTCGGTTTCACCGAGATGAAACCTAGATCAATCTAAGCGTTTCGGTTGGACCGAGATTGAGAAACCGGTCAGACCGAAATGGACTTAGAAGGTTTTGGAAGTCAGCCTTAGACGAATCGGTGGTTCCGAGTGCTCCTCACTCGGACTGTCCGAAAAAGACTTGTTCAAAGTTGTGATATAAGCATGAATAGAATTTTGAGACAAGATAGCATAGATAGCTAGGGAAAGTGCTTAGGCATTCTTGTCCATCCATTTGGCCAGAAAAAGAAACCAAGACAATCAAAACAACAAATGGATGTCCTTGAATGGATAAAATCATGCATCCAACATGCTCACACAATAAGATAGCAACTGAAATATGTGTCAAACATGCACAACCAAAACTCTAGCTACTAGCACACAAATTGTCGATGACTAGGTCATCTATATATGAGTATATTGACTTAGGAGTCAAATGAGAACATTTGATCATAGGTCATACTCATCGTTTAAGCACAAGTGGGGTTACCACTTTTACATAAAGCATTTATGTGTTCACATCATTTGGAGATGCTTTAGCTCAATTTTTAGAGCAGAGCTCCCCCTAGATGTGAGAACCCCTTTTAAAGGGTCAAACTAACCTTGGGTTGTCGTAGAAGACTTCATGTAGATGTTGAAGATGTGGATGCTCAATGTTGATGTAGACCATCAAGAGTTGGGAGCAATCCTTTGGATTAGGGCACTTTCAATACCTACATGGGTTAGTCCCACAAGGAACAAACAAGAGTATCCATGGACATAGAGTGAAGTACACAAGAGATGATGTCCATGAAAGCAATGATTACCTTGTCCCTTGACTTACCAACAAGAGGGTTTGTGACTCCATGAACTAGTGCATGATGTGGAAGTTGATTGCACAAGTTCTTGCCAAAATGAATATGAGTGGAGTTTGTTGGCGGAGTCACCCTCAAGAACCTACTAGTTCTTCTTCTTTGGGATCCACATCATCTTGATGGGAATCCTTGGTGTTGTAGTTGAGCTTGACGAAGTAGAACTTGAAGTGTCCTTGGGAACCCACTTGACCATGGCTTGAGGTGCTTCAATGAATGCATCAATCTCCTCTTGAAGCTTGTCCTTGACCTTTAGCTTGTGGTCTTGTGGTGGAAGGTCATCTTGAGCTTGTTCCACATTGGAAGAAGTAGGATCATACTTCTCCTTTTGTGAGACAAACTGTGGAGTAGGGTATTGACCTTCTTCCCACTCAACACCTTCGGCGTTGAACTTTCGCTCAAAACCAATCCCTTGATTCTTCCGGTGTCTTCCTTGTTTGCGAACAATCTCCTCAAAGTTCTTGCTTCCGGCAAGACTCTTGTAGACACCTTTCTCTATGATTTCCTTCAATAAGCTATTTTCTTGCTCAAGTGTAACTTGGCTTGAAACATTGTTAGTGGAATCAAGAGAACTACTAGAAGCAACAATATTGGATTTAACATTGTTATTGTTACTACTAGAGGAAGAATTTTTCTTATGCTTGTCATGCTTAGTCTTAATAGGTGGCAAGAAATTAGACAAGAGAAGTCGTTTGGCAAGATATGAAGAACTCTTATTTCGAAGATCGTCATTGATCGCTTTTAGAAACTCATGTTCTTGCTCTAGAGTGAGCTTCTCGAAGCGTAGCTTCTCATGAGATCTTAGGAGCTCTCTATGATCTTCTTGAGTTGTTTCATGAGCTAACTTAAGAGTGTTTAGTTCTTTAGTTAGACGCTCAATCTCCTTCATAGCATTGTCATTCGACTCTTCTCGACTATAAAGACTACTAGCATTTTCATCATTACTAAGCTCACTAGATTTATCATGCAAGAGCTCATCTTCACCAAGTAAGTCATCCTCATCACTATCAAAGTCAATGAATTCAGGGTGTGTTACCTTGGGGCCTTTAGCCATGAAGCATCTTCCAATTCCCTCGTTTGGTGAATCAAATAAGTCGTAGGAGTTGGAGTTGGAGGATACGAGTGCAAGTCCGGCAACACCTTCATCTTGACTATAGTCGGAGTCGGAGTGATAGCCTCCATCGGATTGACTGTCAGAGTCGGAGCCGGAGACCCATTCACCAACATGAGCTTGATGTCTTCTTCTTGTGTAGCTCCTTGATGACTTGTCTTTCCTCTCCGAATCCTTGCTTCTCCGAGAGGGTCTTCGTTCATAACGATCATCTCTACTCCTTCTCTCTCTCCGAGGTGACTCATCTCTTGCTCTTCTTCTTGGAGATTCTTCTCTTCTCTTGTGGGGAGCCGTACACTCATTTGAGAAGTGTCCGGGTCTTCCACAATTGTAGCAGTTTCGATCACGACTAGAAGATCTCTTTCCATCATATGATCTAGACTTTGAGCTTCTTTCTTTGCCTCTATTCTTGTAGAACTTGTTGAAGTTCTTGACCATTAGGCTTATCTCTTCATTGGAAATTAGATTGTCACTTGAGGTAGTAGGAGCATCACTTGTAGCTTTGTAAGCACCACTTGACTTGTTGTGAAGCTCTTCCTTATCCTTAAGTGTCATCTCATGAGCAACAATTCTTCCAATGACTTCAGTTGGCTTGAGAGTCTTGTAGTTTGGCATCATTTGGATCAAAGTGCACACGGTGTCATACTTTCCATCCAAAGCTCTGAGAATCTTCTTAATGATGAATCGGTCGGTCATTTCTTCGCTTCCTAAGCCAGCAATCTCATTTGTGATGAGAGCAAGCCTAGAGTACATTTCAGCGACTCCTTCACCATCCTTCATCTTGAACTTGTCAAGTTGACCTTGAAGAATATCTAGCTTTGATTCCTTCACAGATTCAGTACCTTCGTGCATTTCAACCAAAGTATCCCAAATCTCTTTAGCATTCTCAAGACGGCTGATTTTGTTGAACTCTTCGGGACACAAAGCATTGAAGAGAATGTCACAAGCTTGAGCATTGTTTTGCAGCATCCGCAACTCTTCGGGTGTAGCTTCGCGATCCGGAACTTTTCCTTCTTCAAAGAAATCACCTTGCATGCCAACACAAATAATGCCCCATGCGGCTGGGTTATGACCAAGAATATGCATTTTCATTTTATGCTTCCAACTAGCAAAATTTGTACCATCAAAGTAAGGACCTCTACGATAATTACCCTCACTAGACGCCATACTCTCCTAGGTTGTGAAACCAAGCTTATGGAGTCCAAAGCAATGGAAACCAAGGCAATGGAGACCAAAGCTCTGATACCACTTGTAGGATCGAAAGTAGGTCTAGAGGGGGGGTGATTAGACTACTTGACAATATAAAAAATCTGCCTTTGGATCATGCAATGTTTTTAGCAGTTTCACAAACAAGATCAGTTCAAGTAACACCCTACACATGCAATTCTAGAGTTTATGCAGCGGAAAGTAAATTGCACATGTAAAAGAGAGGTGGAGAAGATCAAACGCAGTTTGGTGACACGGAGATTTTTGTCGTGGTTCCGATAGGTGGTGCTATCGTACATCCACGTTGATGGAGACTTCAACCCACGGAGGGTAACGGCTGCGCGAGTCCACGGAGGGCTCCACCCACGAAGGGTCCACGAAGAAGCAACCTTGTCTATTCCATCACGGCCTACGCCCACGGAGGACTAGCCTTACTCGGGGTAGATCTTCACGAAGTAGGCGATCTCCTTGCCCTTACAAACTTCTTGGTTCAACTCCACATCACGACGGAGGCTCCCAAGCGACACCTAACCAATCTAGGAGGCACCACCCCCCAAAAGGTAATAGACGGTGTTGATGATGATGAACTCCTTGCTCTTGTGCTTCAAGCGATAAACTCCCCAACACTCAACTCTCCTCACTGATATGGCTGTGGTGGAAGAAAGATTTGAGTGGAAAGCAACTTGGGAAGGCTAGAGATCAAGTTTCATATGGTAGGAATGGAATGGCTTGATCTCAACACAAGGGTAGGTGGTTCACTTCTCAGAAAGTGTATGGTAGAAGTGGTGGTACTTTCTGATGGCTCTCCTCACGAATGAGGAGGGGGTGGAGGGGTATATATAGCCTCCACACAAAATCCAACCGTTACACACACATTTGACCAATCTCGGTCAGACCGAAGTGAAAACTCGGTCAGACCGAAAGTTCAAATATAGTGAACGTTGGGATTTTCGGTGGGACCGAAAATACCATCTCGGTGAGACCGAAGTGAGTCAAAGGTTAGGGTTTGCCATTTCGGTGAGACCGAAAATATAAACTCGGATATTCCGAATTGATGTGAAGTGATCACAGAAGGTTGGCAGCCCTTTTTCGGTGAGACCGAAACTCAGAATCGGTTTGACCGAGAAGCTAGGGTTTGGAGAAACAACTGAAGTGGTTCATCTCGGTGGGACTGAGTTGGAGAAATCGGTGTGACCGAGATGTTAGGGTTTGTGTGTTAAGTAGTGAATAGTGCTGATAGTTGAGGGAGTTAGATCACCAAGCACTTGAGCAACAAGAACATTAACACAACCTCATCCCCTTTTAATAGTATTGGCTTTCCTATGGACTCAATGTGATCTTTGATCACTAAACCAAAAATGGAGTCTTGAGCTTTTGCCAATGCTTGTCTTAGCATTTTGAGGGGTCCACTTCTTCAGACATTTCCATACCCACATCATCGAACTTCTCTGAAATGATTCTCAAGATAATATTAGTTCAATGATATATATGTTGTTATTAATTACCAAAACCACCCGGGGATTAGTTGCACTTTCACATACTTCATGGGACTGTATCTTTTAGTGTGCTAGTCCGATTTGTGCATATAATATATCAAAATGACCGTGGTGAAGTGCTCTACATTTTGTTCCATTGTGTCATGCTTGTTTGAGTCCATCTAGATGTCTTAATCTTTGTAACAAGAGTGCTACTTGATATAAACTGCTGCTACTTGTTATTTTCATGCCATGTTTGAGATGTGATAACTTGGTGCATGTTTATCCAAATGAAGCAAATGAGATGTCAAAATGTTCATCATGAGATGCTTTACATGATGGTTGTTGTAGCATGCATGTTAGATTTCATATTGCCATGTTAATCTCTGTTGCAAAAGTGCATGTGGCTGTTAAGTTTTGTAACATGTTATGAGATGCTGATTTGAAGAGCTCGTTGCTATTGATGTGTTTGTCCCCTTATCACATGCCAATATGTTTTAGAATCTTCATAATGTGGTCTTTGCTGTGGTGCAAACCATTTTCCATAATATGCTTTGAGGTGACTTAAACATGCTTGCAAACATGCCATGCCAACTTAACTGTTTAACACTTAGTGAAATTTCACTAAGTCTGGAATCTGTCATATCCTGATGCTATGTTTGCTTGATGCCCTAGGAAAATCCATGTTAGTTTTGGGGTGGCCATTGATCACTCCTTGTTGTACATGTTGTTTTCTATCCATCCATGCCCTCACTTGATCATATGGGTTGCTGTAGCTTATTTATTTCTTGCTCCCAAGTTGCTATAAAATATAACTGTCAGGTTTTTAACGTCATGATCAAAATGTTGTAGCTTGTTGCTATTGATCCATGCCTCCTATGGAGTTGCTCCAATGGAGTTGTTTGCTGTAGGATATGTCTACTTCATGTACATGCTTCTTGTCACCATGTTTGAGTGCTGTAGAGTATATATTTCTTGCTCCAAAGTTGCTATGTGGCTGTTAATTTCAGCTTTGCATTGTATCTTGTTTCGAGTGTATGTGTTGAACCGTTGCTTCGTTTTGAGCATGTCCTACATGAAACTTGGTGTGATTTTGCATGTAGATTCATAATATCATCTTGTTTAAATGTTTGGAGTATGTTTGCTTGATGTTTGGGTGCATCTTGCACCGTTGCCATGTTTAACTTGTTTTGCTCATATCTTCTAGACCGTAGCTCCGAATTAAACAAACTTTATATGAAACTTGACTAGAATTTCGTGTAGATCATCATGATGCATGTTAACTTGCTGTTTAAAAACTTTAACTTAAGGTTTGTTCAGATCTGGACTAATTTCAAACTATGCATATGAGGACTTACCGGATTTGTTATATGTAGTTTCCGGCCTCATTTAAACTTGTTAACTATTGTTGTTTCTCTATGCTTCCTACCTTGCCATGTTTTGCATCATATATAGACTTGTCTTGCATCATACTTGCTTGAGCATATTGTCATGTTCTTGTGTTGTTTCTATGTGCTTCCTACCTTGCCATGTATTGCATCATATATAGAGTTGTCATGCATCATAAGTGCATTATACTTGCATCATGTTGCTTGTGCATTGCACCTTGTTTGATTTCGTGCCTCGTGTGTTCTTGTGTTGAGTAGATCCGGAAGCCGAGACCGAGAACGAGAACGAGGTTTCTACCGAGGTTGAGTACGAGGAGCCGTCTAACGATCCCATCGACGACTCGACAGGCAAGATGACCTGACCCAGATATCATTACTATCTTTGCCTATTGCTAGATGTCTCGCTCTTTAGCTTATTGCCTCGATGCCCATGTTTGTTTGTCAGGCTCCTATTGTAACCATGAACCTATCTAACCACCCAACCTAGCAAAACCTTTGTCTGGCTACGTAAGCTTCGCTCAACCCCTCTTATAGCATTGCTAGTTGCAGGAGAAGATTTGAAGATTATTGCTTCATGTTGAAGCTTGTTGGGATATCACACTATATAAACTCTTAAACTAAATCATCTATATATTAGTAATGGGTGGAAGGCTAAGCCTCTTGCTTGGTGATTTGTTCCACTCATGCCGCCCTAGGAACCGTATAAACCGGTGTTATGTTCCTTGATTATGCGTTCCTCACACGGTTGGGGTTATGGGACCCCCTCGATAAACCGCTTAGCGCTAAGGCTTTTCCAGCAAGTCCCAACATTGGTACTATTTGCCTAATAACTAAAACCAGCATAGGGAGTTATAAACCCTCTTCTTAATCAACAACCCAGGCCAGTGCTCCACATGAGTGTTGGTCCAAACTGGGGAGTCTGCGGGGCCACCTCGAGGAAACTCAAGGGCTGGTAAAAACCTGTAGAATCGCCCATCCGGTCGTGGCCTGAGACGATACATGCGCGGCTACTATCAGGGTGTCGGCACGCTGGGAGGATTTGCTAGATTAGTCTTACCTTAGTCGGAGTATCTTGAGCACGGGATTCCGAGAATACTCGGGCCTTCCCACCTTGGAGTTGCGACTTCGCGGATCGTGAGCTTGTAATGGGCTAAGTTGGGACACCCCTGCAGGGTTTTGAACTTTCGAAAGCCGTGCCCGCGGTTATGTGGCAGATGGGAATTTGTTAATATCCGGTTGTAGAAAACTTGACACCATGTTCAGAACACACTACCAGCGTGAGTAACCGTGACGGTCATTTTCCGAAAGGGGTTCGGAAAGTGAACACGGTGGGGTTATGTTTGGCGTGCTTAGATAGGATCACTTCATGATCACTTTGACGCTCGTGGCACTTCTCTTCTCGCTCTAAACACGTAAGCTAGTGCTAGTGCAGCTGCAACTTTTTTTTTACAGCCTTGTTCCACACCCAAGGCTTAGATAATTTTGCTACCCGGGAACGGGATTGCTGAGTCCTCCGTGGCTCACAGATTCTACACCACACCAGATGCAGGTACCATGGTGAACTACTCAGGTGACGTCATAGAGCTGTACTGGGAGTTTGATGAAGAACGTAGTCGATACTATGTGCACTATCCCGATGATCAGTAGTGGTTTCTACTAGGGGCGATTCGGACATGTGACTTTATGTATTTGATATCTTTCATTTGGATCTTCACCCGTAGTCGGGTTGTGATGTTATTTGGATGATGATTTGCTTATGTAATGTATTGTGTGACGTGGCGAGTGTAAGCCAACTATCCTTTTGCAATTTCATCCCTATTTTTACATGAGTCGTGCAAAGATACCAAACTTGAGATCATTCCAGAATGGGCTTATACCTTTAAGTCGTGCCTCGACACATAGAAGGTATAGTCCCATCCTGGGCATTACATAAGGTGGACATGATTAAACTACCAAGTCTTCTATTTCCAAGTACTAGTACATAATAAAAGCATCAAACAAACATATATCTATGTCCTATGGTCACTTCATTGTCTTGCAAAATCAAAATAGAGACACGATTCAAATCATATCAGTTCAAGACAAAGCAGTAGTGAAAGAATACAAACCGTGGGAAACTACACGGCACAACAAGATTTGAGATGGGTACCACGGGTCTACATGTACAACAACACTATTGGCTCTGTTGTGATGCTAGTAATGTGCATGATATGAGAAGTCAACTGTATACACAATTGAAATTGAAATCAACAAAGCTATTGATAAGAGCAAGCATGTTAAAGAAACATGCGTGAACATACCTGTTGTGCCATTGCAGCTTCGATTGGATCCTTCAATTTAAAAATAAGTTTGTATGAGTAAATACAGTGATACAAGAGCAAAGCAGTATGCACGATAGCAATCATAGTTAAAAAAGGCGCGCCTAAGCGAGTGCTTAAGCGCGCCTAGACTCTAGGCGTTGGCGAAACGCATTGCGCATAACTATGCTTAAGCTGTGCATAATTATGCATAAGCATGCACTTTGGTTAGTAAAGCGCAAGGCGGTGGCAAAACGCACAATTAACACCTAGCGCTTTTTTGAACTATGATAGCAATGGAATCTTAAATTAGAGCAATTGTTATTCAGGTTTAGGCACTTGTTCTACATGGACATAGTACAGTAAGACGCAAGAATATAGTACTTAAAAATAGAAAATGAGCTCATAGACCTTACCGCATTCTTGGTTCGGGACCAGTACAGAACAAGGTGTTCCCAGTCATCGTCCAGTAAATGTGTCTCAGGAGAACGTAAGGGAATTTGATGAGTTTCTTTGCCGGTGAAGTACATTTTCTTCAGGTAATTCCGATACTGCCACCAACCATTCTTGAAGATAGCAGAGGTATTAGCACAGGTTACCTCATCCTGAGTTTCCAAATCGGTCCTTCTCTATAGAGAAAAATGGAAAAATTTGTTGTATTATAACCATCATGGAGGTAGGATGTATGGGACAAAGCAAAGTAATTGCCATGAATAACATTACTTACACATAACTCCTGTACATACACATGCAACTGGCATTTTCCTTCATCTTCATTATAATATTTCCAAGATGGGAAGATACGCACATACGATTTAACAACATCAAATGCGATAGATACTAAACTATGACTAGCTGGTTGTGCTTCTTCCACAGGAATAGGCGTACTAACTGGTGGAGTTGGGGTTCACCGTGGTAGTACTGGCCCTTTGGGCACTGGAGCTGCCTTACTAACTGCTCTTGTTTGGGAGGAATATATATTTTAATTTGTGGTGGGGTAAATGTTAGAGGTTGCAGCAAATGGAGTATTGTACACTGCGGGTCTTTCAGCCAAGTTTAGAGGCAACCATGTGGGGCCAGTGCTATGATGTGTCGCGTCAACTCGTACAACGAGGAGAAGCTTGATTTTACTACTACACGCCTTCTCCCTCGCCCATGCGCGCGGTGGCTCGTAGACGAGGACGGCCTTTTGCTTGTCCCTCCCGCTCGCGGTGGACGGACATGCATCACTGGATTCGAACATGCAGCAGTGGATTCGATACTGTAGAAGCAGTAGTAGTAACATCATTGTTCGTCTTCTGAAGAGGCGAAGAGCCAAGTGCAACCCAAACATGGCAGTTGCGAACCTTGGAGCACGCATATAGTCAGGCTCTTGCATGAGATAAAATTGCTATGTGAGCCCACTATTGTAGTACTACTTGCTAGTATAGCCCTGTAAACCAGAAAGGAGTATTTGCCTTCCTAGAGATTTCAACAAGTGACTAGACTACACCGAGACGGAGTACATATGGAGCAAAATGAGTGAATCTACACCGTAAATAAATACGTAGTTCTCTCATTTTCCTCTCGGCCTTGGTCGCGGTGCACAATATTGAGTATACTAGTACTATCATCTTGAAATTTACGAAGTCACCATAGACACCTCGTCGTCAACGGGGACGTCTCCTGACACGCGATAGACGCGAGCGGCAGTCGCCTCCATAGGTGCTTGAATGCCAAGAAGGTAGAGGGTAGCGGTTCCCGAGATGTTGAACGGTCAATGATGCATCCTCAGATTACTCTACATGCAGAGGGAATTAATTGGAAAAGCATAATAGAGCCAGCACGATGTGAATGCAACAGAGTTTGGATTCTCATATAAAGGCGCCCCACCACTCCAATACATCTACTCCTTTAGTCTCTGCGCAACACTGCTCACTCCAATCCAAGACCAAGTGACGAGGAGACAGAAGCACCTATGGAGGCGATGGTCGAGCGGCAGTTGCCTGTGCCAAATCATCCAAGGAGCCGGCCTGCGGCCCCGCACCGCGCAGCGTTTCCAGACGGTACTGGCGACCGCCAGCGTCGTAGCCCTCGTCGACGCCGGCTTCGCCTCTCGCATGGACGACATGATGGTCAACTCCATCCGCAAGTTCGCCACCGTCAAGAAGCGTGTAGAAAAAGCTCCTACTAGTCCTGACAGCCACCACGCTCATGCGCGAGGGAGGGACGCAGCATCATTGACTTACTGCTCCTGCCTTTGCATCTATGACAGGTGGGCCCAACAGGTGGTTGGCCCACCTGTCATGCACCCAAATGCAGGTGCAGTTAAGGCACCAGAGCTCAGTACGCGAGGGAGAGGGCGTTGTAGTAATCAAACTTCTCGGTCTTGTACAAGGTGACGCGACACATCAAAGCATTGCACTTGATATAAGTCTTTTTACACATTTCAAATGGACTACTACATACGGATGTATGTAGACATAGTTTGCTTCGTATGTAGTCACTTGTTGCAATCTCTAAAAAGACTTATATTTGGAAACAGAGGGAGTACAACGCATGCATGCATGCCGTGACTTCCCTTTTGATACTTGCATGTGTTGATTTGATGCACCTTGCCAAATTTTGACTATAAATTTAACTAACCAAATTTTCATGCATGTCACAAAACATTGCGGGGCTGTTTGGAGTGTGACTATGTTTGTCTTATGTTGCCACACTATTTTTCCCACACTTGCCACACTTGCCTAACTTGAGTTGCTCTAATTGTTAGACACACTTTGGCTTGCCTAAGGGAATCTTGCCACACTTTTTGTGTCTATGACATGTGGGGTTCACTGCTAATAAAAAAATTGTCTTAGGTGTGGCTAATAAAAAGGACTTATATATTTAGGAACGGAGGGAGTAGGAAATATAAATAATAATGCATGTTGGGGAAACCCACATTTCCGGTAATTTTAGCCGTGGGCTTGTTCACAATTTTTACGAGGGAGTGGTTGTTCATTTAATGGAGGGACTTGTACCAGACTTGAACGATACAAAGTGCGACCTGGCACGCCGTAACACCACTTGGAACAAGCGGGTAGCTATCTCAAAAAACAATCAACAACTAAAAAACGGTGACTTGGCATGTAATACACTATTTTAAATGATTGTTTTGATGGAGTGAAAATGAAAACTACCCCACTACGTATATATAGGCCGGAGTCTCCGCGCTTGCTTGCTAGGATTGCTCTATTCACACACACACATCCTCTCCAGATCTAAACAAGATAGGGGTGGTAACACTGTCTTTCTCCCTTCAAAAAACACTGTCTTTCTATCCTCACCGCTGGTTATAGATCCGGACGTATCCACCTCCGCCGGTGAAGGGGAGGAGGGGCAGCGTTTAGGCCGTCGTTGACAGCAAGGGAGGAGACCCACTACCGGCCGCACCGTTATCTCTGGTCGAGCGCCGGCGCAGGAGGTCCTCCGATCCCTTCGTCATTGCCCTAGTGTGGGCGGATCCGGCCTCCCGCCACCCACCTATTCACATCCCGACGACCTTCAGGTACATCTTCCTTCGAAACTGCCTTAGCTCTACTTCCCCAGCTCGCTACATTGCTGCATGTGCATCATTTTCTACCTCTCAGCCCCTCTCTATCGGATGGTCCAACGTCACCTATTTTTTTCTTCTATTGTTAGAGGTAAAGCTACTTCATGGAGTCGAATCTTGTACTTGGTTCAAACAAGAAATAAAGTGGGGGTGGGGGAATTTAGTATGTAGTACATTGGACTTGCTACAAACAGGAAGTAAAGGGGGTGAAAGTAGTACAGACTGGTCATCCAACCGGTCTCTTGGTCGAAAAGGGAAATATAGGGGTAACATTGTACACAGTGGTATGACCAGGACTAGATTACTATCCACACATAGGAGTAGGTGGCTAGAGTGAACAATTATGGGACCAACCCAGATATGTTTCTTAGATGTTTGTTTCTCGGGGAAACAAACTATGAATCGCCACTTTATGCCCCTGTTTAGGTACATGGTGCTGGACTGCTGGTGCACCCACTGTCCCATGCCCTTATACCAAATATTTAGTTGTTCTTAATCTAATGCCCTTGGTAAAAATGAAGCCATGCCACTGTTATAAGCCATGACAAGTTTAGCCAAATGTTTTTGCATGTAATTGTTTGAGACTCTGACTGTTTCCTCTGTAGCTTTTTGTGCAAACAGGGATATCCATTTCACCTGGTTGCTGTTGTGACCTTTTGGTGCACTGCAGAAAACTCTTCTTAAAAGAAGTGACTTTTATGCTATTTAACTGGAATGTCAGAATGGAACAGTTGGTTCATTTTAGTGGAACTGCGCAAAGGGAGATCTGTGTTCCAATCCTCATCATCAATATTGGCACCGTAACCTTCCTTTAGGTAAGAATGATATTTAATGCATGTGTTCATCTCTATTTTGCCACTACCATGAGAAAATAATGCTATTTTTTACTAGTACACTTGTACTCCCTCACTGACAAAACTAATTCTGAAATAGAAGGCCAATCATGTACTTGGTTTCACCAACTGGTGAGGAGAATGAGAAACAGAGCATGAAGAGGAAGAAGAAGAAGAGTAAACAGTGTCAAGGCGATCTTGCTGAAGCCAGAGGCCTCAGTCGAGGCCATTCAAGGGCTCTGGCAACGACTACCTTACATGTGAGACGATCCCCCAGGTAGCCCTTCCACTTCTGCTGTCTCACTTAATTAATTAGGAGTACTTAAGTACCACTAATTTATTGCTGCCTAATTTTCCTATCGGAGTTAAACAAATCTTTAGTAGCACCCTATGTTGAATCATGTACGTGTGTATGTTTGTCTATGGAGGTGAATCATGTGGTGGAGCAGGGAGGGAATGCTAACTTTACCCATTAAGATAATGAGGGTGCTTCTATTTGTTAGTGTATGTTTCATCAACTAGTCCCACTATTACGGTAATCTCACTCTCTCAATATATGTGCCAACAGGGATGCTCGATTTTGGTGGAACTGCACAAAAACTTTGGGTGCTTCATTGCCACGACAGCTTCCTTCCTTTCCTGTTAGTCACTAATCTCGGCTTGCATTCTTCCTTTGTTGTCAGTCGCTTGGCTTATCTCGGCTTCCAATCAAAGGAAATAGTAATTGATATGCTACCTCACACAGGTTGGTACTGGTCTTTATCCTGATTATTGTGCTTGTCATATGTATTGGTAATTTGGTATTGTGCTACTATTTACCGATTTCATAAAGGAGTAACTTGGAGGTTGAACTCGTTGGCAAATCATTACATCGGGTGATTTCAGTAGAACTGCGCAAAAAGATCAGATGGACAGGTACATATGCTGCTGCTATGTACTCCAAAGTTCACTCAGACAAGCATCGATGTTGACAAGAAGAAGTGCCTATATTCATTTGAGTATCAACCGCGTCAACCAATTGTCAAACTCCAAGTATTAGGAGAGTGAACGCCAAAAATATTGTTTGGCGCATAGCCCAGAAAACGCAGTCCAGTCTTTGGTCCCAACTTGTGCCTTTTGGTTATCGGCACATATGGTAGCGAACTGTATGGCATGGAGTCAAAAGATTCCAGACAAGTTGGTTGATGCGTATATTCATCTGGCACTTAAACAGTCTGCACGGCAGGGATGCTCCATTTCAGTTGAACTGCACAAAAAAATTGGGTGGTTCATTTTCTCAACCGCCTCCTTTCTCGTTTGCAATGTAGAATTTTGGCAAGATACAGGACCAAGATGAGCCAGTAAACTAGTTGGATGAAAGTAGTGGCCAAGTTGCTCAAACCTCCCTCGGCACGAGGACACTATTTGAGGATAAACCTACAGCAAAGTTCAGATTGTCTGTGTTGCCTCTTATGTACTCGAAAGTTTACTCGTACAAGCATTAATTTTAGCAAGAAGTACCTCCGACTGAACACCATTTACCAGTCTGCAAAGTAGAATTTTGGCGAGCTACATGACCAAGATGATCCAATAAACTAGTTGGATGAAAGTAGTGTCCAAGTTTCTCAAACCTCCATCGGCACGAGGGCACTATTTGAGGATAAACCTACAAGAAAAGTTCAGATTGTCTGTGCTTCCTCTTACGTACTTGAAAGTTTACTCGTAAAAGCATTAATTTTAGCAAGAAGTACCTCCAATTGAACACCATTTACCAGTCTGCACCCTAGGTAATTAAAGTTCGTCCATGGATCATATTGGTTGTGATCTCAATCATTTGGATGCATAAACATACTGAACATATGTATATTTGAGTCTTTTTTGTGAATTATCTATGAATATTGTTGTGTGATCTATCAATCATTTGGATCCATAGACATGTTGAACTTGTGTATATATGAATCTTTTGAGTTGTTGATAGTGAATGTTGGCTATGAATATGAATGTGTCATGTGAACCTGAGTTTGATACGAATGTTTACCTTTTGTGTTGTGCTTTTGTGTGAACTTGTTAATATGCCTACTGTGGGGTATGTGACGTGTGGGTGTCAACGGCACACCATCTTCACGAGAAGAATTGCACTTGCTTTGTTAGGGTAGCAACGGCGCATCATCTCTTTATAATCTTTTTGATATGTCTTGCCCCCTCCCCCGCTCAACCCCTGCCATAATGTTTTCGGCCTCAAAACAAACATAGTACTGTGTTGTTTTTTGGGCTTGATGAAAAATCGAGTGCTGGTTTCTGTAGGTTGGCCCGCCCAGAAAATGGGTTGCTGGTCCACCACGGACTGGGAGGCTAAAAAATACAAGTTGTATGGTGCAGATGCAAGTAAAAAACACCATAGAGAGCCATCCACTGAAGAAAAAAATCGCTCCTGATGTGCTTCTTCAGTCATGCCGCCGGCCCCCTCTATAATCCAGTTCGCTCGGGGATCTGGTATCATTTTTTTCCAGAGGGCGAACAAGTATCAGCTAGGCCTAGATTTTGTATTTTAACATGCGTAGCCCACGACATACGGGTGACATTGGTTTCAACTTATTTTTTGAGGTCCATACCGGCCTATGGGCTTTTTCTTAAAGATCGGCAGCCCAATGTATTTTTTTAACCACATTATATATATTTATATTATTACTATTATCGTATATTTTATAGAGAGTTATATATACATTATGAAAACATCCCACGTGTTATTAAGTTATAAAAGTAAATGTTTAACATAAGTTGGCAAGGAAAATCCTGGTTGTTTTTGACTCATAGGCAAGGAAAATCTTGGTGATTGCGTACAAAAGCTTGCGAAGATTTTAAGGACCAATGTAATAATAACACACTCATTTTTATTTTGAGCAATAACTCGCTAATTTGTTAATTATGTATACAAAAATGTCCCTCTCCGGTTTATTTTTGATATTAATTGCTCCTTCTAACATAACATTATATATATAACTAGCCCAGCTAATTCATGTATTTGAAGGAAGTGCAAATGGGCTGGGATTTCTTAGATAATATAAATGGGCCGCATTGACACGAAATTATTTGTTCACCCAGCCCAGCAAATGGACTGTACATTCTAGAAAACATGGGTTAAATATATGCCACATTTTTGTAGGCTGACATGTGGGCCAATAGGTCGAAGCCCACGCAGGGCGTTGTCAACTTGGTCGGCATGCACCTTCAATCTCTCGTCTTCTTCCTCCAGCGTCGTCGGGACCGCATGGTCCGGCCTCCGGCGGCTAGTGGTTTCTGCTTAGCACGCATCGCTCTGAAGCGCTACCCCACCGCCGGCCAGGCTATCTCTCCACCCCTCCACACCTCCTGTTATTCTCCACCGATTGCAGCCCCACGCCGCACCAGAACCAGTTATAACCCTTCTCCTCCACTCAATCTGCGACTCCACTACCGCGTCTTCCCATCTCCGAGTCGTTCCCATCCGGGGCCTCGCCGTTGTCCACCGCCTCGCTGCGCTCGGTGCGACGTGGTCAACAAACGAGAGTCATCGGAAGAGGACTATACGTGGAGAGCCTAACGGCTGGGACCCATGAGGTCCATGGTCGCACGCAAGGAAAGTTCCTCCTTATTAAGCTGAAAAAAATGTTTCCACCACCTGATAGCTGGGACCCACCGGCTGTATCTTCGCACGGAAGGAAGTTCCTCCTTGTTATGCGAAAAAAATTATTCCTCCCGTTGACAGCTGGGACCCGTCAGATTTGGTGGCTGACTTGTGGGCCTACTAAGCAGACGTGTATGCATGGCTTTGTCAACTTAATCAACAAATGATTCTAGCAGCTGGACCGTTGGATGTTAATCCAACAGCCGTGCTCCTTCTTCAACCTCTGTGCTTGCTCCTGTCTCCCGTGGGCGGGACCGCGGCTGTGCTGCCGCACACCCGAAACAGTCAAGTTTCCCACTCCTCTCCATGTGCGACTCCACTGCCCCATCTTCCCCATCTCCGGGTCGTTCCAGTCTGGGGCCTCACCGTCGTCCACCGGCCTTTGGTGCGCTCGGCACGGTGTGGTCAATGTGGTCAACAACCGAGAGTCATCGGAAGATGACTGTACGTGAGAGGCTGACAGTGGGGATGCACCACGCCCATGGACGCATGCATGCAACGGAACACGGTGTGGTAAACGTGGTCAAGGAACGACTTCCATCGGAAGTGTACTGTACGTGGAGAGGCTGACAGCTGGGTCCACAGCCGCAGCAAGGAAGTGCCTCCTCATTACGCGAAAAATAATGATTCATCCGACTAACAGCAGGTACCCACCAGACGGGCCACCGTATTTTGCGAAAAAACGTTTCCCCCCTGACTGTTGGGACCCACCGGACGGGTCACCATATTTCGCGAAAAAACATTCCCCCTGCTGTCAGCTCGGACCCACCGGAAGTGCCTCCTTATTACGCATAAAAAATGAATACTCCCCCTGCTAGTTGGGACCCACCTTGTGTTGGAGATATGCCCTAGAGGCAATAATAAAAGCATTATTATTATATCTCCTTGTTCATGATAATTGTCTGTTATTCATGCTTGAATTGTATTGTACGGAAACAGCAATACATGTGTGAATACACAGACCACATTGAGTCCCTGGTAGGCCTCTAGTTGCCAGCTCGTTGATCAACAGATGGTCACGGTTTCCTGACCATGGACATAGGATGTCAGTGATAACGGGATCACATCATTAGGAGAATGATGTGATGGACAAGACCCAAACTTGAGCATAACACGAGATCGTATAGTTCGTAATGCATAAGCTTTTCGGTGTCAAGTATTTATTCCTTAGACCATGAGGATGTACAACTCCCGGATACCGTAGGAGTACTTTGGGTGTGCCAACCGTCACAACGTAACTGGGTGGCTATAAAGGTACGCATCGGGTATCTCCGAAAGTGTTTGTTGAGTTGGTACGAACCAAGACTGGGATGTTGTCACTCCGTATGACGGAGAGGTACCTCTGGGCCCACTCGGTAAGACATCATCATAATGAGCTCAGTGTGACTAAGTAGTTAGTCACGGGATGATGGATTATGGATCGAGTAAAGAGACTTGCCATGACGAGATTGAACAAGGTATCGGGAATACCGACGATCGAATCTCGGGCAAGTATCGTACCGATGGACAAAGGGAATAACATACGGGATTGAGTGAATCCTTGACACGGTGGTTCATCTGATGAAGATCATCGAGGAACACGTGGGAACCAACATGGGTATCCAGATCCCGCTGTTGGTTATTGACCGGAGAGTGGTCTCGGTCATGTCTACGTGTCTCCCGAACCCGTAGGCTCTACACACTTAAGGTTCGGTAACGCTAGGGTCGTAGAGATAAATGCACGTGGAAACCCGAAAGTTGTTCGGAGTCCCGGATGAGATCCCAGACGTCACTAGGAGTTCCGGAATGGTCCGGAGGTAAAGATTGATATATAGGAAGTCCAGTTTCGGCCAACGGGTGATCTCCGGGGGTCACCGGGAGCGTCCCGGGACCACCGGAGGGGCCCCGGGGATCCACCGGGTGGGGCCACCCATCTCGGTGGGGCCCCTAGGCCGCAAGGGGAAGTGTCCAGCCCTCTGGGCTGGCGCATCACTAGGGGGCCCACCTCCCCATGCGCCTAGGGTTAAAACCCTAAGGGGGAGGGGGCTCCACTTGCCTTGGGGGGCAAGGAACCCCCCTGGCCGCCGCCTCCTTGCAGATTGGATCTGTAGGGGGGCCAGGCGCACCCCCTGGCCCCTATATATATGTGGGGAGGGAGAGGGCAGCCGCACCCAAGCCCTGGCGCCTCTCCCCCTCCCGTCACACCTCCATACTCCCACGCAGGGCGCCCGGCGAAGCCCTGCTGCGATCTCCACTGCATCCGTCATCACGCCGTCGTGCTGCCGGATCTCTGACGACTTCTCCTCCCCCCTTGCTGGATCAAGAAGGAGGTGACGTTGCTGCACTGTACGTGTGTTGAACACGGAGGTGCCGTCCGTTCGGCGCTAGATCATCGGTGACGAAGAACGTGAAGAGTACGACTACTTCATCCACACTTCGTTGAAAGCTTCCGCACACAATCTACATAAAGGTATGTAGATGCACTCTTACTTGCTCATTTCTAGATGTCTCCATAGTTGGATCTTGGTGAAAGCGTAGAAATTTTTTGAATTATGCTACGTTCCCCAACAGTGGTATCAGAGCCTAGGTTTTATGCGTAGCATCTTGCACGAGTAGAACACAAAGCAGTTGTGGGCGTTTGGTTTTGTTCAACTTTCTTACCGTTACTAGTCAATCTTGATTCGGCGGTATTGTGGGATGAAGCGGCCCGGACCGACCTTACACGTACGCTTACGTGAGACTGGTTCCACCGACAGACATGCACTAGATGCATAAGGTGGCTGGCGGGTGTCTGTCTCTCCTACTTTAGTCGGATCGGATTCGATGAAAAGGGTCCTTATGAAGGGTAAATAGAAGTTGACAAATCACGTTGTGGTTTTGGCGTAGGTAAGAAACGTTCTTGCTAGAAATCCTATAGAAGCCACGTAAAACTTGCAACAACAATTAGAGGACGTCTAACTTGTTTTTGCAGCATGTGCTATGTGACGTGGTATGGCCAAAACGAAGATGTGATGAATGATATATGTGATGTATGAGATTGATCATGTTTTTGTAATAGGGAATCACGACTTGCATGTCGATGAACTTGAAAACCGGCAGGAGCCATAGGAGTTGTCTTAATTATTGTATGACCTGCGTGTCACTGAATAACGCCATGTAATTACTTTACTTCATTGCTAAACGTTAGCTATAGTAGTAGAAGTAATAGTTGGCATGACGACTTCTTCAAGACACGATGATGGAGATCATGATGATGAAGATCATGGTGTCGAGCCGGTGACAAGATGATCATGGTGCCCCGAAGATGGAGATCCAAGGAGCAAGATGATATTGGCCATATCATGTCACTTTAAATTGATTGCATGTGATGTTTATCATGTTTATGCATCTTGTTTACTTGGAACGACGGTTGTAAATAAGATGATCTCTCACTAAAATTTCAAGTATTGTGTTTCCCCTAACTGTGCACCGTTGCTAAAGCTCGTTGCTCCGAAGCACCACGTGATGATCGGGTGTGATAGGTTCTAACGTTCGCATACAACGGGTGTAAGACAGATTTACACATGCGATACACTTAGGGTTCACTTGACGAGCCTAGCATGTACAGACATGGCCTCGGAACACGGAAGACCGAAAGGTCGAACACGAGTCGTATAGAAGATACGATCAACATGAAGATGTTCACCGTTGATGACTAGTCCGTCTCACGTGATGATCGGACACGGACTACTCGATTCGGATCGTGTGTCACTTAGATGACTAGAGAGATGTCATTCTGAGTGGGAGTTCATTATAATTTGATTAAGATGAACTTAATTATCATGAACTTAGTCTAAATTCTTTACAATATCTCTTGTAGATCAAATGGCCCACGCTCAGGTTTCCCTCAACTTCAACGCGTTCCTAGAGAAAACCAAGCTGAAAGACGATGGTAGCAACTATACGGATTGGGTCCGTAACCTGAGGATTATCCTCATAGCTGCCAAGAGATCATATGTCCTAGAAGCACCGCTAGGTGATGCACCTACTCCCGATGCGGCCCAAGACGTTCTGAACGTTTGGCAGTCGTGTAGTGATGATTACTCCCTGGTTCAGTGCGGCATGCTTTACAGCTTAGAGTCGGGGCTCCAAAAACGTTTTGAGCACCACGGAGCATATGAGATGTTCGAAGAGCTGAAAATGGTTTTCCAAGCTCATGCCCGAGTCGAGAGATATGATGTCTCCGACGCATTCTACAGCTGTAAGATGGAGGAGAACAGTTCTGTCAGTGAGCACATCCTCAAGATTTCAGGATTGCACAACCGCTTGTCTCAGCTGGGAATGAATCTCCCAGATGAAGCGGTCGTTGACAGAATCCTCCAGTCGCTCCCACCAAGCTTCAAGAGCTTCGTGTTGAACTTTAATATGCAGGGGATGGAGAAGTCCATTCCCGAGGTATATTCAATGCTGAAATCAGCGGAGGTAGACATCAAGAAAGAACATCAAGTGTTGATGGTCAATAAAACCACTAAGTTCAAGAAAGGCAAGGGTAAGAAGAACTTCGAGAAGGACGGCAAGGGAGTTGCCGCGCCTGGCAAGCCTGTTGCCGGGAAGAAGCCAAAGTATGGACCCAAGCCTGAGACAGAGTGCTTTTATTGCAAGGGAACGGGTCACTGGAAGCGGAACTGCCCCAAATACTTAGCAGACAAGAAGGCCGGCAACGTCAAAGGTATATATGATATACATGTTATTGATGTGTACCTTACCAGCACTCGTAGTAGCTCCTGGGTATTCGATACCGGTGCAGTTGCTCACATTTGTAACTCAAAACAGGAGCTGCAGAATAAACGGAGACTGGCGAAGGATGAGGTGACGATGCGAGTCGGGAATGGTTCCAAGGTCGATGTGATCGTCGTCGGCACGCTACCTCTACATCTACCCTCGGGATTAGTTTTAAACCTCAATAATTGTTATTTAGTACCAGCTTTGAGCATGAACATTGTTTCTGGATCTCGTCTTGTGCGAGATGGCTACTCTATCAAATCGGAGAATAATGATTGTTCTATTTATTTGAGAGATATGTTTTATGGTCATGCCCCGCTGGTCAATGGTTTATTTTTGATGAATCTCGAACGTAGTGATACACATATTCATAGTGTAGATGCCAAAAGATGTAAAGTTGATAATGATAGTCCCACATACTTGTGGCATTGCCGCCTTGGTCATATTGGTGTCAAACGTATGAAGAAGCTCCATTCAGATGGACTTCTGGAGTCTCTTGATTATGAATCATTTGACACGTGCGAACCATGCCTCTTGGGCAAGATGACCAAGACTCCGTTCTCCGGAACAATGGAGCGAGCAACCAACTTGTTGGAAATCATACATACCGATGTGTGCGGTCCAATGAGTGTTGAGGCTCGCGGAGGCTACCGTTATGTTCTCACCCTCACAGATGACTTGAGTAGATATGGGTATATCTATTTGATGAAACACAAGTCTGAGACCTTTGAAAAGTTCAAAGAATTTCAGAATGAGGTTGAAAATCAACGTGACAGAAAAATAAAGTTCTTGCGATCGGATCGTGGGGGTGAATATTTAAGTCATGAATTTGGCACACACCTTAGAAGCTGTGGAATTGTTTCACAATTGACACCGCCAGGAACACCTCAACGTAACGGTGTGTCCGAACGTCGAAATCGTACTCTGTTAGACATGGTGCGATCTATGATGTCCCTCACCGATTTACCGCTATCTTTTTGGGGTTATGCTTTAGAGACTGCCGCATTCACTTTAAATAGGGCTCCGTCGAAATCCGTTGAGACGACTCCGTATGAACTTTGGTTTGGCAAGAAACCGAAGCTGTCGTTTCTGAAAGTTTGGGGTTGTGATGCTTATGTCAAGAAACTTCAACCTGAAAAGCTCGAACCCAAATCGGAAAAATGCGTCTTCATAGGATACCCAAAGGAAACGATTGGGTACACCTTCTACCACAGATCCGAAGGCAAAGTCTTTGTTGCCAAGAATGGATGCTTTCTGGAGAAAGAGTTTCTCTCGAAAGAAGTGAGTGGGAGGAAAGTAGAACTTGATGAGGTGACAGTCACCCCTCCTGTACCGGAAAGTAGCGCAGCGCAGGAAACTGTTCCTGAGGTGCCTGCACCGACAAGGGAGGAAGTTAATGATAATGATCATGAAGAAACTGATCAAGTTACTACTGAACTTCGAAGGTCCACAAGGGCACGTTCCGCGCCAGAGTGGTACGGCAACCCTGTCCTGGAAATCATGTTGTTAGACAATGGTGAACCTTCGAACTATGAAGAAGCGATGGCGGGCCCAGATTCCAATAAATGGCTTGGAGCCATGAAATCCGAGATAGAATCCATGTATGAAAACAAAGTATGGACTTTGGTGGACTTGCCTGATGATAGGCACGCCATAGAAAACAAATGGATATTTAAGAAGAAGACAGACGCAGATGGTAATGTGACCATCTATAAGGCTCGGCTTGTCGCTAAGGGTTATCGACAAGTTCAAGGGATTGACTATGACGAGACTTTCTCTCCCGTAGCGATGCTGAAGTCAGTCAGAATCATGTTAGCTATTGCCGCATTCTATGATTATGAAATATGGCAAATGGACGTCAAAACAGCATTCCTTAATGGCTTCCTCAAGGAAGAGTTGTATATGATGCAACCGGAAGGTTTTGTCGATCCAGAGAACGCTAACAAGGTATGCAAGCTCCAGCGCTCGATCTACGGGCTGGTGCAAGCATCTCGGAGTTGGAATATTCGCTTTGATGAGGTGATCAAAGCGTTTGGCTTTATACAGACTTATGGAGAAGCCTGTATTTACAAGAAAGTGAGTGGGAGCTCTGTGGCATTTCTCATATTATATGTGGATGACATATTGCTGATGGGAAATGATATAGAATTCTTGGAAAATGTAAAGGCCTACTTGAACAAAAGTTTTTCAATGCAGGACCTTGGAGAAGCTGCTTACATATTAGGCATCAAAATCTATAGAGATAGATCGAGACGCCTCATTGGTCTTTCACAAAGTACATACCTTGACAAAATATTGAAGAAGTTCAATATGGATCAGTCAAAGAAAGGATTCTTGCCTGTTTTGCAAGGTATGAGATTGAGCAAAGCTCAGTCGCCGACCACGGCAGAAGATAGAGAAAAGATGAGTGTCATTCCCTATGCCTCGGCCATAGGTTCTATCATGTATGCCATGCTGTGTACCAGACCTGATGTGAACCTTGCCATAAGTTAGGTAGGGAGGTACCAAAGTGATCCCGGTACGGAACACTGGACAGCGGTCAAGAACATCCTGAAGTACCTGAAAAGGACTAAGGATATGTTTCTCGTTTATGGAGGTGACGAAGAGCTCGTCGTAAAGGGTTACGTCGATGCTAGCTTCGACACAGATCTGGATGACTCTAAGTCACAAACCGGATACGTGTATATTTTGAATGGAGGGGCAGTCAGCTGGTGCAGTTGCAAGCAAAGCGTGGT
This sequence comes from Secale cereale, assembly GCA_902687465.1. Taxonomy (NCBI): domain Eukaryota; kingdom Viridiplantae; phylum Streptophyta; class Magnoliopsida; order Poales; family Poaceae; genus Secale; species Secale cereale. The sequence goes on along the minus strand of LR738715.1, from coordinate 217,491,798 downwards.
GGCAGCATCTACATGTGAAGCGGAATACATAGCTGCTTCTGAAGCAGCGCAGGAAGGAGTCTGGATGAAGGAGTTCATCACCGACCTAGGAGTCATTCCAAGCGCGTCAAGCCCGATGACTCTCTTCTGTGACAACACTGGTGCTATTGCTATTACCAAGGAACCCAGGTTTCACAAGAAGACCAAGCACATCAAGCGCCGTTTCAACTCCATCCGGGATTATGTTCAAGATGGAGACATAGATATTTGTAAAGTGCATACGGATCTGAATATCGCAGACCCGTTGACTAAACCTCTTTCACGGGCAAAACATGATCAACACCAGAACTCTATGGGTGTTCGATTCATCACAATGTAACTAGATTATTGACTCTAGTGCAAGTGGGAGACTGTTGGAGATATGCCCTAGAGGCAATAATAAAAGCATTATTATTATATCTCCTTGTTCATGATAATTGTCTGTTATTCATGCTTGAATTGTATTGTACGGAAACAGCGATACATGTGTGAATACACAGACCACATTGAGTCCCTGGTATGCCTCTAGTTGCCAGCTTGTTGATCAACAAATGGTCACGGTTTCCTGACCATGGACATAGGATGTCAGTGATAACGGGATCACATCATTAGGAGAATGATGTGATGGACAAGACCCAAACTTGAGCATAACACGAGATCGTATAGTTCGTAATGCATAAGCTTTTCGGTGTCAAGTATTTATTCCTTAGACCATGAGGTTGTACAACTCCCGGATACCGTAGGAGTACTTTGGGTGTGCCAACCGTCACAACGTAACTGGGTGGCTATAAAGGTACGCATCGGGTATCTCCGAAAGTGTTTGTTGAGTTGGTACGAACCAAGACTGGGATGTTGTCACTCCGTATGACGGAGAGGTACCTCTGGGCCCACTCGGTAAGACATCATCATAATGAGCTCAATGTGACTAAGTAGTTAGTCACGGGATGATGGATTACGGATCGAGTAAAGAGACTTGCCATGACGAGATTGAACAAGGTATCGGGAATACCGACGATCGAATCTCGGGCAAGTATCGTACCGATGGACAAAGGGAATAACATACGGGATTGAGTGAATCCTTGACACGGTGGTTCATCCGATGAAGATCATCGAGGAACACGTGGGAACCAACATGGGTATCCAGATCCCGTTGTTGGTTATTGACCGGAGAGTGGTCTCGGTCATGTCTACGTGTCTCCCGAACCCGTAGGGTCTACACACTTAAGGTTCGGTAACGCTAGGGTCGTAGAGATAAATGCACGTGGAAACCCGAAAGTTGTTCAGAGTCCCGGATGAGAACCCGGACGTCACGAGGAGTTCCGGAATGGTCCGGAGGTAAAGATTGATATATAGGAAGTCCAGTTTCGGCCAACGGGTGATCTCCGGGGGTCACCGGGAGCGTCCCGGGACCACCGGAGGGGCCCCGGGGGTCCACCGGGTGGGGCCACCCATCCCGGTGGGGCCCCTAGGCCGCAAGGGGAAGTGTCCAGCCCTCTGGGCTGGTGCACCACTAGGGGGCCCACCTCCCCATGCGCCTAGGGTTAAAACCCTAAGGGGGAGGGGGCTCCACTTGCCTTGGGGTGCAAGGAACCCCCCCTGGCCGCCGCCCCCTTGCAGATTGGATCTGCAGGGGGCCCAGGCGCACCCCCTGGCCCCTATATATATGTGGGGAGGGAGAGGGCAGCCGCACCCAAGCCCTGGCGCCTCTCCCCCTCCCGTCACACCTCCATACTCCCACGCAGGGCGCCCGGCGAAGCCCTGCTGCGATCTCCACTGCATCCGTCATCACGCCGTCGTGCTGCCGGATCTCTGACGACTTCTCCTCCCCCCTTGCTGGATCAAGATGGAGGTGACGTTGCTGCACCGTACGTGTGTTGAACACGGAGGTGCCGTCCGTTCGGCGCTAGATCATCGGTGACGAAGAACGTGAAGAGTACGACTACTTCATCCACACTTCGTTGAAAGCTTCCGCACGCAATCTACATAACGGTATGTAGATGCACTCTTACTTGCTCGTTGCTAGATGTCTCCATAGTTGGATCTTGGTGAAAGCGTAGAAATTTTTTAGAATTATGCTACGTTCCCCAACACCTTGGTGGGTGGCTGACTTGTGGGCCTACTAAGTTGATGGGGACGGAGTGATTTGTCAACTTAGTCAATATGAACGACTCTAGCTCCAGTGACCATACGATGTCCATCCAACGGCCGTAGTGATTCTTCAACCTCTGGTCTTCTTGCTCCAGCCGCCCAAAGCAGCGCCGGTCGTGCCGCATGCTCGCGCCTCCCGTCGCCGGCTGTGCTGCCGCGGAGGCCTCACTGGCCCCTACTATTCCCACCGCTTGCCAGGCCCTGCGGCGACGGCAGCCTCACACTGCAGTCAAACCAGTGAACCCTCGTACTCCTCTCCGCGCGGGCTTCCACTGTCGCGTCTTCCCCGTCTCCGCGCCGTCCCCTTCCTAGGCATCGCCGTCGTCCACCGCCCCGGTGCTCTCGGCGCGGCGTGGTCAACGTGGTCAAGGAACGACTTCCATCGGAAGAGTACTATACATGGAGAGGCTGATAGCTGGGTCCACGGCCGCAGCAAGGAAGCGCCTCCTTATTATGCGCAAAATAATTATTCGTCCACCTGACAGCGGGGACCCATCGGATGGGCCACCGTATTTCATGAAAAAAAACGTTTCCCCCTGACTGTTGGGACCCACCAGCTACATTTTTGCACGCAAGGAAGTGCATCCAGGCAAAAAAAGAAAAAGAAAAATCCGCCCCCTGACTGCTGGGACCCACCAGCTACATCTTCGTAGGAAAGGAAGTGTCTGATAGTCGAGATCCACCTGGTCGAAGCGTACACAGCGTTGTCATTCTGGTCACGAACGTGTACGTACATATTGGTTGATGTAGAGGCGCGCACGTGCCGTAGTAGAGGCGCGCATGTAGCATGTACACGTACGTACAACGGCCATGGTGCAAGAAAGTAAATACGGCCACGTACGTACATACGGGCGGGGTCTCGAATGCCTACTCGCGCGTACGTACGGCCAGGGCTCGTGTACATGGCTGGGTCAGAACGGAGAAATTGCGTCGTCGTCGTGTTCATGGGGAGGCAACGGAATGCGTCGTGTTCATCGGGAGGCAACGTAACGCGTGGGAGCCAACTGGCTTGGACGGAACAGCCGATGGAAACGAGGCCTGGCGTACCGCAGAACGGAGGAAACGGCCATGTGTTCGACCAGCCATGTTCGAAATGGGATCCTGTTCACCGGGAGGGGTCTGGCGTACCGCGAAACGGAGGAAACATACCTCCTACGGTCGAAACGGGGGTCCTGTTGATCGGGAGGGGTGTGGCGTACCGCAAAACAGAGGAAACAGACTTGTGTTAGAGTGCTACGGTCGTAACGGGGGTCATGTTCATCAGGTGGGGTGTGGCGTACCGCAAAACGGGACTCCATGGGATATTGTTCATCTCCACCGTCGACCCCCTCCAGCCTCCACGGGCTACTGTTCATCCACCGTCGACCTCCTCCAGCCTCCACCTGCGACTTTTCATCCACGGGCTCATGTTCATCCAACCTCCACCACGCGCTACTCCACCGACTACTGTTCAACCAGCCCTCTCCACGGGCCCCTGTTCTACCACCCCTCCATGGGCTACCATCCATGGGGTGGTCCTGTTCATCCTACCCTCCACGGGGTGGTCCTGTTCATCCAGCCCTCCACGGGGTCCTATTCATCCAGCCCCAACCGGCTCGATCGATCGGGGTCCTGTTCATCCAGAGGCAACACCAGGGGTCCTGTTCATCCACCCCCACCGGGAACTGTTC
>LR738715.1:217454948-217487832 GCA_902687465.1 Secale cereale | reverse complement strand
CCAGCAATGCTCACTGATCATCCAGAGGCAGCATCGATCGGCTTCAGTTAGCAGCAGTATCGAAGGAATCGCTCGATCGGGTTCAGTTAACAGCCATCGATCGATTGCTGGGGTTCAGTAACGCGTAGCCTGCAGTGCAATCGCTCGGGTTTAGTTAGAGCCCAACGCCTCGCTCGGGTTCAATTAGAGCCCAACGCCTCGCACCCACGCGCGTGCGTGTACGAGAGAAACGTGCATCGCTCGGCCCCGACCACCCACCGTAACCGGGAACACCCCGATATTTTCCTCGTCCTCGCTTCTACCACGGTTTTTTCCATCATGGACGGCCCAAGGAAGGTCATGCAGCTGCGTCTCCGGCCCTCCCAGGACGAAAAGCCCATTTTCTATCATGATTTTCTGTCATAGAAGTAGGACCCCACCACATCTATGATGATACCGCGTTTTGTCACAATTATCGTCATAGAAGTGTCATAAGTATGAAGAAAAAATCGTTCGGCCCAAAATGTCACGGGTGTGTCTTTTTTTTGTAGTGTCTACTTCGAGATCGTAATGTCTAAACCCTAGATTTCTAACCTATGATTGTTGTGATGCTGCCTCTACGGACTAAACCCTTCGGTTTATATATGCACCGGAGGGACCTAGGGTTGTACATAATCACCTTGCAGAGGAAGGAAACATTACACCCGGACTTTAAACTTTCCATTCTACACATATAGGAGTCCTATCCGGACACGAGAGATAATCTTCAACGGAGATCTTCACGGCCCACTAGTCCAGCCCATAACGAGTATCCGAGGACCCCTTAATCCAGGACTCCCTCAACCACAATCACTCTTGGTCTCTGAAGAAATTGACACCTAACCGTCTAGAGAGTTTGCAGCTCTCCAGAGTAATAGGCGGAGCGTACTAACTTAGATTCCAATGATGCTGAATCACTATATAATTCTTCAACTATAGTTTTTTTCGCGTGGTCGATTTTAAACTCAAATCGCTCAGAGAGTGGGTTGTTGGACAATCTTCCAGACAAAACCTAGCCTAAACAACTAATCAGAGTAGAGGCACCAGGATTCCCCTCCCCGCCATTGGCTGTCAGAGGGGCAGGCAGAGGGGAAGCGAATCAACTAGCTCGTCGACGAAGCTTGGAGAGGAGAGTTTACCCTAGATTGATTAGAGGTGAGTCTGTCATTGACGTGCGATTATGTGGGATGTCCACTTGTTCCATCAAAAGTTGTGTGGATAGGGCCTCCCACTTATATTATGCGTCATATGTGGATGTGGAGGGGGTTTGTGGTTAGTCTATTCAGTTATGGCTGTCTGAGCGGAATAATTTCTCTACTTTTGTTGTCCACTTGTTTCCATCAAATTGCATGAGCGGGTGGTTCATATTTTTTCATCATCAAGTCATACAATTTTTTTGTTATGATAGAAGAGTAAATGCATTGGTTTGTTGCTTACAGATTTAACAACAGACACGGTGGCGTATCATTTGCATGCCAAACAAGGGACATTATATTTTTGTTTACATTCAATTGTATATTGAAATGTGGCAATGGCTCGGGAGACATTAGATCTGCATTCTTGGCTCGGGAAGCATCACAGTGGTGCATGCCTCCCCCTTGATGGTGGTACAGTGGTGGATCGGCACGGACACGGGGAGAGGGTATTAGTGTGGAGAGCTGCGTGGTTGGCGCGGGAGTCCTCCTTGGTGGTCTGTGGAGTAGTACAGTGTGAAGGAGAACGTGAGGTGGGCGTCATTCGATTTTAGATGAGAGGGATCCAATGAGAAATGTCCTGCTACGGCGAGACATCGAGGTGGAAGGGGAGGGTCCGGTAGGAAAAGGAAAGGGTGCACCATGGGGTGTTTTTGTGTTGGGCCCGCTTGTTGAAGATAACATGGAGGATAGTCCGTATAACCATATTTCTCTACATATGGTCTGAATTTGGGGAGGCAGGACTATTCAGATGGTTGAATTTTGGGGTGCCCACTGGGCACCCGGTTGATGTCCGGACATGCATCGAACATATGAGGGAGAAATTAATTATTTGCTTGTTTCATTTATATACATCAGAGCCCGTAGCAACTCACGGGGGATGCAATATGATGAAGATATTTGATTTGAAAATATGAATTTTGTGGTTTAGATTTTAAGGATCTATTAGATACGAGGCTCCCAATACACAGTTTTTTTAGTGTTCGGTTTTAGTAGTAATTTTTGTGATTTAAGTTTGGTGATTGGTTAGAGTTGCCCTTTGGCTGGAGCCCGTTGGCACGAATTGTGGCCTAATCATAGCGGTGTGATACCAATGTGTATGTTGTTGGATCTGTCTTCAGCGTCGACATATCAGAACTATAGATTTCCCTAAAAAGAAAAGAACTATAGATTGATGAATATCTTCTTTTTTGTCGTTTTGATAATATAACGGCTTTAAAAAAAGAAAAATAAGTTACATACTACTGTGCCAAATATATAGCGGCAGTTTACAAGACTGTCAAGGTTTGCACAATAGGAACAACAACAACAACAACAACAACAACAACAACAACACCACCACCACCAACAACAACAACAAAGCCTTTAGTCCCAAACAAGTTGGGGTATGCTAGAGGTGAAACCCATAAGATCTCGTGATCAACTCATGCCTCCGGCACATGGATAGCAAGCTTCCATGCACCGCTGTCCATAGCTAGTTCTCTGGTGATACTCCAATCCTTAAGGTCTCTCTTAACGGACTCCTCCCATGTCAAATTCGGTCTACCCCGACCTCTCTTGACATTCTCCGCACGTTTTAGCCGTCCGCTATGCACTGGAGTTTCTGGAGGCCTGCGGTGAATATACCCAAACCATCTCAGACGATGGTGGACAAGCTTCTCTTCAATTGGTGCTACCCCAACTCTATCTCGTATATCATCATTTCGGACTCGATCCTTCCTCGCGTGGCCACACATCCATCTCAACATACGCATCTCCGCCACACCTAACTGTTAAACATGACGCCTTTTAGTCGGCCAACACTCAGCGCCATATAGCATGGCGGGTCGAACCGCCGTCCTGTAGAACTTACCTTTTAGCTTTTGTGACACTCCCTTGTCACAGAGAATGCCAGAAGCTTGGAGCCACTTCATCCATCCAGCTTTGATTCGATGGCTCACATCTTCATCAATACCCCCATTCTCCTGCAACATTGACCCCAAATATCGAAAGGTGTTCTTATGAGGCACCACCTGCCCATCAAGGCTAACCTCCTCCTCCTCACACCTAGTAGTACTGAAACCGCACATCATGTACTCTGTTTTAGTTCTACTAAGCTTAAACCCTTTCGATTCCAAGGTTTGTCTCCATAACTCTAACTTCCTATTTACCCCCGTCCGACTATTGTCAACTAGCACCACATCGTCTGCAAAGAGCATACACCATGGGATATCTCCTTGTATATCCCTTGTGACCTCATCCATCACCAAGGCAAAAAGATAAGGGCTCAAAGCTGACCCCTGATGCAGTCCTATCATAATCGGGAAGTCATCAGTGTCGACATCACTTGTTCGAACACTTGTCACAACATTATCGTACATGTCCTTGATGAGGGTAATGTACTTTGCTGGGACTTTGTGTTTCTCGAAGGCCCACCACATGACATTCTGTGGTATCTTATCATAGGCCTTCTCCAAGTCAATGAACACCATATCCAAGTCCTTCTTTTGCTCCCTGTATCTCTCCATAAGTTGTCGAACCAAGAAAATGCCTTCCATCGTCGACCTCCCAGGCATGAAACCACACTGATTTTTTGTCACGTTTGTCATTCTTCTTAAGCGGTGCTCAATGACTCTCTCACATAGCTTCATTGTATGGCTCATCAGCTTAATTCCAAGGTAATTAGTACAACTCTGAACATCCCCCTTGTTCTTGAAGATTGGTACACTCATCAGCTTAATTCCACGGTAATTAGTACAACTCTGAACATCCCCCTTATTCTTGAAGATTGGTACTAATATACTCCATCTCCATTCTTCTGGCATCTTGTTTGCCCGAAAAAAGAGGTGGAAAAGCTTGGTTAGCCATACTATCGCTATGTCCCCGAGGCCTTTCCACAACTCAATGGGGATACAATCAGGGCCCATTGCCTTGGCTCCTTTCATCCTTTTTAAAGCCACCTTGACCTCACACTCCTGAATTCGCCGCACAAAATGCATGTTGGTCTCATCAAAGGAGTCATCCAGTTCAATGGTTGAACTCTCATTCTCCCCATTGAACAGTTTGTCGAAGTACTCCCACCACCTATGCTTAATCTCCTTATCCTTCACGAGGAGTTGGTCTGCTCCGTCCTTGATGCATTTGACTTGGACAATATCCCTCGTCTTCCTCTCTCGGATCTTGGCCATCTTATAGATGTCCCTTTCACCTTTCTTCGTGGCTAACCGTTGGTAGAGGCCCTCATATGCCCTACCCCTTGCTTCACCAACAGATCGCTTTGCGGCCTTCTTCACCATCTTGTACTTCTCTATGTTGTCTGCACTCCTATCCAAGTACAGGCGTCTGAAGCACTCTTTCTTCTCTTTAATCGCCTTCTGGACATCATCATTGCACAAGCAGGTATCCTTATGTTCGCTTCTCCTTCCCCTGGACACTCCAAACTCCTTTGAGGCCACCTTACGAATGCAAGTCGCCATCTTCATCCACACATTGTCCGCATCCCCTCCTTTCTTTCCATGGGCCCTCCTTAATTACCCTCTCCTTGAATGCATGAGCTACCTCCCCCTTGAGCTTCCATCACTTCGTTCTAGCGACTTTGGCATGCCTATCCCGGTGGACACGAATCCGAAAGTGGAAGTCAGCAACCACCAGTTTATGTTGAGGTACAACACTCTCTCCGGGTATCACCTTACAATCTAGGCACACATGTCTATCTTCTCTTCTCGAGAGGATGAAATCAATCTGGCTAGAGTGTTGGCCACTACTAGAAGTCACCAGATGTGATTCTCTCTTCCTAAAGAGGGTGTTAGCTACAATCATGTCGTAGGCTAGAGCAAAGCTTAAGACATCTTCTCCTTCCTGATTCCTGATGCCATAGCCAAAGCCCCGATGCACCCCTTCAAAACCTGTGTTAGATGTACCCACGTGGCCATTGAGGCCTCCTCCTATGAAGAGCTTCTCGCCAATCGGTACACTCCTAACCATGTCTTCCAGGCCTTCCCAAAACTCCCTCTTGGTGTTCTCAGTGTGGCCTACTTGCGGGGCATATGCGCTGATAACATTGATAACTAAGTCCCCAACTACCAGCTTGACCAAGATAATCCGGTCCCCACGTCTCTTGACGTCGACCACTCCATGCTTGAGGCTCTTGTTGATCAAGATGCCTATGCTATTCCTATTTGCAGCCGCCCCTGTGTACCACAGCTTGAAACCGGTACCCTCCACCTTCTTCGCCTTCTGTTCCCTCCACTTGGTCTCTTGGACGCAAAGGATATCAACACATCTCCTCACCGCTGCATCGACTAGCTCCCGAAGCTTTCCTGTCAGGGACCCTATGTTCCAGCTACCTAAGCGAATCATCCTAGCCTTGGCTAGCTTCCTTACCCTTTGCACTCGTCGAGTCAAATGCGAAGACCCTTGCTCATTTTCCACTACATCCGGGCGCCGATGTAGCGCGCCACTAAGGATATGATGACCTGATCCTCGCTCACTTGCCACCATATCTAGATCAAGATACGGCGAACTACCAAGGGGGTGATGGCCCGGCCCATTTGACACCACACCCGGGTTCCGATGTGGCGCGTCGCTGAGAGGGTTACCCCCAACGAAAATCTGTTGGGTTTCATCTCCATAAGAGTAGCTGATTTTTCACGTTGGCTCGCCAAGGCTAACACAAACCTCCTCCTTTACCCGGGCTTGGGACCAACTATGTTGAGACAATATAGGCGGAGTTGCACAATAGGAAAAAGAAAAAGAAAAAATTGCGCACATTGGAGGCGCACCGAACATGCCTAATTAGTCAGGACACGTTTGGTAGGCTGCATCAAGCCCAATCAGGCTCTGATGGGCTAAGCATCGAGTTGTTTGGTTGCCTAACTCGAGAGTAGAAACTGGGCCACATAAAACTGAAAGCGCTCTTGGCTTGGCTCGCTAGGAACGCTCAGATCGACTTGTTTTCCAGATGTAGATTGGATCTAGTGCAATTTACACTACAAGGAGGATGTGAACTAGGCTTGATGCAGCCAACCAAACAGTATACAGAAAATGGCCCATAGCATGTATACAAACTTAAACAGGCTTCACTGGACCAGGCTCCACTGAGAATGTAACCTAACACGCGCTCAATGATCTGCTCAAGTTCAGTGCAAGCATTTGTGTCACTGTGTGCGAAGGAAAACACATGGGAAGGTTTCGCAGTTGGGAAGTGTTGCTGGCCGGGCCGCCGGCCGAAACGTTCCGCCGGTCGTGCTACGTGCGTTCGATCTCTTTAGATCCAACGGATTGGCCTCGTGCCAGGTGTACCCCCCACTACGCGCACTCGCCAGATCGACCCACTCGCCAGATTTGTTGCAACCGTATCGACGGAACGCACTCGCCCGACGCAGCGGTTTTCATTTGGGCGAGTCTGTGCGAGAGAGGAGCAGAGGGACGGATCCGGCGACCGGAGGGGCGACGCGCGGCGGCGCCTGAGATCTGGATCCGGCGACCGGAGGGGCGACGCGCGGCGCCGCCTGAGATCTCGCTCCCCCGACCCTGATGGAGCCACCGGCAGGTATTCCCCCCTCCCCCACCCCCTTCTGCCGTTTGCTCGGGCCCTGACCCTGACCCCAAATTGTTCCTCCCCGACCCTGATCTCGCGCCCGTGCTCCCTTCTGCCGTTTGCTCGGGCCCCAACTGGTCGCCGGAACCGTCCGTTCTCCCATCTAGTCCACTAGGTCCCCCCCCAACTAGTTGTTTGCTCGGGCCAGTGTTTTGTTCCACGGCCTGTAGGATTTTCTCCCGTGGGAGGAACAATTTGGGGGAGCAGCTACTTGTCATACACTGTTGTATAGCGTTTGGGGTCAATGAGCTTGTGGTGGGTCGAAACAATTTGAGTTCTGTTTTCAGCCATGCACAATGAATGCTACCTATAAATTCTAGAGTAGTTTTTCTGTGAACTATATTTAGGAGCTCCCTTGTTTTGAGCTACTTGTCATACCCTGCTGTATAGCGTTCTAGTTCAATGTGCTTGTGACATGTGAACTGTATTTAGGAGCTCCCCTGTTTTGAGCTGTAGAGTGTTCTGAATTTATACTGGTTGCATTTAAGTTGTTGTCATACACTGCTGTATAGCGCCTAGGTCAATGAGCTTCTGCTTTTGTTACAATTATAGTGTGGAATGCACCAACTAGTGGACTAGATGGAGAATTGGAGGTGTTGATCTGTCTTTTTGTACTGTTGTAGATGATGGCAAGCGATTCCGGCCGGTCGTCTCTGCAGGGGGGAGGGGAATTGATGCTGATGACTTAGATGATAGGAATTTTTGGCAGTTGTGAGCCTGTGACCTGTGAACGGCTGAAATATTTTGCAACGGCTATTTTTGTTGGTGGTAGCAAAAAACAGAAACTGCTCCAGCAAAAAAACATTATGGTTCTGGCAAAAATGCGCCGTCTTCGACGGTTGCAACCAAAATAACCTTGCCGGATCCAGCAAAAATTTTGCAGGTTGTAGCAAAACAAAAGCCTGTGCTAGCAAAAATACTTGACGGATGCAGCTTGGATGCATCTTTTTCTACCACCATGTCGTAGCAAAGCAAAAGCCTGTGCTACCACAATCGGTTCCAGCACCGGTCATGTTTGGATGCAGCTTTTTCTCTTTGTTGTTTCCAGCAAAAATACTTGACGCCACTTGTCGTGTCGTTTTCTGTCCCGGCTCTTATTGACACTACTTTTTGTGTGCTTGTATTGTTTCATAGCATCCATATGTGTGCACATATGTTCTTTTTTGCCACCTATTTTGATGATGCAGTTTGTAGGCTTTTATTGACTTGTTTTCTTTCTTTTTGTAGATGTTGCAGGACCCTCTGATGAGAATGAGGGGATCAAGAAGGTTAAGAAGAAGATAAAGAAGAAAGGCAATCTATGTGGATTCAAGTCAAGGTTTAACTCAAAAAGGCTAGCTGAAATTGGGAAGCAAGTATCATCGGAGAAAAGGAGAATCATTAGGAAGGGACCGTTTGGAGACTTGTTGGACATCCGATCTTTCAAGGCGCCCCATGAGCTCATTGAGTTTGTTGTGATGAACATGAATCACATACTCTCTGAGTTCAAATACAAGAACAAATCCATCAACTTCAGCAAGCTCATGATGAAAAGGATTTTCAATGTGCCATCTGGTGATAGACCCGTGAAGCTTCTTAAGAAGAGTGATGGACATGATCTTTGCACCATCTACAAGGATGGCAGCAGGGCTCCAATCGCCCATGTTGTCAAGTTGCTCACTAGCTGCAGCGATGAGGATGTTGTTATGATAAATAGGACTTGGGCACTCCTTGCGTTGGCAACTGTTTTGTGCCCAGGCACTGGCAATATGGTGAATCTTGAGTATCTAGCTTCCTTGGAAGATATGTCTGCGGTGCATGAATTCGCTTGGGATGAGCACTTGTTGGCACGAGCGATGGAGGAGGTCGCAGTCTTTCAAGAGAAGAAGAGGATGCGAGCAAATATAGAAAAAGAGTTTCAGATCGCTTCATGCCTTTCCATGTTAGCGGTATGCAACGCAGCATTATGAAATACCTCCATCTACTTTCTTTGCTGCATGAAACCTTTTTGCACATTATCTATAGCTTGCATATATGTTTTTGTTGGCTAATGTCTTTTTCCGTTTCTAAGCAGATCATATACATGGATCATGTTGATATCCCGGCCGGCCTCCCAAGTGAGCATGTCATTGATTATTCCGTGTCGAGGATACGTTTTGTTTGTCAAAAGGAGTTTGATTGGTTGGATAAAGTTGACAAGAACAAGCTCACTCTTGGGCAACCTTTCTACGGGAAACACACCCAAGTAATTTTGCTACATCCCGCCCCATATATTTCTTTTGCTAATGGAGTATTAACACTCCTATGTTTCTTTTGCGAACTAAATTTGCATGTAGCAATCTTTGCTTTTACATTTAGGTTATGGCAACCTTCTTATTTCCACCACTCATGTTTTGTTTTCCTAGATACGGAGTTTGTGCAACACCCCCTATGGAGCACAACTCATGGGACAGGAAGTTGGTGCTGAAGCAGCCAGTGGGCAGGGAGTTGGTGCTGAAGCACCTAGTGGCCAAGGAAACCAAATTCATGGTGCTGAATTTCAAGCAAAGGACTCTCAGTCAAACGAGGCTCAGCAAAATGTTGATGCTGAACCACACCTATCATCATCGCTGAATGATTGGCTGCATCAATCATTCCCTAGCATGCAAGATCTAAGTGTATATACCACTCCCTTCGCATTATTTTTGTTATACCCAGTTGCAAGTGTTTTTTTGCTGCATCCTTCATTCTGATGTGCTACAACCATGTATTGTTGTTGCTTCATGTTTGGTTTAAGTTCATTCATCCATATGTTTAGTTTGCTACATCCATATGTTGAGTTTGCTTCATCCATATGTTTATTTTGCTACATGCATATGTTTATTTTGCTACATCCATATGTTTTAGCTTGCTACATCCATATGTTTAGTTTGCTACATCCATATGTTTAGCTTGCTACATGCATATGTTTATTTTGCTACATCCATATGTTTAGTTTGCTACATCCATATGTTTAGCTTGCTACATGCATATGTTTATTTTGCTACAACTACATTCTATTTTCTGCTTCATCCATATCATAATTTTGCTACATCCATATCAGTAATTTGCTACCTTGATGTATAGATCATCTGTTTTTTTTTTTCATGCATGACATTAAAATGCTACAATGACATTGCTTTAATTTGATTCATAGTGACACAACAACATACCTACTTTGTTTCTCACTTAATCATTTGTGCCTTTTTTTACATCCAGACTTTTTCAAAATCTTGATGTAGTAGATGACTAAAATGTTCAAATCTTCATCCTCTTGTAGGTACCAACTCAGTTTCAAATGTTGTACGACAAGAACAAGGGTATTTTTGCATCGGAGGTTGATGCAGCAGTAGGCAAGCTTGGATAGTGTTTAAAGGGATTGCAGTGCAACCGGATGGCCGCTCTCCTTCGTGATGTTGGAGACGCCATCACAGCTGCCAATGAGCCCAACTTTTCATTTGAAGCACCATCATCTAAAACTGCAAATGATGGCAGTGGAGCTGAAGCTCAAGATGATGGTGCCGCTAAAGCTGCAAATGATGGTAGTACTGCTGAAGCTCAAGATGATGGTTCTGCTAAAGCTGCAAATGATGGTAGTACTGCTGAAGCTCAAGATGATGGTGCTGCTAAAGCTGCAAATGATGGCAGTGCTGCTCAAGCTCAAGATGATGGTACAACACCCAGCATGAACAAGGATGAAGTCACTGGATTGAACCTACAAGTTGAAACAGAGGTTGCTAAAACTCGTGAGCAACAAAGAGTGAGGTTCGAAATGGATGGCAACGTCTCACCTCACAGCCCCCCACTCTTCTATGATGCACCTAGGAGTGCGACAGCTGGCATTTGGGATGACGAGCCATCATGTGAGTTGTTCCCAAAAGGCTCTGAAGACTATGAGTTGATGCATTGCACGGACGAGCCTACAATCAAAATGAGGACAGTCAGCCCCATCTTTGCAAACATCCCCGTGTTTCCTATTTCAGACGACGACAACCCAAGTATGCTTCCTTCCTCTTGCATTGCATTTATTTTTGTTATTCTTCTTGTCATTTTTTCACATTTGTGTGATTGCAGCAAATTCTTTTTTGTACAACCTCTTGCAAACTCATCCATTTCTTGTTTTGCTACAGCTTCCACGATGGCAGCTATAGAAGAGCAAATTGTTGATGTAAGTAGTGGCCCTAGCACACATGACAAGAACACTAGGAAGAAGAGGATGGCTAAAGTCCCGGCCATCAAAAATGCCAAGGCAAAGAAGCAAAAGGTTGATGAAGTTGCAGCTATGTATGAGAAGTGTGTTAAGCATGGGAAACCATTGAAGAAATCACTACCCAATGAGCAAGTGTGAGTTACCTAAGCCCTACATGTTTTTTATTTATTTTTATTTTTCTGTTCGAAACAAATGATTCATTTGATTGCAACTATGGTAATAGGACACCGTTCGTCAAGATAGGTGATTTTTACGTTGCTTACAAGAAATTCCTTGCATGCTTGAAGCCTCGCGGGGATATGAATGATGAGGTTATGTCATTATGTATTGAGATGAACAACCTCGCATATCGTGCAGCAAGCAATAGTGTTTTGAAGAAATACATGTTCTCAGTCCACGCGGGGGTAAGGTTTTGTAAAAACAAGGAATGCTTCATTCCCTTTTTCTTTACATTTTTGCTGCAACACACACTAACCATTGTGTTGTTTATTTCAAGTAGATCCTACTAAAACAAGACCCATCAACCTTCCGAGCACCAGATCTCATGCCCGAGCTTGAAAGGGCTGTCACAAAGTTCAAGGTTCAAAATTTTGACCTCGTAAGTTTCCCGAGAGCCTTTTTTTTGTTTCACACCACAAAACACTTTCAAAATATGCATCCAATGAAGCGACGTTGCTGTAACATTTTTTAAAAAGCTTCAACCATGCTTTCAATAAGCTTCAACCATGCTTTCAAGATGCTTCAACCATGTTTTAGAAAAGCTTAAACCATGTTTTCAAGATGCTTCAACCATGTTTTAAAAAAGCTTCAACTATGGTTTCAGTAAGCTTCATCCATGCTTTCAAGATGCTTCAACCATGTTTAAAAAAAGCTTCAAACATGCTTTCAGTAAGCTTCATCCATGCTTTCAAGATGCTTCAACCATGTTTTAAAAAAGCTTCAACCATGCTTTAAAAATGCTTCAATCATGCTTTAAAGATGCTTCATCCATGCTTTCAAGATGCTTCAACCATGTTTTATAAAAGCTTCAACCATGCTTTAAAAAAGCTTCAACCATGCTTTAAAGATGCTTCATCCATGCTTCCAATCAGAGTCTAAAACAACTAACTTAA
Organism: Secale cereale; assembly: GCA_902687465.1. Taxonomy (NCBI): domain Eukaryota; kingdom Viridiplantae; phylum Streptophyta; class Magnoliopsida; order Poales; family Poaceae; genus Secale; species Secale cereale. Next base: position 217,475,724 of record LR738715.1, on the reverse strand, counting down.
AAAGTGCTTCCACCTTTCTGACTTTCTTTTGTTTTTCCAGCTCTTTTTCACAATTGTTCATGATCGCCATTGGATACTTGTTTGCGCAAACTTGCTTCACAAACAGTGGAACGTTTTGACTCAATCAATGGAAAAGGAAAACAATCTCCTTTGAAGAAGCAGGCCAATAACCTGGTAGGCTCGTGCTCTCTATTAAATTTTTGTTTTCCTTTTTGATTCATCTACATAAATGCCATGTTGTCATCTTTACACACCTCATTTTATTTTTCAAACTTATGTGTGTGTTTTCTGTGGTAGATCACAAAGTTTTCAAATCTCGCACAAGAGTGCAGCGAATTCAATGTCAATGTTGGATCTTTCACCCGTGTTGACCTAGAGGATTACCCAAAGCAAAACAACCTGTGAGTTTTCTTTTTTCTTTTTGCTTCAACCATGTGTTGCATTTCAACAATTTTGTTGTTTCCACTATGCATGGAACTATGATGGAGAATTTATTTTTCATCCCACAGGTGTGATTGTGGTTTTTTTTATCTCAAATATGTGGACAACTATGATGGAAAAGCCATGAGGGACTTCAAGCAGGTACACATTTTTATTTTTTTGCCTTGTCATTTTTGTTACAATTTATTTTCTTTGTTTTGAATACTCATGCAGCAACATACTTGCTTACTTTTTGCATTCATATTACAGGAGGACATGGCGCGATACCGCATGCATGTGGCACACAACCTCTTCACTCACCCAATGAACAATGCCCCAAAGGAGCGGGCATTCCAGCAAGAGTTGGCGGGTTGATTTTCTGGAAGGTTCAAGATGAAGAAGCTCGTTTCTTTGTTAGGTTTAGATCATGAACGAGGTGGTAGCGTTCCAATAGGATTAAAGTAGTATGCGTTCGTATGTAAACTGATGATACCTCCAGTAAAAACAGATGTGTTCTTATTTTGGCATGTAAAATGATGGCAACTTGATCTTTAGGTGAAGCACTTCGTTTGTGTTTAATGGCATGTGTTCTTCTCTTTGCCAACATGATCATGCTGGTTCTATCGAATGTTTTTTTTGTTTTGCTTGTTCTGAAATATGAAAATATTTCAAACTTCACCCATCACAAATAAATTGCTGGAAGCTCACTGAAATTAGCTACATCCCTACAATTTTTTTGATGGAAGCATAATGTAAAAAAGCTTCAAAAGTTATACTGAAAAAATATTACTACCAAACATTTTCTATATTGCTACATTCTAATTGCAATTGCAATTCCTACAAGCTTCAAAAGCAAATTTTTGTTGCATAGCAAAAATCAACACTTTAAATCATTGAAGGCTTTTTCGTTTCCCAACTTGTTATTTTTGCTTCTTCCATGTTTCCTAAAAGCTTCAACCATATTTAAAAAAAGCTTCAACCATGCTTCCTAAATGCTTCAACCATGTTTCCTAAATGCTTCAACCATGTGTTCTAAAAGCTTCAACCATTATTAAAAAAAGCATCAACCATGTTTGCACAAAGCTTCAACCATGATTCCTAAAAGCTTCAACCATTTTTTAAAAAAAAAAACTTTAACCTTTGTTTCCTAAAAGCTTCACCCATGTGTTAATAGCTTCAACCATTTGTTCTAAAAGCTTCAACCATGTTTCCTAAAAGCATCGCCATGTTTTCACAAAGCTTCAACCATTTTTTAAAAAAATCTTCAACCATGTTTCCTAAAAGCTTCAACCATTTGTTCTAAAAGCTTCAACCATGTTTTCACAGAGTTTTTAAATCAACTCTCATAAAACAGCAACATTCTGCATTTTCACACCACACATGTAGTAATATGTTGCAATCCTACAAAACAAACATTCCCAAGTAGTCAACACAACTTTTTTATCGCAAATCATGGGGTGTTACAATGCAAGTCATCATTTTTGCCTCACGAAACATCCTAAAGGGTAAGGATTGTTTCAACACCCGGAGCTTTCGCGCTCGCAGTCGAAGCAAGAACAGCAGCAAGGAGTTGGCACTCCTTCACGTTGTGACCCTCATCTTCACAATATTTGCATGAAGTCTTCTTTTCCCTTGGCTTTGGAGCTTTCTTCGTTTTTGCTGCGTCCTTCTTTGCTTTCTTCTTCATTTCATCTTCCCAAATCTCAATTAGTGGCTTCCTTCGCTTCACGTTTTCCTTTGGCCTCCCCTTCTTTGCTGACTTTGGTGGGTTCCGCAGTCCTACGGGGGGTGGATCTCGATGCCCTGTACTTGGACCCCCTGAGACTTGTTCATTTGCTGCAATACCTTGGGCTTCTTCGTCTCCTGCAACACCATCCGTTGCTGCAGCTTTCATTGCAGCAACCCCAACAATGCACTGATCAATTAGCCCAGAGACAAAGCTATAAGCTTCATCATTGAAGCATGCATCAGAAGCGAGTTTACCAAACTTCCGGCAGAGAGAGTTAAACTTCAGAGTGTTTGTTGTGGGGACGCCGAAGTGCATAGCTCTATGCCCTTCGTCCGGTTCAGGCGCAAGGTCAGTTGCAATCTTAGACCATCTCGGAAGCATGTAAGTCACAGGTATTGTTTGCACGTTCATGTGCACCATGACACGGATGATGTGTGGGCAGATCAGCCCGCACATCTCAAACATGTTGCAGCTACACATGTATGTCTGATCTTCAGGGGTAACACGCACCGTGTACACTTTAGTGTTGACACCATCATTTGCAACAAGCTGAAACCAGACGACACCCCCTTGCACCTGATATTGAAGCCCAAAGCCTGTTGACTTAGCCAATAATTTTTTAAACTTGAAAAATACTTCTCTTGTATAGAAATCAGCAGCATGCTTTTCAATGTTGTAACTGCAAACAAAAAAAGCTTCAAACATCAACAAAAATTGCTACATATGTTTCGAAGAAATGTTTCAACCAAACTGTACTGAAAAACAGCAACAAAAAATGATACCAAGCATTTCTACAACCATCAACAAGAATTGCTACATATGTTCCCAAGAATTGCTTCATATGTTTCCAAGAAATGTTTTCAACCAAACTACAGAAATGCTACATGACTTTGGACTTACTTGCCCCACAGTGGTGGCCTCGTTGTTTCATTGATGAAGCCAACATTGTCCTCACGATCAAGCATTAGCCCTTGGCAAAGCTCAAACTGTTGCACAAACGTCCAAACCGAGTCTCCATGATGATTTAAAGTCTTGAAGTAGGAATTTAGGCCCTCAGACCGCCCGGTTGTGCCTGTGAATGGGAAGAACTTTTTCCTAAAGTAAACAGGAGCCCACATCTTCCTAGTGTTCCACATGTTTTTTAGGTGTTTCTTATCAACCACACCAAATACCTCGATCATATGCTTCCACCTTTCTTCAAACTCCTCAATGGTATCCGAACCATTGATGCAACCATAGAATTCTTCAGCAAAAGGCTCATCCTTGCCCAACATCTTCCTTAATTTTGTCCGTGCAACCCGGGAGGCGTGCCACTTGCAACATCTGTGTGTTGTCTCCGGGAACACCATTGAGATGGCTGTAGCCATTGTCTTGTCTTGATCAGTCATAATGTTCAATGGATGCTCGTTATTCATTGTCAACATCCATTGCTCAAAGACCCACTTGAATGTTTCAATGGTTTCATCAGGCAACAAAGCACAACCCAAGCAAACGATGTGTGTCTGGTTGTTAATGCCAACAATCGGAGCAAAGGGTAGGTTGTAGCGATTTGTGCAGAATGTGGTGTCGAAAAGCACACAATCTTTGTACTTTGGATACATGGCCCTTGTTATACCGTCAACCCAGAAAAGCGCCCTAACAGCTCCATCTTTTTCTAGCTTCGAAAAAAGAAGTTGGGATTCTCCACTTGTCTTCTCTTAAAGTACTCAATTGTGAGCTCCAAATCACGCTCTGACAGGCCTCTTCATAGCTTTGCTCTAGCATTTGTCACATCAGTCTTCACGTATGGCAAACTTCTTGGATCGCAACACCGTGCATCTCCAAGCAAGCCCATCATATTAGCTGTTGATATGTTGCGATAGTGCAGCGAAGTAATGTACTGCATGTCCGCATCTGGGATTTTTCTATGAGAGCGGCAAAATATCCGACGACCCCTTTGCAACATCAGTTGGTGTGTGTGATCAGCCACAAAAACGGTCACAATCCAACTGCCGTCTTTGAGGTTAACATCCATGTGAGCCCTGCAATCATACTGTAATGCCCCGGTTGTAATACTTTCCCTTTTGGGTATATAATATATCTCCGGCTTCATTTATTTCCATTTCGGGTTCTTTGTCTTTCGGGTTTTCGTCGTTTTGTTGTGTGAGTGTGTGGCATTCATGCATATCATGTAGACATGTGCATTGCATTGCATTTGTGTTGTGGGTTGCATCCGGTTCGTGGCGTTCCTTCCCGTTGTCCGTTTCGTGTTCCGGAGCTCCCTCACGTGTCCGTGACGTCCCGTAGGCCTACTTTGTTGTTCGGGCGTTTTTCGTTACCGGTGTGCCGCGAGGTTGTGTTGTGTGTTGTTGTTTTGTTGTGTGCAACCCGCCTCTCAAATCTCGTCTCGTTTGGACTCCGTTGACTTTTCCATCCGTTGTACGTGTGGGCCCGAAGTGCCTTTACTTCGTGTCCCGGAAACACCCCTGTGGCTTTCTTTTATCTCCGTCTAGGCCTTTTAAATCAACCCCCGCGATCGGATCCGTCGGATCGCGATCGGGGGGCTCCTAGCGCCCCTAAACTCTCCCTAACCCTAAAATACTGCTACATATAGACCCCCCCTAGTCTATTTTTGGGCATCCCTATCCCCTTCTTCTTCCTCCTCTAGATCCCTTCCTTTTTATTTATTTTTCTTCAGTCTCCAGATCCGAAATTCTCCAGATCCCGAGGGGATCCAGTTTTCCTTCGAAGGGACTGCCGCCGCAACGTTCGAGGCTTCCTCGACCGGTCAACGCTCGCCCTCCGGCCGCTCGAAGGGCCAGGCCAGGGCGTCGCCCGACCCCGTCGCTGGCTCTGCCTCACCTCCTCAGTTGTCGCGCGGGCCGGCCCGGGGGGGACCACTTCCTCGCCGAGTGCTCCGCTCCCGCATCCTCGCCTCGCCAGGCCCAGGGCCAGCTGGGCCACCGCATCGCAACCTCCTCGCCTCGCCGCGGTGGGCCACCGCCCGAGCGGGCCTCCTCCGTCAGCCGCCAGCCGCGGTGGGCCGCCGCCGCTTCTTCCCCGTGGGCCGCGCCGCCGCCCCGCGTGCGGGCCAGCCTCCCCGGCCCGGCCGATCGCCACCACCGGGCCCAGCCAGTTCCTCCGCCGCGGGCCGTTGACCTTTGCGGGCTGGATCCGATCCGGCCCGTACTGTTCATCTCAGATCTGTTTTTAGGTTGACCTTTTTTTTCCCTAAGTCCCTGTTTAACTGTTCTGGAATGCAATCTTTGAACTGCTCTAACTTTGTGCCTGTTGCTCCGTTTTGCGCGTGTAGCATGTCCAGTTGTTCGTGGAGATGTCCTCTACGTTTTACCTGTTGTTGTCATGCATGTTAGATGTCATCTTGATAGTTGTTTTGCTGTTGCAAGAGTGCATCATGTTATAAACTGCTGTTATGTGTTATTTTCATGCCACCTTTGACTTGTGATAACTTTTAGCTCGTTTGTCCAAACGATGCAAATGACATGTCCACGTGTTCGTCTCGCCACGAACTACGTGTTGCTTGTGATAGGTTGCATGGTAGATTTATTATTGCCTTGTTTTCATCGTTGCAAAGTGCCATGTTCACATGTTGTGTTTTCACTTGTTATGAAATGCCATCTTGTTGAGCTCGTTGCAATCGTTGTGTTCACCTCTATGATGCATGCTTGTGTGTTTCGGGATCACCGTCATATGTACTTTGATGAGGTGCTTACCCTTTGCCATGTTTAGTTTCGAGGTGTCTTAAACATGCTCTTTTTGATGCTATGATGATATTGCTGTTTTGGGACTTAGTGAATTTTCACTAAGTCTGAAATCTGTAACGTTCCGATGCCATGTTCGTGTGATGCTCTAGGTCAAAGCATGTTAGTTTTGGGGTGGATTTTGATTGTTCCTTGTAGTATATATTGTTGTCTTTCCATTCATGCCCTCACATGTCCATTTGAGTGGCTGTAGCATGTTTATCTTTTGCTCTAAAGTTTCAATAAAATTCTGCTGCCAGAATTTTATTTCAAAGTTCAATATGTCCAAGATCATTGCTATTGATCCGTGACTCCGTTGGGGGTGCACTTTGGACCTAGTTGCTGTACTATATATCTAGTTTGTGTTCAAGTCCTTTGCTATGCTTTTTGGGTGCTGTAGCTTAATTATTTTGAGCTCCAAAGATGCTATGTTGCTGTAATTTTCAGTTTTCGCTCAAATCTTGTTTCGGGCATAACTTTTAGCCCGTAACTCCGATTTCAGCGAATCTTATATCAAACTTGGGTGTTTTTCTGTGTAGATTAATAATATCAGGTTATTATCTTGTTTTGAGGTGTTTTGCTTGAGTGAAGTTTTACGTGCTCCATGTGCATCTTTAGTGCATCCGTCATGCATTCATGTTTTTCGGGTGCGCATTGCATTTTGTTGATTGGTGCTTGGTGTGTTTGTCTTGTTTAGAGCCGGAAGCTGAGACCGGGTACGAAGTTGAGCACGAGGTTTCCAACGAGGTTGAGCACGAGGACCCTTCTTACGATCCGAACGAATTCTCTTCAGGCAAGATGACCGAACCCCGATAACATTACTATCTTTGCCTATTGCTAGTAGTCTCGATCTATAGTTTTGCCTCGATGCCCATGTTCTTCTTGTCAGCCTCCTACTTGTAACCAATTGCCATGTTTAACCATCCTACCTATGCAAACCATTGCTTGGCTAAGTACGCTTCGCTCAGCCCTTCTTATAGCGTTGCTAGTTGCAGGTGAAGTGAAGATGCTTGCTTCCTGTTGAAGTTTGGTTGGGTTATATCACACTATATAAATGCTTAAACTGAAATCATCTATATATTGGCAAGGGTGGAAGGCTAAGCCTTTTGCTTGGTGATTTGTTCCACTCATGCCGTTAGGATCCGTATAAGCCGGTTTTATGTTCCTTGATTATGCGTTCCTAACACGGTTGGGGTGTATGGGACCCCCTCGATAAACCGCTAAGTGCTAAGTCTTTTCCAGCAAGTCCCAACATTGGTACTATTTGCCTAATAACAAACTAAACATGCATAGGGAGTAATTAACCCTCTTTCTTAATCAACAACCCCGGGCCAGTGCTCCACATGAGTGTTGGTCCGAAACGGGGAGTCTGCGGGGCCACCTCAAGGAAACTCGAGGTTTGGTAAAAACCTGTAGAATCGCCCATCCGGTCGTGTCCTGAGACCTAGATACGCGCGGCTACGATCAGGGTGTCGACACGCCGGGAGGATTTGCTGGATTAGCCTTACCTTAGCTCGGTATATCTTGAGCACGGGATTCCGAGGATACTCGGGTCTTCCCACTTTGGAGTTGCGACTCCGCGGATCGTGGGCTTGTAATGGGTCAAGTTGGAACACCCCTGCAGGGTTTGAACTTTCGAAAGCCGTGCCCGCGGTTATGTGGCAGATGGGAGCTTGTTAATTCCGGTTGTAGATAACTTGACACAATGATACTAATACACTACCAGCGTGTGTTCCGTGACTGTCAATTTCCGAATCGGGATTCGGAAGTTGAACACGGAGGGGTTATGCTTGTGAGCTTGTAGCTAGGATCACTTCGTGATCACTTCTCGCCGATGCCTTCTCTTCTCGCTCTCACTTGCGTAAGCTAGATGCTAGTTGCTGCTGCAGACTTGTTCTTTCTTCAGCCTTTCCCTCACCTAAAGGGCTTAAATAGTTCTGTTACCCGGGAACGGGATTGTTGAGTCCTCTGTGGCTCACAGTTACTTCACACACCAGATGCAGGTCCAGCTGTGAGCTATCCAGGTGATGGCACCGAGCTGGATTGGGAGTACGACGAGGAGCGTAGTCGTTACTACGTGCGCTACCCGGACGATCAGTAGTGGAGTCTCTTACTAGGATTCGATCTGCCTGTGGTTTATTTATCTGAGTTTGGTACTTTGACATTTGGCTTTTGCCCTTAGAGGGTTGTAGTGCTCTTAATGTATGATGTTTGAGACTTGTACTGAAATTCTGTGACGTGGCGATTGTAAGCCAACTATTTTCAGTTTACTATCCCTCTTTTTTTACATGAGTTGTGCAAAGATTACCAAACTTGAGATCATTCTAGGATGGACTTATGCCTTTAAGTCGTGCCTCGACACGTAGGAGGTATAACTCCATCCTGGGCATTACAAGTTGGTATTCAGAGCCTTCTCCGACCTAGGAGCCCCCACTGTTTGATCGAACCGTTGACGGTTGAGTCTAGGCACACACTGAAAAACTTTTTGAGTCCTATATTATATCGGAGGGTAGGATTTCTTTGCTTCTCATCCCCTTTCTCTCTGGTGAGGACTCCTGACGTCTACTCTTGTCTCTCCTATCTTCAAAATTTGCACAAAATTTTTTTTTAGGAATCCCGCGAGTATTCTGGGATTGTTTCGATGTTCTTGTGACAAGGATATTGTTCCCGATGCCTCCTGTTACCGAGGAGTTGAGCTTCGGGGTATCATTGTAGCAAGCATATCGCGACAGTACTAAATACTTAAGACGACCGACATCGAAAATCTCCCCTATACGGCCAGTGGCAAGATAACCCCGACATCACCCAGTACTGGGGAGGTAGTTCGGGAGTATTGCCATAGCTTGTTATAGTGGATGCTTTTCGAAGGTCCGAGGTACACAGTTTCCGAGAAAGACTGGTTATGTGTTGAAGGATGGATACACCTGGATGTAGGTTAGAGTTGATTGCGCGGTGCTTCCCGTGTATCCCCAACACCTGATTGCATAACTGGAATCTTTCGGAAAACTATAGGTGGGTTCTATCCAGTAGATCGTAGGCATTCTTCCAACAAATGCAGGTTAGTGAGTTCGGGGTTCGACATTGAGTGAAGGAGTTATATGACCGAGGTTACTATCAGGAGTTGCATCTTAAAGGGTCCTTGGCTATGCTGATCCGGGGATTGCAAAACCTTTTCGTAACGCGTTCATATGCTTTCAGCACAAAGATGTTAGAACGAAACTCCTCTCTTGTGTTTGTTCCTTTCCGTACCTTGTTGTTTTTCTTATTTTATCCTTTTGTTCCCTATGTGGCTTCTCGTGAAGACTGATGTTATCAATTAACTGAGAAATTCATTCGTTCCTCTTGTTCGGATGATTTCATTCGTTCTTATTGTTCGAATGATTATTGTGAAGACTTGTTGTAATTCATTCCATTGATTCAGCTTATTCCTTTTGTCAATCAATTGCTGATTCGTGGTCATCTCTTACAGGATGGCTCCGAAAAGGGTTCCGAATGCCAACCCAGAGGTGGAAGAGGTCCCAGAACGTCCTCCTTCTCCTCCTCCTCCGCCTGAGGCTTGGAGAGCAATTATGCAGACTACTGCTCAGAACACTCAGTTGATGATGCAGATGATGCAGATGATGCAAGCTAATCAAGCTAATCAGGGCGTTCCTATGAACCAAGGCAACTTCTTCCAGCAGCACCATGCTACTCTCAACCAGTTCCTGGCTAACAATCCTAAAGCTTTCAGTTACTGTGTCGACCCTCTTGATGCTGAAGATTGGCTAACCGATATCAAGAAGCATTTTGAGTGCAGTAACGTGAAAGAAGATGACTATGTGAAGTTTGCAGCCTTCCAACTGAAAGATCAAGCAGCTGACTGGTGGCAGCAGTACAAAGACTCAAGGCCGGGTCAAGTGATCTCGTGGGAGAATTTCTGCAAGGATTTCCGCTCGCATCACATTCCTACAAGTGTTATCGAGGGTATGCGTGAGCAATTCCGCAACCTCAAGCAGGGCTCCATGACAGTCTATCAGTATAATGTCAAGTTCCAAAACCTCGCTCGCTATGCAAAGCAAGACATTCCTGATGCAAAGAGTAAAATCTATCAGTTCCGTGGAGGTCTCAAAGATGAACTTCAGCTTGCTCTCACTTTGTTCGAGCCAGACGAATTCGATAAGTTCTATAATATGGCTTTGAAACAAGAAGCAGCTCAGCTCAAGATGGAGGCTTCTAAGAAGAGAATTTGAGATGCTGTTCACTCTACCTCATCGTCTCAGTTGGCTGCGAAACAACAGAAATTATGGCTTCCTCCTCCTCCAGTGATTCGAGCTCCATACAACAACTCCAACAACTTCAACAACTCCAACAACAAGAACTCTAGTGGTCGTGGTTTCTCCCACCCACCCAACCCGAGCAACCAGTCGAAGAAGCAGTTTCAGTCTCAAGGCTCCAAGTCCAGTGGCTCTCAGTTCCATCCTCTCTCAGAAGTGACTTGCAACAAATGCACTCAGAAAGGTCACTATGCCAACAGATGTCCGAATCCGAAGCGTCTTCCTCCTCCTCCTCCTGTCGGTACCGCTATTGTCAGGCATGATCCAAAGGCTGCCAGGGTCAATCTGATGAATGCAGCACAAGCAGAGGCTTCTTCTGATGTCATTCTGGGTAACCTTCCAGTGAACTCTATACCTGCTAAAGTGTTATTTGATTCGGGTGCATCATGCTCTTTCATGTCTCAACCATTTGCATCCAAGCACAATATTGCCACTTCAAATTTGCCTCAGAAGTTGCAAGTTGTTTCTCCGGGGAAGATTATGACTTCTAGTGTTTATGCTCCGGATGTTTCCATTCGCATGGGTGATTATCGTTTTCTGGCTAAACCGGTGATTCTTGGTCATTCTGATATTGACCTCATTCTCGGAATGGATTGGCTTTCTCAGCACGATGCTCACATTGATTGTGCCCAGAAGGAAGTCAAATTGACTCATTCTGATGAAGATGTGATTATCTTCGCCTCCAGGGATAATACTATTCGGCTTTTCTCCCTTAATGATAAGGGTGAAATTAATGCCATAGAGCAAATTCCAGTGGTGAATGAATATCAAGACGTCTTTCCAGAAGATCTTCCAGGCATGCCTCCACACCGTCAGGTGGAGTTTGTCATTGAACTCGAGCCGGGCACCGAACCTGCTTGTCGGCGTCCATACAAGCTCTCTCCGGATGAATTGAAGGAATTGAAGAAGCAGCTTGATAAGCAGGAGAGTATGGGTCTCATCAGACCGAGTACATCTCCGTGGGGTTGTGGTGTCTTATTTGTCAAGAAGAAAGATGGCACGGAGCGTCTCTGTGTTGACTACCGGCCACTGAACAAGAAGACGATTAAGAACAAGTATCCGCTCCCCAACATCAACGAACTCTTTGAGCAGCTCAAAGGAGCTAAAGTATTCTCTAAGCTTGACCTCCGAATGGGCTACCATCAAATTCGCATTCGCGAGGAAGACATTCCGAAGACGGCCTTCAGAACGAGCTACGGTTCATATGAGTATACCGTCATGTCCTTCGGTCTCGCCAATGCTCCTCCTACCTTTTCAAGGATGATGCATTACATCTTCAACCCCTATACTGGCGAATTCGTGCTTGTGTATCTGGATGATATTCTGGTGTTTTCCAAGAATGAAGAAGATCACGAAAAGCACTTGCGTCTGGTTCTTGATCGACTCAGAGAGCATAAATTCTATGCCAAGTTCTCAAAGTGCGAGTTTTGGCTCGATAAGGTTTTGTACCTGGGCCACATCATCTCAGCTGACGGTATTGCGGTTAATCCCGAGAAAGTTGAAGCAATTGTCAACTGGGAAGCTCCTCAGAACGTCAAGCAGCTCCGCAGTTTTCTGGGTCTTGCCAGCTATTGCAGAAGGTTTGTGGAGAACTTCTCCAAGATTGCCAAGCCTCTTTCCAACCTCCTTCAGAAGGATGTCAAATACTTTTGGTCTTCCGAGTGTGAAGTGGCTTTCAAAACCCTCAAAGAGAAGCTTGTCTCTGCTCCAGTTCTGACTCCTCCGGATGAAACCAAGCCCTATGAAGTGTTTTGTGACGCTTCTCTTCAAGGTCTTGGTGGTGTGCTTATGCAAGATAAGAAAATTGTGGCTTATACTTCTCGGTAGCTCAAGCCCAGTGAGAAGAACTATCCCACACATGATCTCGAGCTAGCAGCTGTGGTACATGCTCTGATTACGTGGAGACATCTGTTGTTGGGCAGAAAGGTCGACATCTTCACTGATCACAAGAGTTTGAAGTACATCTTCACACAGCCGCATCTGAACCTCCGCCAGACTCGTTGGGTCGAGATGATCCAAGAGTACAACCCCAGCATCGAATACACTCCAGGCAAGGCGAATGTGATTGCAGATGCTTTGAGCAGAAAGGCATATTGCAACAGCCTTCTTATCAAGCCACACCAGCCTGAGCTTTGTGAAGCTTTCAGGAAGCTCAACCTTCAGGTTGTTCCGCAGGGTTGTCTTGCAAATCTCCAAATTGCTCCTACCTTGGAAGATCAAGTCCGTGAGGCCCAGCTCAGTGATACCATGGTGAAGAAGGTGAAACATGGGATTGCAAAGGGCACTCCAAAATATAAGTGCTTCCGTGTTGATGAGAGAGATACCTTGTTCTTCGAGGACAGACTCGTTGTTCCCAAAGGTGATCTCAGGAAGCTCATAATGGAAGAAGCTCATGACTCTCTCCTTTCCATTCATCCTGGCAGTTCCAAGATGTATCAAGACCTCAAGCAATCTTACTGGTGGACACGCATGAAAAGGGAGATTGCCCAATTCGTGAACGAATGTGATGTATGCAGAAGAGTGAAAGCAGAACATCAACGTCCAGCCGGTCTTCTCCAACCTCTTCCTATCCCTGAGTGGAAGTTCGACCACATTGAAATGGACTTCGTCACTGGTTTTCCAAGATCCAAGCGAGGCAATGATGCTATCTTTGTGGTGATTGACAAGCTTACCAAAGTCGCTCACTTTCTTCCAGTCAAAGAATCAATCAATGCAGCTCAACTTGCAGAGCTGTACACTTCCAGAATTGTGTCCCTACATGGCATTCCTCAAGTGATATCCTCAGACCGTGGCAGCTTGTTCACATCAAGGTTCTGGGACTCCTTTCAGTCCGCCATGGGCACGAAGATCAGGTTCAGCACTGCCTTTCACCCTCAGACTAGTGGTCAAGTCGAGCGTGTGAATCAGATCCTAGAAGATATGCTCAGAGCCTGTGTCATCTCCTTCGGCATGAAATGGGAAGACTGTCTTCCATTTGCCGAGTTCTCTTACAACAACAGCTTTCAAGCAAGTGCAGGCAAAGCACCGTTTGAAATTCTCTATGGCAGAAAGTGTCGTACCCCTCTCAACTGGTCTGAAACAGGTGAACGCCAACTTCTTGGCAATGATTTGATCTCTGAAGCCGAAGAAATGTGCAAAGTCATACGTGAGAATCTCAAGGCCGCTCAGTCGCGTCAGAAGAGCTACTATGACGGAAAGCATCGTGATTTGGCTTTCGATATCGGTGATCATGTCTATCTCCGAGTGTCTCCGATGAAAGGAACCCAAAGATTCGGTATCAAAGGAAAACTTGCTCCTAGATACGTCGGGCCTTTCAAGATTCTGGGCAAAAGAGGCGATCTAGCCTATCAGCTCGAGCTCCCTTCCAACTTTGCAAATGTTCATGATGTCTTTCATGTGTCTCAACTTCGCAAATGCTTCAAGGCACCTGAGCGCATGATTCCGTTTGAGGAGATTGATCTTCAACAAGACCTTTCCTACCGAGAGCATCCAGTTGCCATTCTCGAAGAAACCGAACGCAAGACTCGCAACAAGTCCATCAAGTTTCTGAAAGTCAAGTGGTCACATCACACAGACCGAGAAGCTACCTGGGAACGAGAAGATCATCTTCGTTCCGAGTACCCTTCCTTTTTCCAGTCCTAGATCTCGGGACGAGATCTTTTTGTAGTAGAGGAGAGTTTGTAATGCCCCGGTTGTAATACTTTCCCTTTTGGGTATATAATATATCTCCGGCTTCATTTATTTCCATTTCGGGTTCTTTGTCTTTCGGGTTTTCGTCGTTTTGTTGTGTGAGTGTGTGGCATTCATGCATATCATGTAGACATGTGCATTGCATTGCATTTGTGTTGTGGGTTGCATCCGGTTCGTGGCGTTCCTTCCCGTTGTCCGTTTCGTGTTCCGGAGCTCCCTCACGTGTCCGTGACGTCCCGTAGGCCTACTTTGTTGTTCGGGCGTTTTTCGTTACCGGTGTGCCGCGAGGTTGTGTTGTGTGTTGTTGTTTTGTTGTGTGCAACCCGCCTCTCAAATCTCGTCTCGTTTGGACTCCGTTGACTTTTCCATCCGTTGTACGTGTGGGCCCGAAGTGCCTTTACTTCGTGTCCCGAAAACACCCCTGTGGCTTTCTTTTATCTCCGTCTAGGCCTTTTAAATCAACCCCCGCGATCGGATCCGTCGGATCGCGATCGGAGGGCTCCTAGCGCCCCTAAACTCTCCCTAACCCTAAAATACTGCTACATATAGACCCCCCTAGTCTATTTTTGGGCATCCCTATCCCCTTCTTCTTCCTCCTCTAGATCCCTTCCTTTTTATTTTTTTTCTTCAGTCTCCAGATCCGAAATTCTCCAGATCCCGAGGGGATCCAGTTTTCCTTCGAAGGGACTGCCGCCGCAACGTTCGAGGCTTCCTCGACCGGTCAACGCTCGCCCTCCGGCCGCTCGAAGGGCCAGGCCAGGGCGTCGCCCGACCCCGTCGCTGGCTCTGCCTCGCCTCCTCAGTTGTCGCGCGGGCCGGCCCGGGGGGGACCACTTCCTCGCCGAGTGCTCCGCTCCCGCATCCTCGCCTCGCCAGGCCCAGGGCCAGCTGGGCCACCGCATCGCAACCGCCTCGCCTCGCCGCGGTGGGCCACCGCCCGAGCGGGCCTCTTCCGTCAGCCGCGTCGCCGCCAGCCGTGGTGGGCCGCCGCCGCTTCTTCCCCGTGGGCCGCGCCGCCGCCCCGCGCGCGGGCCAGCCTCCCCGGCCCGGCCGATCGCCACCACCGGGCCCAGCCAGTTCCTCCGCCGCGGGCCGTTGACCTTTGCGGGCTGGATCCGATCCGGCCCGTACTGTTCATCTCAGATCTGTTTTTAGGTTGACCTTTTTTTTCCCTAAGTCCCTGTTTAACTGTTCTGGAATGCAATCTTTGAACTGCTCTAACTTTGTGCATGTTGCTCTGTTTTGCGCGTGTAGCATGTCCAGTTGTTCGTGGAGATGTCCTCTACGTTTTACCTGTTGTTGTCATGCATGTTAGATGTCATCTTGATAGTTGTTTTGCTGTTGCAAGAGTGCATCATGTTATAAACTGCTGTTATGTGTTATTTTCATGCCACCTTTGACTTGTGATAACTTTTAGCTCGTTTGTCCAAACGATGCAAATGACATGTCCACGTGTTCGTCTCGCCACGAACTACGTGTTGCTTGTGATAGGTTGCATGGTAGATTTATTATTGCCTTGTTGTCATCGTTGCAAAGTGCCATGTTCACATGTTGTGTTTTCACTTGTTATGAAATGCCATCTTGTTGAGCTCGTTGCAATCGTTTTGTTCACCTCTATGATGCATGCTTGTGTGTTTCGGGATCACCGTCATATGTACTTTGATGAGGTGCTTACCCTTTGCCATGTTTAGTTTCGAGGTGTCTTAAACATGCTCTTTTTGATGCTATGATGATATTGCTGTTTTGGGACTTAGTGAATTTTCACTAAGTCTGAAATCTGTAACGTTCCGATGCCATGTTCGTGTGATGCTCTAGGTCAAAGCATGTTAGTTTTGGGGTGGATTTTGATTGTTCCTTGTAGTATATATTGTTTTCTTTCCATTCATGCCCTCACATGTCCATTTGAGTGGCTGTAGCATGTTTATCTTTTGCTCTAAAGTTTCAATAAAATTCTGCTGCCAGAATTTTATTTCAAAGTTCAATATGTCCAAGATCATTGCTATTGATCCGTGACTCCGTTGGGGGTGCACTTTGGACCTAGTTGCTGTACTATATATCTAGTTTGTGTTCAAGTCCTTTGCTATGCTTTTTGGGTGCTGTAGCTTAATTATTTTGAGCTCCAAAGATGCTATGTTGCTGTAATTTTCAGTTTTCGCTCAAATCTTGTTTCGGGCATAACTTTTAGCCCGTAACTCCGATTTCAGCGAATCTTATATCAAACTTGGGTGTTTTTCTGTGTAGATTAATAATATCAGGTTGTTATCTTGTTTTGAGGTGTTTTGCTTGAGTGATGTTTTACGTGCTCCATGTGCATCTTTAGTGCATCCGTCATGCATTCATGTTTTTCGGGTGCGCATTGCATTTTGTTGATTGGTGCTTGGTGTGTTTGTCTTGTTTAGAGCCGGAAGCTGAGACCGGGTACGAAGTTGAGCACGAGGTTTCCAACGAGGTTGAGCACGAGGACCCTTCTTACGATCCGAACGAATTCTTTTCAGGCAAGATGACCGAACCCCGATAACATTACTATCTTTGCCTATTGCTAGTAGTCTCGATCTATAGTTTTGCCTCGATGCCCATGTTCTTCTTGTCAGCCTCCTACTTGTAACCAATTGCCATGTTTAACCACCCTACCTATGCAAACCGTTGCTTGGCTAAGTACGCTTCGCTCAGCCCTTCTTATAGCGTTGCTAGTTGCAGGTGAAGTGAAGATGCTTGCTTCATGTTGAAGTTTGGTTGGGTTATATCACACTATATAAATGCTTAAACTGAAATCATCTATATATTGGCAAGGGTGGAAGGCTAAGCCTTTTGCTTGGTGATTTGTTCCACTCATGCCGTTAGGATCCGTATAAGCCGGTTTTATGTTCCTTGATTATACGTTCCTAACACGGTTGGGGTGTATGGGACCCCCTCGATAAACCGCTAAGTGCTAAGTCTTTTCCAACAAGTCCCAACAATGGTACTATTTGCCTAAT
Source organism: Secale cereale (assembly GCA_902687465.1). Taxonomy (NCBI): domain Eukaryota; kingdom Viridiplantae; phylum Streptophyta; class Magnoliopsida; order Poales; family Poaceae; genus Secale; species Secale cereale. Next base: position 217,458,857 of record LR738715.1, on the reverse strand, counting down.
AACAAACTAAACATGCATAGGGAGTAATTAACCCTCTTTCTTAATCAACAACCCCGGGCCAGTGCTCCACATGAGTGTTGGTCCGAAACGGGGAGTCTGCGGGGCCACCTCAAGGAAACTCGAGGTTTGGTAAAAACCTGTAGAATCGCCCATCCGGTCGTGTCCTGAGACCTAGATACGCGCGGCTACGATCAGGGTGTCGACACGCCGGGAGGATTTGCTGGATTAGCCTTACCTTAGCTCGGTATATCTTGAGCACGGGATTCCGAGGATACTCGGGTCTTCCCACTTTGGAGTTGCGACTCCGCGGATCGTGGGCTTGTAATGGGTCAAGTTGGAACACCCCTGCAGGGTTTGAACTTTCGAAAGCCGTGCCCGCGGTTATGTGGCAGATGGGAGCTTGTTAATTCCGGTTGTAGATAACTTGACACAATGATACTAATACACTATCAGCGTGTGTTCCGTGACTGTCAATTTCCGAATCGGGATTCGGAAGTTGAACACGAAGGGGTTATGCTTGTGAGCTTGTAGCTAGGATCACTTCGTGATCACTTCTCGCCGATGCCTTCTCTTCTCGCTCTCACTTGCGTAAGCTAGATGCTAGTTGCTGCTGCAGACTTGTTCTTTCTTCAGCCTTTCCCTCACCTAAAGGGCTTAAATAGTTCTGTTACCCGGGAACGGGATTGTTGAGTCCTCTGTGGCTCATAGTTACTTCACACACCAGATGCAGGTCCAGCTGTGAGCTATCCAGGTGATGGCACCGAGCTGGATTGGGAGTACGACGAGGAGCGTAGTCGTTACTACGTGCGCTACCCGGACGATCAGTAGTGGAGTCTCTTACTAGGATTCGATCTGCCTGTGGTTTATTTATCTGAGTTTGGTACTTTGACATTTGGCTTTTGCCCTTAGAGGGTTGTAGTGCTCTTAATGTATGATGTTTGAGACTTGTACTGAAATTCTGTGACGTGGCGATTGTAAGCCAACTATTTTCAGTTTACTATCCCTCTTTTTTTACATGAGTTGTGCAAAGATTACCAAACTTGAGATCATTCTAGGATGGACTTATGCCTTTAAGTCGTGCCTCGACACGTAGGAGGTATAACTCCATCCTGGGCATTACAAGTTGGTATTCAGAGCCTTCTCCGACCTAGGAGCCCCCACTGTTTGATCGAACCGTTGACGGTTGAGTCTAGGCACACACTGAAAAACCTTTTGAGTCCTATATTATATCGGAGGGTAGGATTTCTTTGCTTCTCATCCCCTTTCTCTCTGGTGAGGACTCCTGACGTCTACTCTTGTCTCTCCTATCTTCAAAATTTGCACACAATTTTTTTTTAGGAATCCCGCGAGTATTCTGGGATTGTTTCGATGTTCTTGTGACAAGGATATTGTTCCCGATGCCTCCTGTTACCGAGGAGTTGAGCTTCGGGGTATCATTGTAACAAGCATATCGCGACAGTACTAAATACTTAAGACGGCCGACATCGAAAATCTCCCCTATACGGCCAGTGGCAAGATAACCCCGACATCACCCAGTACTGGGGAGGTAGTTCGGGAGTATTGCCATAGCTTGTTATAGTGGATGCTTTTCGAAGGTCCGAGGTACACAGTTTCCGAGAAAGACTGGTTATGTGTTGAAGGATGGATACACCTGGATGTAGGTTAGAGTTGATTGCGCGGTGCTTCCCGTGTATCCCCAACACCTGATTGCATAACTGGAATCTTTCGGAAAACTATAGGTGGGTTCTATCCAGTAGATCGTAGGCATTCTTCCAACGAATGCAGGTTAGTGAGTTCGGGGTTCGACATTGAGTGAAGGAGTTATATGACCGAGGTTACTATCAGGAGTTGCATCTTAAAGGGTCCTTGGCTATGCTGATCCGGGGATTGCAAAACCTTTTCGTAACGCGTTCATATGCTTTCAGCACAAAGATGTTAGAACGAAACTCCTCTCTTGTGTTTGTTCCTTTCCGTACCTTGTTGTTTTTCTTATTTTATCCTTTTGTTCCCTATGTGGCTTCTCGTGAAGACTGATGTTATCAATTAACTGAGAAATTCATTCGTTCCTCTTGTTCGGATGATTTCATTCGTTCTTATTGTTCGAATGATTATTGTGAAGACTTGTTGTAATTCATTCCATTGATTCAGCTTATTCCTTTTGTCAATCAATTGCTGATTCGTGGTCATCTCTTACAGGATGGCTCCGAAAAGGGTTCCGAATGCCAACCCAGAGGTGGAAGAGGTCCCAGAACGTCCTCCTTCTCCTCCTCCTCCGCCTGAGGCTTGGAGAGCAATTATGCAGACTACTGCTCAGAACACTCAGTTGATGATGCAGATGATGCAGATGATGCAAGCTAATCAAGCTAATCAAGCTAATCAGGGCGTTCCTATGAACCAAGGCAACTTCTTCCAGCATCACCATGCTACTCTCAACCAGTTCCTGGCTAACAATCCTAAAGCTTTCAGTTACTGTGTCGACCCTCTTGATGCTGAAGATTGGCTAACCGATATCAAGAAGCATTTTGAGTGCAGTAACGTGAAAGAAGATGACTATGTGAAGTTTGCAGCCTTCCAACTGAAAGATCAAGCAGCTGACTGGTGGCAGCAGTACAAAGACTCAAGGCCGGGTCAAGTGATCTCGTGGGAGAATTTCTGCAAGGATTTCCGCTCGCATCACATTCCTACAAGTGTTATCGAGGGTATGCGTGAGCAATTCCGCAACCTCAAGCAGGGCTCCATGACAGTCTATCAGTATAATGTCAAGTTCCAAAACCTCGCTCGCTATGCAAAGCAAGACATTCCTGATGCAAAGAGTAAAATCTATCAGTTCCGTGGAGGTCTCAAAGATGAACTTCAGCTTGCTCTCACTTTGTTCGAGCCAGACGAATTCGATAAGTTCTATAATATGGCTTTGAAACAAGAAGCAGCTCAGCTCAAGATGGAGGCTTCTAAGAAGAGAATTCGAGATGCTGTTCACTCTACCTCATCGTCTCAGTTGGCTGCGAAACAACAGAAATTCTGGCTTCCTCCTCCTCCAGTGATTCGAGCTCCATACAACAACTCCAACAACTTCAACAACTCCAACAACAAGAACTCTAGTGGTCGTGGTTTCTCCCACCCACCCAACCCGAGCAACCAGTCGAAGAAGCAGTTTCAGTCTCAAGGCTCCAAGTCCAGTGGCTCTCAGTTCCGTCCTCTCTCAGAAGTGACTTGCAACAAATGCACTCAGAAATGTCACTATGCCAACAGATGTCCGAATCCGAAGCGTCTTCCTCCTCCTCCTCCTGTCGGTACCGCTATTGTCAGGCATGATCCAAAGGCTGCCAGGGTCAATCTGATGAATGCAGCACAAGCAGAGGCTTCTTCTGATGTCATTCTGGGTAACCTTCCAGTGAACTCTATACCTGCTAAAGTGTTATTTGATTTGGGTGCATCATGCTCTTTCATGTCTCAACCATTTGCATCCAAGCACAATATTGCCACTTCAAATTTGCCTCAGAAGTTGCAAGTTGTTTCTCCGGGGAAGATTATGACTTCTAGTGTTTATGCTCCGGATGTTTCCATTCGCATGGGTGATTATCGTTTTCTGGCTAAACCGGTGATTCTTGGTCATTCTGATATTGACCTCATTCTCGGAATGGATTGGCTTTCTCAGCACGATGCTCACATTGATTGTGCCCAGAAGGAAGTCAAATTGACTCATTCTGATGAAGATGTGATTATCTTCGCCTCCAGGGATAATACTATTCGGCTTTTCTCCCTTAATGATAAGGGTGAAATTAATGCCATAGAGCAAATTCCAGTGGTGAATGAATATCAAGACGTCTTTCCAGAAGATCTTCCAGGCATGCCTCCACACCGTCAGGTGGAGTTTGTCATTGAACTCGAGCCGGGCACCGAACCTGCTTG
>LR738715.1:217418896-217436171 GCA_902687465.1 Secale cereale | reverse complement strand
AATGGGAAGGGGGGTTTCTTTTATTTTCTTTTCGTTTTCTATTTTGACCTTTTATTTTCTTTTTATTATTTTCCTTTTCTATTTTATTTATTTTAGGGCATTTAAGTATTTTATAAAATTGTGTTTTCTTCACCACAATTACCTATGCAATATTTGACACAAACCAAACATTTTTGTTTTAACGTTTGAAAACTTTGGTTGTTTGCCAAATATTAAATTTTGAATTTGAATCGTTTTGATCTAACGTGAGATTAGCAACAGTATCAGAGGTGATATGGCATCATTAGCAAAGTTTTACTGTAGCCTAATTATCTCGGTGTTACATGCGACCTCTTAGGTTCAAGTCGGCTTGGTCACAGTTCAGATCACCTCCGACTTGCATGGTTGGTAGCGGCCTCTAGCAAGGCGTGCCTACCACCAAGTAGACTATGAAGCTGGTTAGGCGAACATGTATAACGTGTCACATTTCTGTTCCCTTTGACACACGATATATGTTGTCGAGCTCAAGGTGAGACTCTCATCCTTGTGCTAGTCCGACCTCTTTCTCGTTCCAGCGATGCCGACCCAAACCGGATTATTTCATAATCCTTGTCACATGGCCATGCTTATCCTGGTCGGATCACGTGAGGTGCCCAGAGTATATCTCTCCTGATCGGAGGGGCAAATCCCATCTTGCTCGACCATGTCTCGCAGCATGGGTCTCTACAAGATCGAAACCTACCTTTGTAACTACCCAGTTACGGAGTAGCGTTTGGTCGGCCCAAAGCAAGTCTGTCACCATCCTGAGTACATGCGTCAGCTCAGGTCTTAGGACATAGAACATATGTTGTACTAGAGACTCACAGATGACATATCATTGCGTCTCATAGTTGGGTGTGTCTAATCTGATATACATCCGAGCTTGGATCCAGTCACCTCAGATCCAAACTTGAAACCAATCAAATCCATGTAGTTCGGCAGCATCATATGCTTCATGGCTAGTGAGACAAAGCCATCCACCGTATTGCATGTTAGTCTAGTCCGACGTGTGCCCACACATCACTTACGACTAGGGACCATTTATGATGTATCATACAACACAAGATCTCACAAACAAGTCACGTACTTGCCAACAAGTATCATTGATTACATCCAAGGACTATCATTATTCATAAACACATAGGAAATATCATCATACATGATTGCCTCTAGGGCATATCTCCAACAGTCTCCCACTTTCACTAGAGTCAATCAAATAGACATCGAATGCCCATAACTCTAACGTGCCCCATGTGCTTGGGTTGTGGAAGCGGCTTAGTCAACGGATCTGCATCATTTGCATCTGTGAATTTTGCATAACTCTATATCACCACTCTTTACAATCTTTCGTATTAGGTTATATTTCCGATCTATGTGTCTGGTCTTGTGGTGGTTCCTCGGCTCCTTGGCTTGTGCGATGGCACCAGAATTGTCACAATAAAGGTCCAACAGTTTCACCGAGCCTAGAAATATACCAAGATCATCCAGAAAGTTTTGGATCCAAACACCTTCCTTTGCAGCTTCACAAGCCACAATGTATTCGGCTTCTGTGGTAGAATCAGCCACTGTGTCTTGCTTGGAACTCGTACAGCTCACTGCTCCTTCATTCATGAAGTACACGAAAATGAACTGTGATCGACAATCATCTCTATCGGTTTGGAAGCTAGCATCGGCGTAACCCTTTACGACGTGCTCCTCCTCACCTCCATAAACTAGGAACATCTCTTTAGCCCTTTTAGGTACTTTATAATAGTCTTTACCACCGCCTAGTGACTCTCACCTGGGTTGACCTGGCATCTACTTGTTAGGCGTATTGCAAAAGCAACATCATGCCGTGTACATATCATGGCATACATGATGGATCCGATTGCCGAGGCATACAGCATCCGACTCATCCTGCTTCGCTCATCAGATGTCGAAGGACTCTGAGTCTCGCTTAGCCTTATACCATGTGAAACGGGCAAGAACCCTTTCTTGGCCTCAATCATGTTGAATGGCTTCAACGCTTTATCTATGTACGTGCTCTGGCTCAAGCCGAGCAGCCTCCTCGATCTATCTCTATAGATCCTAATGCCCAATATGTAAACCGCTTCACCGATGTCCTTCATCAAAAACTTTCCATTCAATGATTCCTTGACCAAGTTCAACATTGAAACATCGTTTCCGATCAACAATATGTCATCCACATATAGTATCAAAAACACTATCGAGCTCCCACTCGACTACTTGTACAAACAAGCGTCATCTTCGCTTCTGATAAAACCGAGACCAGTGACGACGCATCAACAGAAACATTCCATCTTTGAGATACTTGTCTCAACCCATAAATGGACCTCTCGAGCTTGCATAGCTTACTAGCGCTAGTCGGATCGACAAAACCCTCAGGCCGTATCATATACACGTCCTTGGTTAAATTTCCGTGAAATCCATTTTGACATCCATCTTCCATATCTTATAATCAAAATAGGCAGCTATAGCTAGTACGACCCTTACCGACTTCAGCATCTCTACTGGCGAGTAAGTCTCGTCGCAGTCAATTCCTTGAACTTGTCCATATCCTTTAGCGACAAGCCGAGTTGTGCATCTGAACATTTCCATCCACATCGGTTTTCTTCTTAAAGACCTATTTGCAGCCTATGGATTTTACACCAGGCGGCGGATCAACCAAGTCCCAGACTTGATTATCATCCATGGACTTTAATTTGGACCTCGTATACGTCTCCAACGTATCTATAATTTTTGATTGTTCCATGCTATTATATATTTTGTTTCGGATGTTTAATGGGCTTTATTATACACTTTTATATTATTTTTGGGACTAACCTACTAACCCAAGGCGCAGTGCAAATTGCTGTTTTTTTTTGCCTATTTCAGGGTTTCACAGAAAAGGAATATCAAACGGAGTCCAAATGGAATGAAACCTTCGGGAGAGTTATTTTTGGAACCGTATCTACCCAGAAGACTTGGAGTACGCGCGAGGGAATGAAGGAGGTGGCCACGAGGGTCCAGGGCGTGCCCCCTCCCCCTGGGCACGCCCCCCATCCTCGTGGGCCCCCTCTGGCTCCCCCGATGCCCTCCTTCCTCCTATATATACCCATGTACCCTGAAAACATCGAGGCAACAGAGAAAACCCTAATTCCACCGCCGCAACCTTCTGTTCCCGTGAGATCCCATCTTGGGGCCTGTTCCGGAGCTCCGCCGGAGGGGGGATCTACTACGGAGTACTTCTACATCAACGACATAGCCTCACCAATGAGTTGTGAGTAGTTTACCACAGACCTTCGGGTCCATAGTTATTAGCTAGATGGCTTCTTCTCTCTTTTTGGATCTCAATACAAAGTTCTCCTTGATCTTCGAGGAGATCTATTCGATGTAATCTTTTTGTGGTGCGTTTGTCGAGATCCGATGAATTGTAGGTTTATGATCAAGATTATCTATGAACAATATTTGATTCTTTTCTGAAATCTTTTATGTATGATTATAATATCCTTGCAAGTCTCTTCGAATTATCGGTTTGGTTTAGCCTACTAGATATATAGTTCTTGCAATGGGAGAAATGCTTGGCTTTGGGTTCAATCTTGCGGTGTCCTTTCCCAGTGACAGCAGGGGTAGCAAGACATGTATTGTATTGTTGCCATCGAGGATAAAAAGATGGGGTTTATATCATATTGCTTGAGTTTATCCCTCTACATCATGTCATCTTGCTTAAAGCATTACTCTGTTCTTATGAACTTAATACTCTAGATGCATGCTGGATAGCGGTCGATGTGTGGAGTAATAGTAGTAGATGCAGAATCGTTTCGGTCTACTTGTCATGGACGTGATGCCTATATATAATGATCATGCCAAGATATTCTCATAACTATGCGATTTTTTATCAATTGCTCGACAATAATTTGTTCACCCACCGTAGAATTCTGCTATCATGAGAGAAGCCACTAGTGAAACCTATGGCCCCCGGGTCTATCTTTATCATATTACTTTACTTCAATTTCTGTTGCCGTTGCTTATTTTCTTTATTTACTTTCTGTTCTTATATAAAAAATACCAAAAATATTATACTATCCTATTTATCGGATTTCACTTTCGTAAGTGACCATAAAGGGATTGACAACCCCTTATCGCGTTGGCTGCAAAGTTCTTATTTGTTTGTGCAGGTGGGAGGGACTCTCGCGTGGTCTCCTACTGGATTGATACCTTGTTCTCAAAAACTGAGGGAAATACTTATGCTACTGTGCTGCATCACCATTTCCTCTTCGAGGGAATACAACGCAAGCTCGAGAAGTAGCAACCTCATGGACTCCAACCATGCTTCGGAATCTGGGCTTACCATCGCTTCCGCATACGTAGTCGGCTCATCGCTTTCAAGCAACAACACATCCCGCACTCTGCGCAATCTTTCTGGCCTCTGTGGTTCCGGTGCCGCTTTGACCTAGGGCTCCCTGACAGACTCTGGTATGATCACATCACTAGCCAAGTTGTCCTCAAGTGGTGCTCGAACTTGTTCAAGTTGCACCAGCCTCCCACTGGCCTCCCGCCCGAGAAACTCTTTCTCAAGGAAGACCCCGTTCCGAGCAACAAACACTTTGTTATCTTCACAGTTGTAGAAGCTATATCCCAGGGTTTCCCTCGGATATCCCAAAAATATGCACTTATCTGACTTGGGTGTAAGCTTGTCCGACATAAGTCTCTTGACAAATGCTTCACAACCCCAAATCTTTAGAAAATACAACTTGGGACCCTTCCCAGTCCACATCTCATGTGGTGTCTTATCTATGGATTTTGATGGTACTGTGTTGAGTGTAAAAGTTGCAGTTTCTAGAGTGTATCTCAGAATGACAAGGGTAAATCCGATTTGCTCATCATAGATCGAACCATGTCCAACAAGGTATGATTCCTCCATTCCGACACGTCATTTCTCTGTGGCAACGCGGAGGTGTGAGCTGAGGTGCTCCTAGCTCATGTACTCACCTCCACGATTTGATCATAGAAGCTCTATAGTCTTGCCGAGCTGATTCTCAACCTTGTTTTGAAACTCGTTGAACTTTTCAAAGGTTACCGACTTGTGCCTCATCAAATAGATGTAGCCATATCTACTCAAGTCGTCGGTAAAAGTCACGAAGTACTGATAGCCACCTCTAGCAGTTGCGCTCATTGGACCACAACATTGTTGCATATAAGCTCCAAAAGCTCGGACGCGCTCTCGCAACTCTTTGCAAAAGGAGACTTAGTCATCTTGCTGAGAAAGCATGATTCGCATGTCTCGAACGACCCAAAGTCGGACGAAGTTAAGAGCCCATCACTATGGAGCTTCTTCATGCGTTTCAGACTAATGTGTCCAAGCCGGCAATGCCAGAAGTATGTTGGATTTATCTCATTAGGCTTATGCCTCTTGACATTCATATTATAGACATGTTCCGTTTCCAGATTCAAAATAAATAGCCCATCAACAATGGGTGCATAGCCGTGGGACATACCATTCAAAAATATCGAACAACCATTGTCCTTTAATTGAATTCATAACCCTGACTCATCAAACATGAGACATAAATAATGTTCCGACTAAGTGTAGGAATGTAATAAAAATTATCCAATTCCATAATGAATCCGGAAGGAAGCTAGAATTGCATTGTGCCGACTTCCAATGCAGCAACTCTTGCTTTGTTGTCGACCCTGATGTCGATCTCATCTTGAGCCACATGCCTAGTTCTTACTAGCCCCTGCATTGAGTTGCAAATATGAACCGATTCGGTATCAAATACCCAAGAGCTACTAGGTATGTCAGCAAGGTAAATGTCTATAACATATGCAACATGTGTACCTTTGCCTAAAGCAGCATTTCGGCCTTCTTGCCATGATCTGCAAGCCACTTGCTAGAGTTCCTCTTCCAGTGATTGGTCTCCTTGCAATGATAGCAAACGGTCCCCGAGTTCAGTCCAGACTTTGGCGTTGCGGTGGAGATCACCTTCTCTGTGCCCTTTGACTTAGCCTTTTTCTTAGACCAACTCTTCTTGAACTTTGTCGAGTTCTGCACCATCAACACTTGATGCGTGCCTTTATTTTATGTCATGCTCTGCCACCTTAAGCATACCACGCAATTCAGTGGGCTTCTTATCCATGCCATGCATATGATATTTCGAGATGAACATCCCATAGCTAGGCGGAAGAGAACTCAGAACTGCATTTGTAGCCAGCTCATCCAAGAGAGGGGAGCCTAACCAATCCAAAGCTTGCACATATCTGATCATCTTGATCACATGTGGGCTCAATGGATCACCTTCCTTCAGCTTACAATCCATCAAGGATTGCCAGACGTTGAACCTTTCGGTCCTAGCCGGAACCTAAAACATGCTCTTGAGACTCTCGATCATATCGAAAGCCCAACATCTTTGAAATGATGTTGCAAATCAGGCTCCATACAAGCCAGCATGAGGCAGCTGATTCATCAACAAGTTTCTGGTAGGCATTCCTGGTTGTGGCATTAGCAGTACGGTAGGTTCATCTGGAAGTGTATCCTCTAGAACTTGTTTATTCTTATCATGCTTGAGAACTATTCTCAAATTTCTACACCAGGTTGTAAAGTTTGTTCCATTAAGTTTATCCTTTTCCAAGATTGATTTCAATGCAAAGTTGGGTTGAGCAGGTGGTGACATTGATCTACAACAACAAAATATGAAATCACTAAGCAATGTTTTTATGTTGAGTAAATCAAGCCTTAAAGAGAAATACTCCCACTGAAGTTAGCATCCCTCTGCAAACTCTTAGTGATTGAGGATCCGACTAGCACATGCGTCTAGTGAGCTTTAGCATCACTGCTAGACAACATGCATATCCGGTAAGAAACTCCTTGCTAATCGTATCTCTATACGACTCATGTCGGTCGGGTAGGTAACTTATACCCCGGCTCCCGACCTCCTTTGCCACAAAGCACAAAACCGTTTTGATAGCCTTGTCAAGTTAACCTGATGTAGTGCATGTCTGTGTCCGACACAGACCCTTCAGTTCAAGGACACCTAATAGCACCCAATTTTATGAGCCCACTACTAGACGTACTTGATGTGCGAAGGTGCAACATCGGGGATGGCAATTTACTTGATATTTTTGAGGGATCTTTCTACCATTTTAACATGCATGGAAACTAAGAAGCATACCAATCACAAATAAACACACGATGTGAAATAGTATGGATCCTTCATGGATGTTCTTCAAGGTCGGCTCCGACTCCGATGACCATCTAGGAACTCCATCTTGTTTGTCACGCCGGGAAGCCAAGCCACCAACCCGGTCTCTATTATCCAACTACTACAACTAGTAATGAATTTTACATAGAGTCACAAGTCGATACACAGATCGTTAAACATTATAATGACATCTCTTTGGCTCCTGTCGGCTGACAAACATGACGCGCATGCCATCTATAAATTACACACATGCATCACATACACATGAGCCATACTATTCACATCAAACCTGCAAAACATAGTTATGCATAGAATCACATTCTACCATTTTGAGTGATCGTGTATGAAATACAAGGCGCTATGCATACGGCGGTCCCAGATCGCATATGTACGCCATTCACGCCAAATTTTCCGATCTGACTGATATCATCGATCATCATGAATCCGATTCGAATTTACATTTCACTATTAACCCCGTTGGCGGATACCGACCGGTAGGAGTAGGTTGTGTCACAACCTCATCGATCCTGATTGATAGAAAACATAGACACATTGATCCCCATGTGCAGTTGATCTCATCAACCATGCACATAGTCGATCTCATAAACGACAGAAGATCTCATCTGCTGCCTCCACATATCTAATATGCATACGATCAGAATCCAAATCCTATAGCAGAGGTTCTGATGCCACTGTTGGGTTGTACGGTAGGGTGCGTTGACTGCAAATTAAAAGTATCCTATGTGCAGAAGATCCAAGAACATGCTAAGGGAGATGGATCACAGACGTTACCACTAGACGCGCAGTGCCGTGCAGCAGAAGTAGAGTTGGGGCAGCACATCTTCAAAGTCGTCACCTCCTCGTCGATCTCCCACGTAGTTGATCGGATCCCACGAACAGGTTCGCCAAAGCGGCGCAAGTGCATCGCCTCTAACAGTATCCGCGCGTGCAGGAGGGACATCGTGCGGTGGACTGCTAGGTCCAGTCAGAAAACGGGCGGCGAGTGGAGGTGGCCAGTTGCAACACATGAAAAGCCCTAATGACGGCGCCAAAGCAATCAACCGAATGAGTGTACCACACCTCCACTATTTATAGGCATCTGTCGCGGGCTCCATACTTGGGCCTCGCACAGATCCTATAGCCCAAAGTCTACTCGGTCACGTTCTAAGTCCAGCTAGGATCACATCCGACCAGTGTCCTCGGACCCGACCTCATAGGTTCCTTCATTAAGCGTGTGACCCCTTAGGTTCAAGTCGTCTTGGTCACAGTTCAGATCACCTCCGACCTGCACGGTTGGTAGCGGCCTCTAGTAAGGCGTGCCAACCACCAAGTAGACTATGAAGCTGGTTAGGCGAACGTGTACAACGTGTCACACTTGTGTTCCCTTTACACACGATTTATGTTGTCGGGCTCAAGGCAAGATGTAGCGACCAGACCTCAAACAGTCTGATCTCCGTGCATCAGTGTCATCCCTGGATCAGTAATGCTGACACGCACGGTACTTGAAGGATTTATAACAGAGTGGCAATCACACACTTATTACATCGATAGTCCAACGATGAATTTTACAAATAATATGGCTGAAGGCCATCTAACACGATAACAGCGGAAGGCTTGGAAGATAGGTGAGTCCATCAACTCCAGCGGCATCACTGAGTATAGAACCACGACCTAAAAGGGCATCTTACTCGTCCTCTGAAAAGTCTGCAACATGAAACGTTGCAGCCCGAAAAACGGGTCAGCACATGGAATATGCTGGCAAGGTAACACAAGAGATGCAATGAAAGTAAAGCTATACTATATGCAATCTGGCTGGTGGAAAGCTCTATGGTTAAGTTTTTGCGTAAAGCCAATTTTTCCCTACTTCAAAGGAATGTATTTTAATTAACTATCATGGTAGTTGAAACATCGTTGAGAAGATAGACATCCTCTCAACCCCAATTAAAAGTAATCATTAACCCAACAAAATTAAATTAAAGTAACATGTTGAGATGCACATGATAATCCAAGTACCAGATACTCAAGATGTCCATAACCGGGGACACGGCTAATCATGATCAGTTTGTACACTCTGCAGACGTTTGTGCACTTTCCCCACAAGACTCGATCGCCTCCGTTTGGTTTCTCGCACTGCATGGTGTTTGAGAAACGGATGACCGAGACACAGTCTTTCCGAAGAGGTCCCCTTAACCAGATAGATAGGCCGGTACACCTACAAAACCAAACTACATCTGCTAGCCCATCATGGAAAGGTTTCCCACAACTTACTCAACTATGCCAGAGCTCATATTGGCATGTGGCTGCACACGGAAGTTTCTAGTATGAAAAATCTCATGATCCCTTTGAGCCTGGGTGGCGGTCCAAAAGAAAAACAGGCAATCACTGGAATAACCAGATGCCTCAATCCACCCAGATGTGTATTAAAGTTGCCACCTTAAGTTGAACCATTAATTAACAACTCACATCTGTCATGGATTTCACTCAAACCCAAACCACGTCTACGAGCATAGCATGTCCTAACAGCAAACGTAGAAGTAACTCCCAAGGTTTGAATGTAATGGAGGTAATAGGTACTACCTCAATCTACTTCCCAATCCCACAAGTTAATTAATCCTACTCATGCAATGTGTGAGGGTTTGACTAATGCAATGAAAACTGGGTATTGGAAAAGTATGATCAAAGTGTTACTTGCCTTGCTGATGATCCGCAAAACCTATAGACTCAAAGTAGCAAGCGGCGCACTCCGGGTACTCTATCGCAATCAAACAAACAAGCATACAATAAGTACTTAACTAATGCACGGTAAAACTCAAATAAGAGATCTAACCAGAAAGTTCAACTTAAGAACTCTGGTTTGCAAAAAGAATCAACTCGAAAGAAGCAACGAAACTCAAACTGCAAAAGAAACGAGCTCCGAATTACTAGTTGGCCTAAAAGTCAAATTTTACAGTAGCCAAAACTTTGTTCAAGTTGATCTAACGTAAAGAGGGCTTCTAGACGAAGATCTAGGATTTTGAATCACCTGATTCCGACTCTCGAGCGAAAAGAAAAACGAAAAACAAGATCAGGGCAGAAATCGCCATCGGAAAAATCGCGGTTTAAATACCCCGAGAAAGAAAAATGACGAACAGGCTAATGAACGTACGTTCGCTGTCTGCGGTTAACTAACGAAAACCGTTCGTTAAAACGAATGTACGGACGAACGTCCGCTATTTAACTAAACCGACGGAAAATAAAAAAACCGAACTGATCTATTCAAAAAAACAGATCTAGGTTTTCCTAACTAAAACCGATCTAATAACCGAAAAAAAAACTACCTCACTCCGGCGAACTCCGGCGGGCTTCCGGCGAGAGGCGGCGGCTCGGCGGCGGGGCGGCGGGGCAACGCGGCGGCGGGAGGCGGCGGCGGCGGCTTCCGGCGGCGGGGCGGGAGGCGGCGGCGGCGGCTTCCGGCGGCGGGGCGGGAGGCGGCGGCGGCGGCGGCGGCTTCCGGCGGCGAGGCAGGAGGCGGCGGCGGCGGCGGCGGCTTCCGGCGGCGGGGCGGGCTAGGATTTCGGGCGGCTGCGGGGCGAGACGGGAGTTGGGCCGGCCTGGGGCGGCTTATAAAGCCCAGGAGTCCTGGGCGAATAAGACTCCTAGTCGGTTTCTGTTTTTTTTTCTAAAAGAGTCCCGGCGCAGAAAACTAATGAAAGAAAAAACCAAACGGACTCCAAAATTCCCGAAATAAATTTTCACCGTCCTCTAATAATATTTAGGACAAAGTGAACATTTTTCCCGGACCTAATTGCAAGTTTGAAAAACGCGTATTTTTCCTATGCAAATAAATCCGCCAATAAATCCAGAAAAATTCCAAAAGTGATTTTAACATTTTCCTCCAATATTTCTGCTATTTTGGAGAAGTCATATTATCTCGGCTCATATATTTTATTTAGAAATATTTTTAGGAGAGAAAAATAATTAGAATCACATTGTCCTCGTACCGGTATTCGAGCGAACTCAAATATGAAAATGGTAAAATTCCCAACTCTCTCCGTAGGTACTTGAGTTGCTTAGAATTTCGAGGAACTCCACGAACAAAAATGCAAAAACATGCAAATGCAATTATGTTCTATGTATAACATTCCAAATTGAAAATTTGGGATGTTACACGAGACTATCATCTTTGTGCTAGCCCGACCTCTTTCTCGTTCCAGTGATGCCGACCCAAACCGGATTATCATAATCCTTGTCGCATGGCCATGCTTATCCTGATCGGATCACACGAGGGGGCCAGAGTATATCTCTCCTGATTGGAGGGGCAAATTCCATCTTTCTCGACCATGTCTCGTAGCATGGGCCTGGACAAGCCGGAAACCTACCTTTGTAACTACCTAGTTACGGAGTAGTGTTTGGTTGGCCCAAAGAAAGTCTGTGACCATCCCGAGTACATGCGTCGGCTTAGGTCTTAGGACATAGAACGTACGTTGTACTGGAGACTTACAGATAACATATCGTCGCGTCTCATAGTTGGGTCTGTCCAATCCGATATATATTCGTGCTTGGATCCAGTCACCTCGGATCCAAACTCGAATCCAATCAGGTCCATGCAGTTCGGCATCATCACATGCTTCTTGGCTAGTGAAACAAAGCCATCCACCGTATTGCATGTCTAGTCCGACGTATGACCACATGTCACTTACGACTATGGACCATTTAGGATGTATCATACAATACAAGATCTCACAAACAAGTCACGTACTTACCAACAAGTATCATTGATTACATCCAAGGACTATATTTATTCATAAACACATAGAAAATATCATCATACATGATTGCCTCTAGGGCATATCTCTAGCAAACCCTTCCTTCTAAGGACAGAGCTGCAACATATGATTATGTCGAATAAAAAATTAGATCCAAATTAAGATGCTATAAGGCTAATAAGATGACCCATGCTGCTAGACTAACTCTCTTTTTAATTTTTTTCTTTGCCTCCATCCATGTGTACTACATGTCTACTATTCTCTTCTCCAAAAAGCTCATTGCTAAGTTGAATGCCATCAGCAGGAACTTTTGGTGGCCTGGTGTTAGAGATGAACCTACCTCTAAGTCTTCCTCTTAGAGCTTGGCGAGACATTTGTGTTCCCAAAATGGAAGGAGGTTTCGGCATTCATAGTATCCAAGCTATGAACATAAGATTAATTCTCTCTGTTGTTTGAAGGCTCACTGAAAATCCTGATTCTTATCTGGCCAAAGTCCTTAAATCCAAATAATGTCTTGACACTTCCATTTGGAGAGCCAAACCAAATGTCCCCTGATACGTTCATTTTGCATCATGTTTTCTTACTGTTATTTATGATGTTTTTATGTATAATAATGTTTTTGGAGTAATTCTAATGCCTTTTCTCTCATAATTTGCAAGGTATGCACCAAGAGGGAGAATTTCGACAGGTGGAAATCTGGACCTAAAAAAGCTACGTCAGGCCACCTATTCTGCACAACTCCAAACAAGCTGAAACTTCACGAAGAATTTTTATGATTATTTTTAAGAATATTGGAGCAAAGAAGTACCAGAGGGGCCCACCAGGTGGGCACAACCCACCTAGGCGCCCTAGGGAGCCCAGGCGTGCTCTGGTGGGTTGTGCTCACCCAATCCCACCATCGGTGCCCATCTTCTAGTATATGAGCCATTCTAACCTAGAAAAAATAAGGAGAAGACTTTTGGGATGGAGCCCCACCGTCTCGAGGCACAACTTGGGTAGGATCACCTTTTCCCTCCGGCGGAGCGATTCCGTCGGGGGAACTTCCCTCCCGGATGGGGAAATCATCGTCATCATCATCATCATCATCATCATCATCATCATCATCATCATCATCATCAACTCTCCCATCTTGGGGAGGGATATCTCCATCAACATCTTCAACATCACGATCTCAATCTCAAACCCCTAGTTCATCTCTTGTGTTCAATCTTGTTACCGAAACTATAGATTGGTGCTTGTGGGTGACTAGTAGTATTGATTACATCTTGTAGTTGATTACTATATGGTTTATTTGGTGAAAGATTATATGTTAAGATCCAATATGCTATTCAATACCCCTCTGATCTTGAGCATGTTTATCATTTGTGAGTAGTTACCTTTGTTCTTGAGGTCATGGGAGAAATCATGTGAATTTGATATGTGTTCGATATTTTGATAGTATGTATGTTGTGATTCCCTTAGTGGTGTCATGTGAACGTCCACTACATGACACTTCACCATATTTGGGCCTAAGGGAATGCATTGTGGAGTAGTAATTAGATGATGGGTTGCGAGAGTGAAAGAAGCTTAAACCCCAGTTTATGCTCTATTCCGTAAGGGACCGATTGGATTCAAAAGTTTAATGCTATGGTTAGAATTTATTCTTAATACTTTTCTCGTAGCTGCGGATGCTTGCGGGAGGGTTAATCATAAGTAGGAGGTTTTTTCAAGTAAGAACAACACCTAAGCACCGATCAACCCACATACCAAATTATCAAAGTAGCGAACACGAATCGAACCAACATGATGAAAGTGACTAGATGAAATTCCCGTGCACCCTCAAGAATGCTTTGCTTATTATAAGAGACATATTGGCCTGTCCTTTGCCTCAAAAGGATTGGTCTACCTTGCTGCACTTTTTCTACTACTATCGCTACTTGCTCATTACAAAATTATCTTGCTATCAAACTACTCTGTTACTTACAATTTCAGCACTTGGTGACATTACCTTGCTGAAAACCACCTGCCATTTCCTTTTGCTCCTCATTAGGTACAAACTCTTATTTATGGAAAAGAGGTACAATTGATCCCCTATACTTGTGGGTCATCAAGGCTATTTTCTGGCGGCGTAGCCGGGGAGTGAAGCGCTTTTGGTAAGTGGAAATTGGTAAGAAAACATTCATACAACATGCTGAAATTTATTGTCACTTGTTACTATGGAGAATAATCCTTTGAGGGGTTTGTTCGGGGTATCTTCACCTCGACCGAAACCACAATCAGCTACCCATCAACTTGCTGCACCTACTAAAAATATTGAATATGAAATTCCTTTCGGTATGATTGAACAACTGCTAGCTAATCCTTATGCAGGAGACGGAACCGAACATCCTGATATGCACTTGATATATGTGGAACAAATTTGTGGATTATTTAAGCTTGCAAGTTTACCCGGAGATGAAGTTATGAAGAAGGTTTTTCCTTTATCTTTGAAGGGAAAAATAATTAGCATGGTATAGGCTATGTGAACTGGAATCGATTGAAATTGGAGTTTCACCAAAAAAATATCATATGCATCTAGTTCATCGTGATTGGAATTACATATATAATTTTTGGCCTCGTGAAGGAGAAAGTATCGCTCTAGTTTGGGGGAGGCTTAAGTCAATGTTATATTCATGCCCCAATCATGAGCTCTCAAGGGAAATTATTATTCAGAATTTTTATGCTCGGCTTTCTCGTAATGATCAATCCATGCTTGATACTTCTTGCGCTCGCTCTTTTATGAAGAAGACTATTGAATTCGCGTGGGGTCTTTTGGAAAGAATTAAACGCAACTCTGAAGATTGGGAACTCGACGAAGGTAAAGAGTCAGGTATTAAGCTTAAGTATGATTGTGTTAAATCTTTTATGGATACCGATGCTTTTCAAAAGTTTAGCACTAAATATGGACTTGACTCTGAGATAGTAGCCTCATTTTGTGAATCAGTTGCTACTCATGTTGATCTCAATAAGGAGATGTGGTTTAAATATCACCCACCTATTAAATAGGAAATTAAAGAACCGGTACTAGCTAAGGAAGAAACTATACTTTATAATGTTGATCCAGTTGTTCCTACTGCTTATATTGAAAAACCACCTTTCCCTGTTAGGATAAAGGAACATGCTAAAGTTTCAACTGTGGTTAACAAAAGTTATGTTAGAACACCTAAACCAGATGAACAAATTAAAGTAGAACCTAATATTGCTATGGTTAAAGATCTATTGGAAGAAAATGTAGACGGGCATGTGTAAGGACCACGATCCAAATGGACCAAAGTCTCTGTGTTCTGTGTCATCCCTGGATCGGTAATGCTGACACACACAATACTTGAAGGATTTATGACAGAGTGGCAATCACACACTTATTACATCGAATGTCCCCAATGAGAACTTATTACAAAATCTATGGCTTAAGGCCATCTAACAAAATAACAACGGAAGGCTTGGAAGATAAGTGAGTCCATCAACTCCAACGGCATAGCTGAGTGCATGACAAACGACCTAGCACGTCTTATTCCTCGTCTGAAAAGTCTGCAACATAATATGTTGCAGCCCGAAAACGGGTCAGCACATGGAATATGCTGGCAAGATAACACAGAAGATGCAAGTAACAGAATAAAGGCTATACTATATGCATATTTGGCTGGTGGAGGCTCTAAGGTTAAAGTTTTTGCGTAAAGCCAATTTTTTCCTACAACAAAGGAATAAATTTTATTTTAACTATCATGTTCGTTGAAAATCATTGAGAAGGTACCTCCAACTCAATCCCAAATTAAAAGTTCATCATTAACCCAACAAATTTAATTATAGAGTGATGAGATCAACCAATAATTCAAGTACCAGATACTCAAGATGTCCATAACCGGGGACACGGCTAATCATGATCAGTTTGTACACTCTACAGAGGTTTGTGCACTTTCCCCACAAGACTCGATCGCCTCCGTTTGGTTTCTCGCACTGCATGGTGTTTGAGAAACGGATGACCGAGACACAGTCTTTCCGAAGAGGTCCCCTTAACCGGATAGATAGGCCGGTACACCTACAATCCCTCTACATCTGCTAGCCCATCACAGAAAGGTTTCCCACAACTTACTCAACTATGCCAGAGCCCATTTTGGCATGTGGCTGCACACGGAAGTTTCTAGCATGAATAGTTTTATGATCCCTTTGAGCCTGAGTGGCATTCCATAGGAAAAATCACATGGAACCCCGGGATTTCCTAGGACAACACTGGATTCTCCAGGTGCCCTGCAGCCAATCCACCCAGATGTGTATTCAAGTAGCCACCTTAAGTTGAATCCTTAATTAACAACTCACATCTGTCATGGATTTCACTCAAACCCAAACCACGTCTACGAGCATAGCATAGCAACCTAAGCAAACGTAGAAGTAACTCCCAAGGGTTTGAAAATAATGCAGGTAATAGGTTCTACCTCCATCTACTTCCCAGTCCCACAATTTAAGAGATCCTACGCATGCAATGTGTGAGGGTTTGATCTAATGCATAAAACTAGGTAATAAAAAGGTATGATCAAAGTGTTACTTGCCTTGCTGATGATTCGCAAAACCTAGGGACTCGTAGTAGCACGCTTCACAGTCCGGGTATTCTATCGTAAGCAAACAATAGCATACATAAGAAAACAAGCCATGCTGCACAAACAAATCTCCTAAAGAACACATCTAACCAGAAAGTTCAACTTAAGAACTCCGGTTTGCAAAAAGAATCAACTCGAAAGAAGCAACGAAACTCAAACTGCGAAAGAAACGAGCTACGATTACTAATTGGTCTAAAGTAAAAACTTACAGTAGCCAAAACTTTTTTCAAGTTGGTTAAACGTAAAGAGGGCGTCGAGACGAAGATCTGGGATTTTGAATCAACTGATTCAGACTCTCGAGCGAAAAGAAAAACGAAAAACAAGATCAGGGCAGAAATCGCGATCGGAATAATCGTGGATAAATACCCCGAAAAAGAAAACTGACGAACAGGCTAACGAACGAACGTTCGCTGTCTGCGGCTAACGGATGAAAAGCATTCGTTAAAACGAACGTATGGACGAACATCTGCTAAATAGCTAAACCGAAGAAAAACCGAACCGATCTAAACCTAATAAAAAAAAGGGTCTACGGTTTACGAAAAACTGATCGGTTTAAAAAAAAAACCGACGACTACCTCGAATCGGCGAACTCCGGCGAGATTCCGGCGGGTCCGACGGGCGGCGGTCCGGCGGTCCGGCGGCGGGGCGGCGGCGCGGCGTAACGGCGAGGCGGCGGCAGGCGGCGTGGGCTGGCGGCTGGGCTGCCTCTCGGGCCGGGGGG
>LR738715.1:217364082-217418858 GCA_902687465.1 Secale cereale | reverse complement strand
GGGGCTATATAAAGCCCAGAGTCCTGTGCCAATACGGCTCTAAGTCGGTTGCCTCTTTTTTTTTAAAAAAAAAGAGTCCTATCGCAGAAAAAACTAACAAAAGAAATACTAAACGGACTCCAAAAATCCCGAAATAAATTTTCACCGTCCCCTAATAATATTTAGGACAAAGTGAACATTTTTCCCGGACCTAGATGCAATTTTGAAAAACGCGCATTTTTCCTATGCAAATAAAATCGCAAATAAATCCAGAAAAAAAACCAAAAGTGATTTTAACATTTTTCCTCCTATATTTCTGTTATTTTGGAGAAGTCGTATTATCTCCGCTCATATATTGTATTTAGAAATATTTTTAGGAGAGAAAAATAATTAGAATCACACTGTCCTCGTACCGGTATTCGAGCGAACTCAAATACGAAAACGGTAAAATTCCCAACTCTCTCCGTAGGTCCTTGAGTTGCTTAGAATTTCAAGGAACGCCACAAACAAAAAAATGCAAAGAGCATGCAATGCAGTATGATCTATATATTACATTCCAAATTGAAAATTTGGGATGTTACAGCATGTTATTTACTTCTGTGAAGAAGTTGTTAGAATTGCCAAACCCGATAAAGAGGAAAAACATAGACCTGTTGTTGGCATTCCCGTTGTCTCAGTTAAAATAGGAGATCATTGTTATCATGGTTTATGTGACATAGGTACTAGTGCGAGCGCTATTCCTTACACTTTATATCAAGAAATTATGAATGACATAGCACCCGCGGAGATAGAAGACATAGATGTCACTATTAAACTTGCTAATAGAGATACTATATCACCAATTGGGATAGTTAGAGACGTCGAAGTCTTGTGTGGGAAATAAAATACCCTACTCATTTTCTTGTTCTTGGTTCCCCACAACATGACTTTTGTCCCATTATCTTTGGTAGACCTTTCTTGAACACCGTTAATGCTAAAATAGATTATGAGAAACAAACTGTCGGTGTTAGTTTTGGTGATGAGTCTCATGAATTTCATTTCTCGAAGTTTAATAGAAAACTTCATGAAAAAGAATTGCCTAGTAAGGTTGAAATAATTGGTCTTGCTTCTAGTGTTGTGCCTCCCACTGATCCTCTAGAGCGATATCTGCTAGACCATGAAAATGATTTACATATGCACGAAAGAAATGAAATAGATGATATTTTCTTTGAAAAACGTCCTCTGCTTAAACATAATTTACCTATTGAAACTCTTGGAGGTCCTCAAACACCTAAAGGTGATCTTGTGTTTGAATTAAAACAATTGCCTGACACTTTGAAATATGCTTATCTTGCTGAAAAGAAGATATATCATGTTATTATTAGTGCTAACCTTTCAGAACATGAAGAAGAAAGATTATTGAAAGTTCTATGGAAGCGCCGAGCTGCTATTGGATATACTCTTCATGACTGAAAGGGCATTAGTCCCACTCTATGTCAGCATAAGATCAATAATGAACCTGATGCTAAACCCGTATTGATCATCCACGTCGGTTAAATCCGAAGATGAAAGAAGTGGTAAGAACGGAAATATTAAAACTTTCGGAAGCAGGTATAATATATCCTATAGCTGATAGTAGATGGGTAAGCCCGTGATACGTCTCCAACGTATCTATAATTTTTTATTGTTCCATGCTGTTATATTATCATTCTTGGATGGTTTACAATCATTTTATAGTAATTTTATATCATTTTTGGTAAGAACCTATTGATATAGTGCCAAGTGCGAGTTGTTGTTTTCTGCATGTTTTTTACATCGCAGGAAATCCATATCAAACGGAGCCCAAACACCACGAAACTTTTGGGAGATTTTTTATGGGCCAGAAGACACCTGATGGGCCAAGGCAGCACCTGGGGGTGCCCTGAGGAGGGCACAACCCACCAGGGCGTGCCAGACCCCCTGGCACGCCCAGGTGGGTTGTGCCCACCTCGGTGGTCTCCTGCACCGCCTCTTTGATCTATAAATACCACAATATTCCAGAAACCCTAGGGAAGTCGACGAAATATTCATCCAGCCACCGCAGAGACCAAAACCACCAAATACAATCTAGAAACCATCACGGAGGGGTTCACCACTTCCATTGGTGCCTCTCCAATGATGCATGAGTAGTTCCTTGTAGACCTACGGGTCCGTAGTTAGTAGCTAGATGGCTTCCCCTCTCTGTTTTGATTATCAATACTATGGTCTCTTGGAGATCCATATGATGTAACTCTTTTTGCGGTGTGTTTGTTGGGATCCGATGAACTTTGAGTTTATGATCAGATCTATCTTTTTATATCCATGAAAGTTATTTGAGTTTCTTTGATCTCTCATATGCAGGATCTCTTATAGCCTCGTATTTCTTCTCTGATATTTGGGTTTTGTTTTGCCAACTTGATCTATTTAATGGGAAGAGGTGCCCGATAGTGGGTTCGATCTTACGGTGCTGCATCCCAGTGACAGAAAGGGAACCGACAGATATGTATGGTCGCCACTAAGGATAAAATGATGAGATCCATATCTAACACCATAGATAACCGGATGTCATCATTCTTAATGCATTACTTCGTTTTTTCCATGAACTTAATACACTAGATGCATGCTGGATAGCGGTCGATGTGTGGAGTAATAGTAGTAGATGCAGGCAGGAGTCGGTTTACTAATCTTGGACATGATGCCTATGTAATGATCATTGCCTAGATATCATCATAATTATTTGAGGTTCTATCAATTGCCCAACAATCATTTGTTTACCCACCGTTTGCTATTTTTCTCGAGAGAAGCCACTAGTGAAACCTACGGCCCCTGGGTCTTCTTTCTCATATATTTGCCTTTGCGATCTACTTTTCCCTTGCATTTATTTTCAGACATATTAAACCAAAAATGCAAAAATACCTTGCTGCAATTTATTATTATTTATTTTACTTGGCGTTCTATCTATAAATCGACTACAATTTCCTCATGTCCGTTTTGCCTATCTTGAGGCGTCGTACCCCGAAAGGGATTGACAACTCCTTTAACACGTCGGGTTGCGAGAAGTTGTTATTTGTGTGCAGGTGATGTTTATGTTGTGTCGCTTGGTTCTCCTACTGGTTAGATAACCTTGGTTTCACATCTGAGGGAAATACCTACCGCCGCTCTGCTGCATCATCCCTTCCTCTTTGGGGAAAAACTGACGTAGCTTTAAGTGACATCAAAAGGAATTTCTGGCGCCATTTCCGAGGAGCAACTTCAACATATGCCACGTTCCTAATCACAAATCTCATCTCCTTGCAATTTACATTATTTTCCATTTGCCTCTCGTTTTCATCTCCCCCACTTCACAAACATTTGTCGTTTTTATTCGCCATCTTTTCCATTTGCCGTTTTTCCGGCCGGATCTATCGCCACTTGTGTTCTTGTTTACAATTTATCAAAAATGATGCAAGAGAACACTAAGTTGTGTGATTTTTCCAATACCAACAACAATGATTTTATTGGCACTCTGATTGCTCCTCCCGCCACTAGTGCGGAGACTTGTGATATTAATACTACTTTGTTGAATCTTATCATGAAAGATCAATTTTCCGGCACTCCTAATGAGGATGCGGTGTCCCATCTCAATACCTTCATGGAATTATGCGATATGCAAAAGAAAAGAGATGTGGACAATGATATTGTGAAATTGAAATTGTTTCCATTTTGTTTGCGAGATCATGCAAAAATTTGGTTTTCTTCTTTACCTCGCAATAGCATTGATTATTGGAACAAATGCAAAGATGCTTTTATCACTAAATATTTTCCGCCCACAAAAATTATATCCCTTAGAACCCAGATCATGGATTTCAAGCAACTTGAACATGAGCATGTTGCACAATCTTGGGAAAGGATGAAAATGATACTAAGGAATTTCCCAACTCATGGGTTAAATCTTGGGATGATCATACTTTTTTTTACGCGGGATTGAATTTTGTTTCTCGAAATCTTTTGGATTCTGCCGCTGGTGGCACTTTTATGGAAATCACTTTGGGTGAAGCCGCCAAATTGCTCGATAATATTATGTTAAATTATTCGCAATGGCATACCGAAAGGGCGCCGACAAGCAAAAAGACTAATACGGTTGAGATTGATTCTTTGAATGAGAAAGTTGAAGCTCTTATGAAAATGGTTGCTAGTAAAAGTGCTCCTATTGATCCTAATGATATGCCTTTGTCTACCTTGAGTGAGCAAACTAGTGATGCAATAGATGTGAACTTTATCTCTAGAAATAATTTTAATAACAATGCTTATAGAGGTAATTTTAATCCTAGGACTTTTCCTAGTAATTCCTCTAATAATTATGGTAATTCCTATGGAAATCAATCTTACAATAATAATAGGAATACCTCTGATCTAGAGAATAATATTAAAGAATTTATCAGTACTCAAAAAAATTCAATGCTTCCATAGAAGAAAAATTGAATAAGATCGATGATATGTCTAGGAGTATTGATAGGATTTCTCATGATGTAGAAAATTTCAAGATAAAAATTTGTGTGCCTAAAGTTGAAGAGTCAATTAAATCTCTTTATGTTTCTGTGGATGAAAGTAAGAAAAGAACCACCATGCTTTTATCTAAACGAGAATTTTTAGAAAGGGCGTTTTCTAGTGATTGCTTTCATAGAAATGATGAAGAAATTACAATGATTGGTGTTTCTTCCATTGATTCTTTGTTTAGTAAAGTTAAACTTGATGATAAAGGGACTGAATAAGAGTCAACTTTAGGTAGAAGGTGTCCCAATACTTCAGAGGGTGAAAATCTGATTGAGAAAATTGATATAAGTGGGTTTGGAGAGGTCAAGACTTTAACTAGTGATGCACCCACTATTTTGGATTACAAAGACTTTAATTATGATAGTTGCTCCTTGATTGATTGTATTTCTTTGTTGCATTCCATGATTAATTCACCCCATGCTTATGAACAAAATAAAGCTTTTACTAAACATATTGTTGATGCTATGATGAAAGCTTTTGAAGAAAAAATGGAATTAGAAGTTTCAATTCCTAGGAAGTTGCATGATGAATGGGAACTCACTATCAAAATCGAAATTAAAAATTATGAGTGTTTTGCGTTGTGTGATTTGGGTGCTAGTGTTTCCACGGTTCCGAAATCTCTTTCTGATGTTCTTGGTCTAACCAATATTGAAGATTGCCTTCTTAATTTGCATTTGTTGGATTCTAGTATTTAAAAGCCATTGGTGAGTACCAATGATGTTCTTATTCTTGCAAATAGGAACTATGTACCCATAGACTTTATTGTTCTTGATATCGATTGCAATCCGACTTGCCCTATTATACTTGGTAGACCGTTTTGTGCACTATTGGCGCGGTGATTGACATGAAAGAAGGGAATATTAAATTCTAGTTTACCTTGATAAAGGGGATGGAACACTTCCCTAGAACCAAGATCAAATTGCCTTATGAATCTATAATGAGGGCAACTTATGGAACATCCAACAAGGATGACAATACTTAAAATCTTGGAATTATGCCTAGCTAAGGGCGTAAAACGATAGCGCTTGTTGGGAGGCAACCCAATGAATAAAATTTATTTTTGCTTTTTGCTTTCTGTTCTTGAGTCTTAGCACAATTATGGTATTGGTATGATTGTGTTTTTTGTGTCTTAATTAGTGTTTGTTCCAAGTAGAACCGATAGGATCTTCTTGGCTGATAGTTGTTTGATCTTGCTGAAAAAGACAAAAAAATTACGCTCACGAGAAAAAATCTCTTTTTAACAGAAAAATGCTTTTGGGTTGATTATTTTTGCATAATATTAATATACAAATTCCAATGTGGCCCTATTTTTTTCAAGATTTTTAGAGTTCCAAAAGAATTCGAAACTTCCAGATTAGTACAGACTGTTCTGTTTACAGATTCTGTTTTCTTTGTGATGTGTCCTTATTTTGATGGCTCTATGGTTTTCTTTGATGAGTTTTTTCCATATAAAAGTTGGAATACAATAGATATAATACAAAAACAAAATATGAATTGGTTTGACACAACACTTATAGTAGTGGTTTGCTTTCTGGGAGAGGCGTTATGGCTCTCGGGTCCAGGTGAACCTGAAATCTGAGCCGCCCAGGCAAGCATCAAGATCTGTTCTGCAGGTCACTATCGAAGGAATGCAGGAATTCAAAAAGATGTATACGTTGCAGGCCACAATGTACATACTGACGATTCCCGACGGGGGAGCGGACGGACGTTGGCTCTGTTTAGGGCTTACTCTGGACCTGTACCTGGTCACGTGGTACATATATTTTCTTTGGACGCCCTCGTGTCTGCCATCCCCATATGTCGGGTGAAAGCAATGAAGGATGATAGATAGAAATATTGATTCAGTTTCTGGTTCAAATAAATGAATTAAAAAGATGATAGAACACATGTCAAGAGATAAAAACTAAAGGAAAGCTTGTCACAGACGTATTTCATTGTGATTTTTGCAACAACAAAAAACTCAGACAACCACACCGCCCCCGCGAGCCACCATTGGGGTCCAACGCCGCCGGCCGCGTGCACCGCCGCCATAGAGGCGTCCAACGGCGGCCACCTGTGCAGCTTGATCACCATCGCCCACCTACGTACCTTGCCTACCACCGTGCACGTGAGCGACCAGCGCATCCACCCCTCGGGCCCAGCGCCACCATCCACCTGCACTGATGCCATGGGGGCGGCCACCGCCGCCCACCTACGCCACATAGACGAAACTGCGTTCTTTAATGGATTTATTAAAGAAGAGTTGTATATGATGCAACCAGAAGGTTTTGTCAATCCTAAAGGTTTTAACAAAATGTGCAAGCTCCAGTGATCCTTCTATGGACTGGTGCAAGCATCTCGGAATTGGAATATACACTTTGATAAGTTGGTCAAAGCATATGGTTTCATACTGACTTACGGTGAAGCATATATTTACAAGAAAGTGAGTGGGAGCACTACAACATTTTTTATAAGTATATGTGAATGACATATTGTTGATCGGAAATGATGTAGAATTTTCTGGAAAGCATAAAGGATTGTTTTAAAGGAGTTTTTAAATAAAATACCTCGGTGATGCTACTTACATATTGAGCATCAAGATCTATAGAGATAGATCAAGACGCTTGATAAGTTTTTTCAATAAGTACATACCTTGATAAAGATTTTGAAGTAGTTCAAAATGGATCAGTCAGAGAAGCAGTTATTGCCTGAGTTATAAGGTATGAAGTTGAGTAAGACACAAAACCCGATCACAGTAGAAGATAGAGAAAGAATGAAAGTCATTCCCTATGCCTCAGCCATAGGTTCTATAAAGTATGCCATGCTGTGTACCAAACCTGTTGTGTACCTTGCCATGAGTTTGGCAACGAAGTACAATAGTGATCCAGGAGTAGATCACTGGACAGCGGTCAAAATTATCCTTAGTTACTGGATGACTAAGGAAATGTTTCTCGATTATGGAGGTGATAAAGAGTTCGTCGTAAAGAGTTACGCCGATGCAAGCTTTACACTAATCCAGATGACTCTAAGTATCAATCTGGATGCATATTGGAAGTGGGAGCAATTACTGAGAGTAGCTCCATGCAGAGCATTGTAGACATAGAAATTTGCGAAATACATACAGATCTGGATGTGACAGACCCGTTGACTAAACTTCTCTCACAAGCAAAACATGATCACACCTTATTACTCTTTGGGTGTTAATCACATGGTGATGTGAATTAGATTGTTGGCCTTAGTAAACCCTTTGGGTGTTTGTCACATGGCGATGTGAACTATGGGTGTTATTCGCATAACGATGTGAATTATTGGTATTAAATCACATGGCGATGTGAACTAGATTATTGACTCTAGTGCAAGTGGGAGACTGAAGGAAATATGGTCTAGAGGCAATAATAAAGTTGTTATTTATATTCCCTTATATCATGATAAATGTTTATTACTCATGCTAGAACTGTATTAACCGGAAACTTAGTACATGTGTGAATACATAGACAAAACAGAGTGTCCCTAGTATGCCTCTACTAGACTAGCTCATTGATCAAAGATGGTTAAGTTTCCTAGCCATAGACATGAGTTGTCATTTGATCAATGGGATCACATCATTAGGAGAATGATGTGATGCACAAGACCCAGACGTTAGCTTAGCACTATGATCGTTTAGTTTTACTACTATTGCCTTCTTCATGACTTATACATGTTCCTATGACTATGAGATTATGCAACTCCCGAATACCGGAGGAACACCTTGTGTACTATCAAATGTCACAACGTAACTGGGTGATTATAAAGATGCTGTACAGGTGTCTCCGAAAGTGTTCGTGGTGTTGGCATAGATCAAGAATAGGATTTGTCACTCCGAGTGTCGCAGAGGTATCTCTATGCCCTCTCGGTAATACACATCATAATAAGCCTTGCAAGCAAATGACTGATGAGTTAGTCACGAGATGATGTATTACGAAACGAGTAAAGAGACTTGCCGGTAAGAGGATTGATCTAGGTATTGAGATACCGACGATCGAATCTCGGGCAAGTTACATACCGATGACAAAGGGAACATCGTATGTTGTTATGCGGTTGGACCGATAAAGATCTTCATAGAATATGTAGGAGCCAATATGAGCATCCAGGTTCCGCTATTGGTTATTGACCGGAGAAGAGTCTCGGTCATGTCTACATAGTTCTCGAACCCGTAGGGTTCGCATGCTTAACGTTTGATGACGATCCATATTATGAGTTTATGAGTTTTGATGAACCGAAGGTAGTTCGGAATCCCGGATGAGATCACGGACATGACGAGGAGTCTCGGAATGTCTGAGATATAAATATTCATATATTGGATGACTACATTCGGACACCGGAAGTGTTCCGGGTGTTATCGGATAAAACCGGAGTGTCGGTGGGGGTTACCGGAACCTCCCGAGGGAGTATGGGCCATAGTGGGCCTTGAGGGGATAGAGAGAGGCAGCCCATAGGGCTAGCTGCACCCTCCCCCTAGGAATCCTAGTTGGATTAGGAAAGGGGGGAGGCGCCCCTCTTCTTCCTTCTCCTCTCCTCCTTCCTTTCCTACTCCTAGTAGGAATAGGAAGGGGGATTCATATTCCTACTAGGAGTAGGAATCCTACTCCTGGCGCGCCATACTTGGCCGGCCGCACCTCCGCCCTTGCTCCTTTATATACGGGGGCGGGAGGCTCCCAAAGGCACACAAGAAACATTGTTCTAGCCGTGTGCGATGCCCCCCTCCACAGAAACACACCCCGGTCATATCGTTGCAGTGCTTAGGCGAAGCCCTGCGCCGGTAGCTTCATCATCTCCATCACCACGCCGTCGTGCTGGCGAAACTCTCCCGTGATTCTCAACTGGATCAAGATCTTGTGGGACGTCATCGAGCTGAACGTGTGCTGAACGCATAGGTTTCGTACGTTCGGTGCTTGATCGGTTGGATCGCGAAGACGTTCAACTACATTAACAGCGTCACTAGACGCTTCCGCTTCCGGTCTACGAGGGTACGTAGACACACTCTCCCCTCTTGTTGCTATGCGTCTAGTAGATAGATCTTGCGTGATCGTAGGAAATTTTTGAAATACAACATTCCCCAATAGTGGCATCATGAGCCAGTTCTATGCGTAGATAATATGCACGAGTAGAACACAATGAGTTGTGGGCGACAATAGTCATACTGCTTACCAGCATGTCATACTTTGATTCGGCGCTATTGTGAGATGAAGCGGCCCGGACCGACATTACGCGTACGCTTACACGAGACTGGTTTCACCGTTACGAGCACTCGTTGCTTAAAGGTGACTGGCAGGTGTATGTCTCTCTCACTTTAGTTGAATCGAGTGTGGCTACGCCCGGTCCTTGTGAAGGTTAAAACAACACATACTTGACGAAAAATTGTTGTGGTTTTTGTATGCATAGGTAAGAACGGTTCTTGCTAAGCCCGTAGCAGCCACGTAAAACTTGCAACAACAAAGTAGAGGACGTCTAACTTATTTTGTAGGGCATGTTGTGATGAGATATGGTCAAGACATGATGAGTTATAAGTTATTGTATGAGATGATCATGTTTTGTAAAGTTATCGGCAACTGGCAGGAGCCATATGGTTGTCGCTTTATTGTATGAAATACAATCGCCATGTAATTGCTTTACTTTATCACTAAGCGGTAGCGATAGTCATGGAAGCAATAGTTGGCGAGACGACAATGATGCTAGGATGGAGATCAAGGTGTCACACCGGTGACGATGGTGATCATGACGGTGCCTTGGAGATGGGGATCAAAAGTACAAGATGATGATGGCCATATCATGTCACATATTTTGATTGCATGTGATTTTTATCTTATTATGCTTCTTATTTTGCTTAGTACGGCGGTAGCATTATAAGCTGAGCCCTTACAAAATTTCAAGGTACAAGTGTTCTCCCTGAGTATGCACCGTTGCGAAAGTTCGTCGTGCCGAGACACCACGTGATGTTCGAGTGTGATAAGCTCTACATTCAAATACAACGGGTGTAAGACAGTTTTGCACATGCAGAATACTCGGGTTAAACTTGACGAGCCTGGCATGTACAGACATGGCCTCGGAACACTGGAGACCGAAAGGTCGAGCGTGAATCATATAGTAGATATGATCAACATAAGATGTTCACCATTGAAAACTACTCCATCTCACGTGATGATCGGACATGGTTTAGTTGATTTGGATCACATGATCATTTAGATGACTAGAGGGATGTCTATCTAAGTGGGAGTTCTTTAGTAATATGATTAATTGAACTTTAATTTATCATGAACTTAGTCCCGGTAGTATTAGCATATCTATATTGCGATGTAGCTCCCCGTTTATTTTTATATGTTCCTAGAGAAAACTAAGTTAAGAGATGTTAGTAGCAATGATGCGGACTAGGTCTGTGATCTGAGGATTATCCTCATTGCTGCACAGAAGTATTATGTCCTTGATGCACCGCTAGGTGACAGGTCTATTGCAGGAGCAGATGCAAACGTTATGAATGTTTGGCAAAGCTCAATATGATGTCTACTTAATAGTTTAGTGCACCATGCTTTACGGCTTGGAACCGGGACTTCAAAAACGTTTTGAACGCCATGGAGCATATGAGATGTTCGAAGAGTTGAAATTAGTATTTCATACTCATGCCCGTGTCGAGAGGTATAAGACCTCTGACAGTATTTTGCCTACAAGATGGAGGAGAATAGCTCAACCAATGAGCATGTGCTCAGATTGTCTGGGTACTACAATTGCTTGAATCAAGTGGGAGTTGATCTTTCAGATAAGATAGTAATTGACAAAGTTCTCTATTCACTATCACCAAGTTAGTAGAACTTCGTGATGAACTATAATATGCAAGGGATGACGAAAGTAATTCCCGAGCTCTTCGCGTTGCTGAAATCGGCGAAGGTAGAAATCAAGAAAGAGCATCAAGTGTTGATGGTTAACAAGACCACTTATTTCAAGTAAAAGGGCAAAGGGATAGAAGGGGAAATTCAAGAAGAATGACAAGCAAGTTGTCACTCCCGTGAAGAAACCTGAAGCTAAACTCAAGCCTGAAACTAAGTGCTTCTAATGCAAAGGAAATAGTCACTCGAAGTGGAACTGCCCTAGATACTTGGCGGATAAGAATGATGGCAAAGTGAACAAAGATATATTTGATATACAGATTATTCATGTGTACTTTACTAGTGTTCATAGCAACCCCTGGGTATTTGATACCGATTCAGTTGCTAAAATTAGTAACTCGAAATGGGAGTGACTAGTTAAAGGTGAAGTGATGATGTGTGTTGGAAGTGGTTCCAAGATTGATATGGTCACCATCGCACACTCCCTATATTTTCGGGATTAGTGTAGAACCTAAATAAATGTTATTTGGCATTTGTGTTAAGCATGAATATGATTTGATCATATTTTTTGCAATACGGTTATTCATTTAAAGTCATAGAATAATTGTTATTCTGTTTACATGAATAAAAACCTTCGATGGTCATACACCCAATGAAAATAGTTTGTTAGATCTCGGTCGTAGTGATACACATATTCGTAATATTGAAGCCAAAATATGCAAGGTTAATACTGATAGTGTAACTTATTTGTGGCATTGCCGTTTAGGTCATATTGGTGTAATGCGCATGAAGAAACTCCATAGTGATGGGTTTTTGGAATCACTTGATTATGAATCACTTGGTGCTTGCGAACCATGCCTCATGGGCAAGATGACTAAAACTCCATTCTCCGGCACAATGGAGCGAGCAACAGATTTTTTTGGAAATCATACATACTGATGTATGTGGACCGATGAGTGTTGAGGCTCGCGGCGGGTATCGTTATTTTCTGACCTTGACTGATTATTTGAGCAGATATGGGTATATCTACTTAATGAAACACAAGTCTGAAACATTTGAAAAGTTCAAAGAATTTCAGAGTGAAGTAGAGAATCATCGTAACAAGAAAATAAAGTTTCTACGATCTGATCGTGGAGGCGAATATTTGAGTTATGAGTTTGGTCTTCATTTTAAACAATGTTGAATAGTTTCATAACTCACGCCACCTGGAACACCACAGCGTAATGGTGTGTCCTAACGTTGTAACCGTACTTTATTAGATATGGTGCGGTCTATGATGTCTCTTACCGATTTAGCACTATCATTTTGGGTTATGCATTAGAGACAGCTGCATTCACGTTAAATAGGGCACCATCTAAATCCGTTGAGACGACGCCTTATGAACTGTGGTTTGGCAATAAACCAAAGTTGTTGTTTCTTAAAGTTTGGGGCTGCGATGCTTATGTGAAAAAGCTTCAACCTGATAAGCTCGAACCCAAGTCGGAGAAATGTGTCTTCATAGGATACCCAAAGGAGACTGTTGGGTACACCTTCTATCACAGATCCGAAGGCAAGATATTCGTTGCTAAGAATGGATACTTTCTAGAATTGGAGTTTCTCTCGAAAGAAGTGAGTGGGTTGAAAGTAAAACTTGATGAGGTAATTATACCTTCTCCCAAATTGGAAAGTAGTACATCACAGAAACTAGTTCTAGTGATTCCTACACCAATTAGCGAGGAAGCTAATGATGATGATCATGAAACTTCGGATCAAGTTACTACTGAACCTCGTAGGTCAACCAGAGTACGTTCCGCACCAGAGTGGTACGGCAACCCTGTTCCAGAAGTCATGTTACTAGACCATGATGAACCTACGAACTATGAGGAAGCAATGATGAGCCCAGATTCCACAAAATGGCTCGAGGCCATGAAATCTGAGATGGGATTCATGTATGAGAACAAAGTGTGGACTTTGGTTGACTTGCCTGATGATCGGCAAGCCATAGAAAATAAATGGATCTTCAAGAGGAAGACCGACGCTGACGGTAATGTTAATGTTTACAAAGCTCGACTTGTTGCGAAAGGTTTTTGAAAAGTTCAAGGTGTCGACTATGATGAGATTTTCTCACTCGTAGCGATGCTAAAGTCTGTCTGAATCATGTTAGCAATTGCCGCATTTTATGAAATCTAGCAAATCGATAACAAAACTGCGTTCTTTAATGGATTTATTAAAGAAGAGTTGTATATGATGCAACCAGAAGTTTTTGTCAATCCTAAAGGTGTTACCAAAATGTGCAAGCTCCAGTGATCCTTCTATGGACTGGTGCAAGCATCTCGGAGTTGGAATATATGCTTTGATAAGTCGGTCAAAGCATATGGTTTCATACAGACTTACAGTGAAGCCTGTATTTACAAGAAAGTTAGTGGGAGCACTACAACATTTTTGATAAGTATATGTGAATGACATATTGTTGATCGGAAATGATGTAGAATTTTCTGGAAAGCATAAAGGATTGTTTAAAAAGAGTTTTTCAATAAAAAGACCTCGGTGAAGCTACTTACATATTGAGCATCAAGATCTATAGAGATAGATCAAGATGCTTGATAATTTTTTCAATAAGTACATACCTTGATTAAGATTTTGAAGTAGTTCAAAATGGATCAGTCAGAGAAGCAGTTCTTGCTTGAGTTATAAGGTATGAAGTTGAGTAAGGCACAAAACCCGACCACGATAGAAGATAGAGAAAGCATGAAAGTCATTCTGTATGCCTCAGCCATAGGTTCTATAAAGTATGCCATGCTGTGTACCAAACCTGTCGTGTACCTTGCCATGAGTTTGGCAAGGAAGTTCAATAGTGATCCAGGAGTAGATCACTGGACAACGGTCAAAATTATCCTTAGTTACTGGATGGCTAAGGAAATGTTTCTCGATTATGGAGGTGATAAAGAGTTCATCGTAAAGAGTTACGCTGATGCAAGCTTTACACTAATCCAGATGACTCAAAGTATCAATCTAGATGCATATTGGAAGTGGGAGCAATTAGCTAGAGTAGCTCCATGCAGAGCATTGTAGACATAGAAATTTGCGAAATACATACGGATCTGGATGTGACAGACCCGTTGACTAAACTTCTCTCACAAGCAAAACATGATCACACCTTATTACTATTTTGGTGTTAATCACATGGTGATGTGAACTAGATTATTGACTCTAGTAAACCCTTTGGGTGTTTGTCACATGGCAATGTGAACTATGGGTGTTATTCACATAACGATGTGAATTATTGGTATTAAATCACATGGCGATGTGAACTAGATCATTGACTCTAGTGCAAGTGGGAAACTGAAGGAAATATGCCCTAGAGGCAATAATAAAGTTGTTATTTATATTTCCTTATATCATGATAAATGGTTATTATTCATGCTAGAATTGTATTAACCAGAAACTTAGTACATGTGTGAATACATAGACAAAACAGAGTGTCCCTAGTATGCCTCAACTAGACTAGCTCATTGATCAAAGATGGTTAAGTTTCCTAGCCATAGACATGAGTTGTCATTTGATCAATGGGATCACATCATTAGGAGAATGATGTGATGGACAAGACCCATCCGTTAGCTTAGCACTATGATCGTTTAGTTTTACTGCTATTGCTTACTTCATGACTTATACATGTTCTCAGGACTATGAGATTATGCAACTCCCAAATACCGGAGGAACACCTTGTGTGCTATCAAACGTCACAACGTAACTGGGTGATTATAAAGATGATCTACAGGTGTCTCCGAAAGTGTTTGTGCTGTTGGCATAGATCAAGAATAGGATTTGTTACTCCGAGTGTCGGAGAGGTATCTCTAGGCCCTCTCGGTAATACACATCATAATAAGCCTTGCAAGTAATTGACTAATGAGTTAGTCACGAGATGATGTATTACGAAACGAGTAAAGAGACTTGCCGGTAACGATATTGAACTAGGTATTGAGATACCGACGATCGAATCTCGGGCAAGTAACATACCAATGACAAAGGGAACAACGTATGTTGGTATGCGGTTTGACCGATAAAGATCTTCGTAGAATATGTAGGAGCCAATATGAGCATCCAGGTTCCGCTATTGTTTATTGACCGGAGATGAGTCTCGGTCATGTCTACATAGTTCTCGAACCCGTAGGGTCTGCACGCTTAACGTTCGATGACGATCAGTATTATGAGTTTATGAGTTTTGATGATCCGAAGGTAGTTTGGAGTCCCGGATGAGATCACGAACATGAAGAGGAGTCTCGGAATGTTTGAGACATAAATATTAATATATTGGACGACTATATGCGGACACCGGAAGTGTTCCGGGTGTTATCGGATAAAACCGAAGTGCTGGTGGGGGTTACGGGAACCCCCGAGGGAGTATGGGCCATAGTGGGCCTTGAGGGAATAGAGAGAGGCAGCCCATAGGGCTGGCCTCACCCTCCCCCTAGGAATCCTAGTTGGATTAGGAAAGGGGGAGGCGCCCCTCTTCTTCCTTCTCCTCTCCTCCTTCCTTTCCTACTCCTAGTAGGAATAGGAAGGGGGATTCCTATTCCTACTAGGAGTAGGAATCCTACTCCTGACGCGCCATACTTGGCCAGCCGCACCTCCGCCCTTGCTCCTTTATATACGGGGGCAGGGGGCACCCAAAGACACACAAGAAACATTGTTCTAGCCGTGTGCGGTGCCCCCCTCCAGAGAAACACACCCCGGTCATACCGTTGCAGTGCTTGGGCGAAGCCCTGCGCCGGTAGCTTCATCATCTCCGTCACCACGCCGTCGTGCTGACGAAACTCTCCCGTGAAGCTCAACTGGATCAAGAGCTCATGGGACATCATCGAGCTGAACTTGTGCTGAACGCGGAGGTGCCGTATGTTCGGTGCTTGATCGGTTGGATCGTGAAGACATTCGACTACATCAACCGCGTCACTAGACGCTTCCGCTTTCAGTCTACGAGGGTGCATAGACACACTCTCCCCTCTCGTTGCTATGCATCTAGTAGATAGATCTTGCGTGATTGTAGAATTTTTTTGAAATACTATGTTCCCCAACAACAACACCTCTATTAAGATGCTTAAAGAAGTTATTTTTCTGAGGTTTGGAGTCCCTGGATACTTAATGAGTGATGGTGGTTCACACTTTATTCACGGTGCTTTCCGTAAAATGCTTGCTAAGTATGATGTTAATCATAGAATTGCATCCCCTTATCACCCACAGACTAGTGGTCAAGTAGAACTAAGTAATAGAGAGCTGAAATTAATTTTGCAAAAGACAGTTAATAGGTCTAGAAAGAATTGGTCTAAGAAACTTGATGATGCATTATGGGCTTATAGAACTGCGTACAAAAATCCTATGGGTATGTCTCCATATAAGATGGTTTATGGAAAAGCATGTCACTTACCTCTCGAGCTAGAACATAAGGCATATTGGCTATTAAAGAGCTCAATTATGATTTCAAGCTTGCCGGTGAGAAGTGGTTATTTGACATTAGCTCGCTTGATGAATGGAGAACCCAGGCTTATGAGAATGCCAAGCTGTTTAAAGAAAAGGTTAAAAGATGGCATGACAAAAGGATACAAAGGCGTGAGTTTAACGTAGGTGATTATGTCTTGCTATACAACTCTCGTTTAAGATTTTTTGCAGGAAAACTTCTCTCTAAATGGGAAGGTCCTTACGTTATCGAGGAGGTCTATCGTTCCGGTGCCATAAAAGTCAACAACTTCGAAGGCAGAAATCCGAAGGTGGTGAACGGTCAAAGAATCAAACATTATATCTCAGGTAATCCTATAAATGTTGAAACCAATGTTATTGAAACCGTAACCCCAGAGGAATACATAAGGGACACTTTCCAGAACGATCCAGACCCCGAAAAGGAAGAGGTATGTGGTATGGTAAGTAAACCAACTCCAAAACAGTTCTAATGGTAATTTTTCACCGTTTTGGAATATTTAGAAAAATAGAAAAATAAGAGGCAGTCCGGAAGAGACACGAGGCATCCACGATGGTGGAGGGCGCGCCCCCTTCCCCTGGGCGTGCCTCCCTGCCTCGTGGGCACCTCGTGTGCCCTCCAGACTCTGTTTTCTTGCACGTTGCTTCTTTTTGTCGGTAAAAATTCATTATATAATCTCCCGAAGGTTTTGACCACGGTACCATGACGAAATCCTCTGTTCTTGTTTCGAGTTATTGTTTCTGATAGATCTAGATCATCATGACGTCTTTCAGCAGCCCTAAGGAGAAGTTCTTCGAGAAGGTCATCAACCCCTATCTCGCGGAGGTGCTGCAACACCCTCAAACCATCGATGTACGTGAGGGGGTGCTGCACATCCGCGATGTTGAGGGACCAAGGAGGACCGAAAGCATGGAGACAAGACTCGAAGCAATGGAGCAGCAAGTTTTCAAGTGCCAAGGTATGGTGGAACGAGGACTCAACGCCAACCACATGATGATCACGGAGTTCACCAACAACCACAAGCTGGACGCCAAGACCATTGGGGAGGCCATCTTCAATCTACAAGAGAAAATAGAGCACCTCCAAGCCCAGATCTATGACCTGCAAAACCAAAACTGTGAGTATGAGTATAGATTCAAGAAGTTGAGTTTGGCTGCAGATTTGAGGATCCCAGAGACTCGATCATGCTTTTCTAATGGTGAGCCCATGCCTTGGAAGATGGACAACAAGCCTACATCATCACCAACTCCATCATCACCACCTCCGAAGAAAGGGACATAATCACATGGGTATGGGCACTCCCCTTGGAAACTGCCAAGCTTGGGGGAGGTACCCCTGTATCGTATCACCATCACACTCCTATCTTTACCGTTCTTCTTAGTTCGATCCTTTTGGTAATATCTTGATCTAGTAGAATAAAGATTAGTATGATCTAGTTGTGAGCGTTTGCTTTTTGGTCTTTACCTTTGTAATCGAGTCTGTGAGCTATATAATAAATATTAGCGTTGAGTCAAGGGCTTGATTTCCTCACTATTGGTCATGAGAGAATAAAAGAAAATATAAAAAGTATCAAAGACATCCTATTGATCTTATGGAAAGTAATGACTTCACATATAAAGATTATGATGAATAAAAGTTGTTGAGAGTTGACAAACATGGTTTTGGTCATCGTTGCAATTAATAGGAATTAATAAAGAAAGAGAGGTTTCACATACAAATATACTATCTTGGACATCTTTTATGATTGTGAGCACTCATTAAAATATGACATGCTAAAGAGTTGAAGTTGGATAAGGAAGACAACGTAATGGGTTATGTTTTCTTATATCTGAAATAAAGTATATTGTCATGGATCATCCAACATGTTGAGCTTGCCTTTTCCCCTCATTCTAGCCAAAACTCATTGCACCAAGTAGAGATACTACTTGTGCTTCCATACATCCTTAAACCCAGTTTGCCATGAGAGTCCACCATACCTACCTATGGATTGAGTAAGATCCTTCAAGTAAGTTGTCATTGTTGCAACTCTCTAAATATGTGTGATCTATTAGTGTGGATAAAATAAACTTTATACGATCTTGTGATATGGAAGTAATAAAAGCGACGGACTGCATAATAAAGGTCCATATCACAAGTGTCAATATAGAGTGACGTTCTTTTGCGCTAAGATTTTGTACATCCGACCACAAAAGCACATGACAACCTCTGCTTCTCTCCGCGAAGGGCCTATCTATTGTTCTTACCTTATAAAAGTCATGGTGATCTTCACCTTTCCTTTTACATTTTATCCTTTTGGCAAGCACATTGTGTTGGAAAGATCCTGACATATATACCCACTTGGATGTAAGCTATCATGAACTATTACCGTTGACATTACCCTTGAGGTAAAAGGTTGGGAGGCAACACTATAAGCCCCTATCTTTCTCTGTGTCCGATTAAAACTCCATACCCATAAGTATTGCATGAGTGTTAGCAATTGTGAAAGACTAAATGATAGTTGAATACGTGGACTTGCTGAAAAGCTCTTATAGTGACTCTTTCCGATATTATGATAAATAGCAATTGCTTCAATGACCGAGATCATAATTTGTTAGTTTTCAATGAAGTTTCTGATTCATACTTGACATTGCGAATGGATTGTTACTTTAGCATAAGAAATCATATGCTAATATATATGTGTTGCTGTTATAAGAATGATCATGATGCCCTCATGTCCGTATTTTATTTTATCGACACCTCTATCTTTAAACATGTGGGCATATTTTTCGATTTCGGCTTCCGCTTGAGGACAAGCGAGCTCTAAGCTTGGAGGAGTTGATACGTCCATTTTGCATCATGCTTTTATATTGATGTTTATTGCATTTTGGGCTGTTATTACACATTATGTCACAATACTTATGCCTTTTCTATCTTATTTTACAAGGTTTACATGAAGAGGGAGAATGCCGGCAGCTGGAATTCTAGGCTGGAAAAGGAGCAAACATTGGAGACCTATTCTGCACAACTCAAAAAGCACTGATACTCCACGAAACTCCGTTTTGGAAAATATAAAAAATATCTGGCGAAAGAAGTACACGAGGGGGCCACCCACCGTCCACGAGGGTGGGGGGCGCCCCCCCCTTGGCGCGCCCCCTACCTCGTGGGCCACCTGGCAGCCCTCCGATGCCCATCTTCTGCTATATGAGGTGCTTTGACCTGGAAAAATCATAAGGAGACTTTCGTGACGAAGCGCCACCGTCTCGAGGCGGAACCTTGGCGGAACCAATCTAGGGCTCGGGCGGAGCAGTTCTGCCGGGGACACTTCCCTCCGGGAGGGGGAAATCATCGCCATCGTCATCACCAACAACTCTCCCATCTTGGGGAGGGTTATCTTCATCAACATATTCACCAGCACCATCTCCTCTCAAACCCTAGTTCATCTCTTGTATCCAATCTTTGTACCAAAACCTCAGATTGGTACCTGTGGGTTGCTAGTAGTGTTGATTACTCCATGTAGTTGATGCTAGTTGGTTTACTTGGTGGAAGATCATATGTTCAGATCCATTATGCATATTAATACCACTCTAATTATGAACATGAATATGCTTTGTGAGTAGTTACGTTTGTTCCTGAGGACATGGGAGAAGTCTTGCTATAAGTAGTCATGTGAATTTGGTATTCGTTCGATATTTTGATAAGATGTATGTTGTCTTTCCTATAGTGGTGTCATGTGAACGTCGGCTACATGACACTTCACCATTGTTTGGGCCTAGAGGAAGGCATTGGGAAGTAATAAGTAGGTTATGGGTTACTAGGGTGACAGAAGCTTAAACCCTAGTTTATGCGTTGCTTCGTAAGTAGCTGATTTGGATCCATATGTTTCATGCTATGGTTAGGTTTACCTTAATACTTCTTTTGTAGTTGCGGATGCTTGCAATAGAGGTTAATCATAAGTGGGATGCTTGTTCAAGTAAGGCCGGCACCCAAGCACCGGTCCACCCACATACCAAATTATCAAAGTAAGGAGCGAATCTTATGAGCGTGATGAAAACTTGCTTGACGATAATTCCCATGTGTCCTCGGGAGCGCTTTCCTTTATATAACTGTTCTTCCAGGCTTGTCCTTTGCTACAAAAAGGATTGGGTCATCTTGTTGCACCTTATTTACTTTTACTATTTGTTACTTGTTACCAATTACCTTATCACAAAACTATCTGTTACCGATAATTTCAGTGCTTGCAGAGAATACCTTACTAAAAATTGCCTATCATTTCCTTCTGCTCCTCGTTGGGTTCGACACTCTTACTTATTGAAAGGACTACGATAGATCCCCTACACTTGTGGGTCATCATGAACGGTCAAATATACAGTCAAGAGTGTTAAACAGTGACTGAATTTATGCTAATGAACTAGTGAACTCACAAAAAAATGCAGTTCTAAAAATTCTGAGATCTAATAAATCTACGTCTTGAGTTGGTTCTGGCTTGCAAGAGTACAATCCGACTGGACATATATATCAGAGGTTATTCAGAACCAAATTTTCAATGTGGTTTCGGTACACAAATTGAGTGATAGTGGGATCGAACAACCACAAGTGTCGTTGTCATTGTGGTTTCAGCAAAAAAAATCTGATGGCTAATCAAACCAGCAAACAAAATAAAGGTTCTTGAGTTCCACTAGAATTGTCATTTTGCAATTAAAGTGATATGAGAACAAGTGAAGTACTGAATGTGTTTGCATGATTCAGTCAAGTTTCATCCATATCATTGTCATTGTCATTGTCATTGAATGATTCAAAGTTTCACTAGAATTTGATTTTGCAGCACACAATGTGATTTTGTGAAGTTTCGCCCAGAATGACATGTTAAATGTCACTGTCAAGTTTCATTCATTTATGTTTGTGCATGATTCAGTCGAGGTTCACTAGAATTTGATTTCGCGGTACCAATTTCAAAAAACTCTCCATGATTTAGTTAAACTGCCATTGTCATTTTGCCGAGATCTTGTTTGAAGCTAGTACCCCACCCATATGAACAGCTTTAAAAATTGTCAAGGTACTGAATCCACCCACATCAACTTTGACACAAACCTGAAGGTACTGAATCCTAACAGGTCGTTGTGTTAATATCAGCAGCTCTAAATGTGTTACTGTACTGAACTGAGCATACGTGACTCCCGCAAAAAAATGAGCGTAAATGAATAAGTGATTGTTCGTACTGGAGAGCATACCCGGTTAATGCTGGAGAAACCT
This sequence comes from Secale cereale, assembly GCA_902687465.1. Classification (NCBI taxonomy): domain Eukaryota; kingdom Viridiplantae; phylum Streptophyta; class Magnoliopsida; order Poales; family Poaceae; genus Secale; species Secale cereale. Next base: position 217,396,835 of record LR738715.1, on the reverse strand, counting down.
GAAAATCATCCAAGTAATCTTCCTAACCTGGTATAGGAGAGATGCAATGCGTACAAAAAAATCCAATCTTTCATCAGATATCCCACACCCGGTGAACTGAACTGAAACTAAATGGCCCAAGGGAGAAGTGGACTGACCTGCAGGAAGTGGAGTTGTGCGTGGGGGTCATCGATGGGCACAAGCTTGTACGTGACTACCACAAACTCCTCATTTGACTCCCGCTCATCTGTGCTGGTGACGGCGAGGTGGCAGGTCCAGGCAGGGACGGGGCGCGAAGGCAGGCAGGCAAGAGCGCAGGAGTTGGGGAGTGCCATGGCGAGGTGAAGAGGCCAGGTCGGCGAGGCGACGGACGGAGGATGGGGGAGGTAATGGTAGTGGATGTGGACACGGACGCCATGGCCAGGGGCCCTTAGGGATGGAAGCGTCAGTGGGCCGCCGTGCAAAATCCAAGCTTCAGATATGGAACTAGGCGGCGGCAGCGCATCACGGGGAGACAAGCCGGCGCCATCGTGGGCCTAGGCCCTGGGGGGAGGAGGGATCAAGGCGGCGTCGGCGGGGGAGATGGGTACCGTTGTGTGGTGCGGGTGGGCGGTGGAGGTACACTGGTGGGGGAGAAGAGTGTAGCAACCAGACCTCAAACAGTCTGATCTCCATACATCAGTGTCATCCCTGCATCAGTAATGCTGACACGCATGGTACTTGAAGGATTTATAACAGAGTAGCAATCACACACTTATTACATCGATAGTCCAACGATGAATTATTACAAATAATATGGCTGAAGGCCATCTAACACGATAACAGCGGAAGGCTTGGAAGATAAGTGAGTCCATCAACTCCAGCGGCATCACTGAGTATAGAACCACGACCTAAAAGGGCATCTTACTCATCGTCTGAAAAGTCTGCAACATGAAACGTTGCAACCCAAAAACGGGTCAGCACATTGAATATGCTGGCAAGGTAACACAAGAGATGCAATGAAAGTAAAGCTATACTATATGCAATATGGCTGGTGGAAAGCTCTATGGTTAACTTTTTGCGTAAAGCCAATTTTTCCCTACTTCAAAGGAATGTATTTTAATTAACTATCATGGTAGTTGAAACATCGTTGAGAAGATAGGCATCCTCTCAACCCCAATTAAAAGTAATCATTAAACCCAACAAAATTAAATTAGAGTAACATGTTGAGATGCACATGATAATCCAAGTACTAGATACTCAATACGTCCATAACCGGGGACACGGCTAATCATGATCAGTTTGTACACTCTGCAGAGGTTTGTGCACTTTTCCCACAAGACTCGATCGCCTCCGTTTGGTTTCTCGCACTGCATGGTGTTTGAGAAACGGATGACCGAGACATAGTCTTTCAGAAGCGCTAGCACCTTAAGATCGGGCGGGCCGTACCAACCTACATCCCCTACATCTGCTAGTCCACCACTGTAAGAGTTCGCACAACTTACTCATACTATGCTAGAGCCCATAATAGCATTGTGGTTGCACATGGAAGTTTCTAGTATGAATAATCGCATGATCCCTTTGAGCCTGGGTGGCGGTCCAAAAGAAAAACAGGCAATCCTGGAATACCCAAATGCCTCAATCCACCCAGATGTGTATTAAAGTTGCCACCTTAAGTTGAACCATTAATTAACAACTCACATCTGTCATGGATTTCACTCAAATCCAAACCACGTCTACGAGCATAGCATGTCCTAACAGCAAACGCAGAAGTAACTCCCAAGGGTTTGAATGCAATGCAGGTAATAGGTACTACCTCAATCTACTTCCCAATCCCACAAGTTAATTGATCCTACTCATGCAATGTCTGAGGGTTTGTCTAATGCAATGAAAACTGGGTAATTGGAAAGCATGATCAAAGTGTTACTTGCCTTGCTGATGATCCACAAAACCTAGAGACTCAAAGTAGCAAGCGGCGCACTCCGGGTTCTCTATCGCTATCAAACAAACAAGCATACAATAAGTACTTAACTAATGCACGGGTAAAACTCAAATAAGAGATCTAACCAGAAAGTTCAACTTAAGAACTCCGGTTTGCAAAAAGAATCAACTCGAAAGAAGCAACGAAACTCAAACTGCAAAAGAAACGAGCTCCGAATTACTAGTTGGCCTAAGGTCAAATTTTACAGTAGCCAAAACTTTGTTCCAGTTGTTCTAACGTAAAGAGGGCTTCTAGACAAAGATCTGGGATTTTGAATCACCTGATTCCGACTCTCGAGCGAAATGAAAAACGCAAAACAAGATCAGGGCAGAAATCGCGATCGGAAAAATCGCGGATAAATACCCCGAAAAAGTAAAACGACGAACAGGCTAACGAACGAATGTTCGCTGTCTGCGATTAACTAACGAAAACCGATCGTTAAAACGAACGTACGGACGGACGTCCGCTATTTAACTAAACCGTCGGAAAATAAAAAAACGAACCGATCTATTAAAAAAAACAAATCTAGGTTTTCTAAAAAAAACGCTCGGTTAACAGCAAAAAAAAACTACCTCTCTCTCTCTACTCCGGCGGGCGGCGGGGCGGCGGCGGCGGCGGCTTGGGCGCCTAGGGTTTCGTGCGGGCGGGCTGGGCGAGTCGGGCCGGACCTGGCGCTATTTAAAGCCCAGAGTCCTGGTCCTTTACTAGTCCTAGTCGGTTTCCTTTTTTTTAAATAGAGTCCTGGCGCAGTAAAACTAACGAAAGAAATAACAAACGGACTCCAAAATTCCCGAAATAAATTTTCACCGTACCCTAATAATATTTAGGACAAAGTGAACATTTTTCCCGGTCCTAAATGCAATTTTGAAAAACACGTATTTTTCCTATGCAAATAAATCCGAAAATAAATCCAGAAAAATACCAAAAGTGATTTTAATATTTTTCCTCCAATATTTCTGTTATTTTGGAGAAGTCATATTATCTTCGCTCATTTATTTTATTTAGAAATATTTTTAGGAGAGAAAAATAATTAGAATCACACTGTCCTCGTATCGGTATTCGAGCAAACTCAAATACGAAAACTGTAAAATTCCCAACTCTCTCCGTAGGTCCTTGAGTTGCTTAGAATTTCGAGGAACGCCACGAACAAAAATGCAAAAACATGAAATGCAATTATGATCTATGTATAATATTCCAAATTGAAAATTTGGGATGTTACAAACCTACCCCCCTTAGAATGAATCTCGCCCTCGAGATTCGACTTGGCTAGAGAACAGGTGTGGGTGGTCCTTGCGTATATCATCTTCTCGCTCCCAGGTGGCTTCTTCCTCGGTGTGGTGACTCCACTGAACTTTGCAAAACTTGATAACCTTGCTGCGAGTAACTCTACTCGAAAATTCGAGAATCTTAAGGGGCTTCTCCTCGTAGGTCAGGTCACTGTCCAACTGAATTGCTTTCAGGGGTACTGTGTCTCCAAGCGGTATATCGGCCATCTCCGCATGGCACTTCTTAAGCTGCGAAACGTGAAACACGTCGTGCACTCCTGACAATCCTTCCGGCAATTCCAACTTATAGGCAACCTCTCCCATGTGTTCCAAAACACGGTAAGGTCCCACAAATCTCGGGGCTAACTTCCCTTTAACTCCGAAACGTTTAACTCCTCGCAGAGGCGATACTCTCAAGTACGCTATGTCTCCAATCTCATAGGTTATCTCCTTGCGCTTCGAGTCGGCATAACTCTTCTGCCTGGACTGAACTACCTTCAGTCTATCTCGAATCAACTTCACCTTCTCCTCAGACTCTTTGATTAAGTCTGGTCCAAACAACTGTCGGTCTCCAACTTCGTCCCACGATAACGGTGTTCGGCGTCTCCTTCCATACAATGCCTCGAACGGTGCCATCTTCAGACTGGCCTGGTAACTGTTGTTGTATGAGAACTCTGCATAGGGCAAGTTGTCATCCCAACTAGATCAATAATCTAATGCACTTGCTCTCAGCATATCCTCCAAAATCTGATTGACTCTCTCCGTCTGTCCATCAGTCTGCAGGTGAAATGCTGTGCTAAACTCTAGCCTGGTTCCCAAAGTTTCATGTAACTGATTCCAGAACTTTGAGGTAAACTGAGTTCCTCTATCAGATACAATACTCCTCGGAACTCCATGCAGACATACAATTCTGGTCATGTATATCTTAGCCAACTTTGCACTGGTATATGTGGTTTTCACCGGGATAAAGTGGGCTACCTTCGTCAATCAGTCTACTACTACCCAGATTGAATCATACCCTGCTTTGGTCCTGGGCAATCCGGTGATAAAATCCATACCAAGCTTCTCCCACTTCCATTCGGGAATTGGCATAGGTTGTAACAATCCTGTTGGCTTCTGATGTTCTGCCTTTACTCTTTGGCATACATCACCAACTGCTACATACTCCGCAACATCCTTCTTCATACCGGTCCATCAGAAAATATCCTTCAAATCCAAATACATCTTAGTATTTCCTGGGTGAATCGAGTATGGTGATTCATGAGCCTCTTGTAAAATCAACTTCCTAATCTCCGGGTCATTGGGCACATAGATTCGATCCTCAAACAATAAGGTGTTGTGTTCATCCTCACGACAACCTTTAGCTTTTCCTTCGCTCATCCTCTCCTTTATAGCGAAAATCTCCTTGTCAGCTTTCTGAGCTTCTCTAATTTTATCCATCAGGGTAGACTGGATTTCTAGTGTTGCCACATAGCCTCTAGGAACTATCTCCAAACGTAGTTCTCGTAGGTCCTCGGCTAACTCCTTTGGAAACTCCTCCATCATTACGGTATTGACATGGCTCTTACGGCTTAGCGCATCAGCTACTACGTTAGCCTTCCCGGGGTGATAATGCAATCTCATATCGTAATCCTTAATGAGTTCCAGTCATCTCCTTTGCCTAAGATTCAGCTCCTTCTGAGTGAATATATACTTCAAACTCTTACGATCCGTATATACTTCACAATGGTTTCCAATGAGAAAATGTCTCCACGTCTTCAATGCATGCACTACAGCTGCTAAATCCAAATCGTGGGTGGCATAGTTCATCTCATGAGGTTTCAGTTGTCGTGAAGCATACGAAACAACTCTTCCTTCCTGCATAAGAACAGCTCCAAGTCCTCGATGTGAAGCGTCGCAGTACACCTCATAATCCTTATGTTGATCTGGCAGAATCAACACAGGGGATGATACCAACTTTTTCTTCAACTCCTGGAAACTAGTCTCACATTCTTCGGTCCAACAGAACTTGGTTTCCTTCTTCAACAACTCCGTCATTGGCTTGGCAATCTTTGAGAAATTCTCGATAAATCTCCGGTAGTATCCTGCGAGTCCAAGAAAACTCCGGATCTCTCCAACGGTCGTCGGGGCTTCCCAATTGGTCACAGTCTCCACCTTGGCGGGATCTACTGCTATTCCTTCTCCGGATATAACATGTCCGGGGAATCCGACTTCCTTCAACCAAAACTCACATTTGCTAAACTTGGCATATAACTGGTGTTCTCTGAGCTTCTCCAATACCAAACGCAAATGCTCTTCATGCTCCTCTTCATCCTTCGAGAAGATCAATATATCATCTATGAACACTACGACGAACTTATCCAAATACTCCATAAACACTTTGTTCATCAGGTTCATAAAGTATGCCGGTGCGTTTGCCAGACCAAACGACATAACGGTATACTTGTACAACCCATACCTAGTGGTAAAGGCCGTCTTAGGGATATCTTGCTCTCGGATCTTCAGTTGATGGTACCCTGATCGCAGATCGATCTTCGAAAATATCTTAGCTCCTTGCAATCTATCGAACAGATCATTGATCATTGGCAGTGGGTACTTGTTCTTGATCGTTACTTCATTCAACCCTCGATAATCAACAACTATTCTTAACGATCCATCCTTCTTCTCCACTAGAAGTACTGGCGAACCCCAAGGTGAAGAACTTGGGCGTATGAATCCTTTATCCAGTAACTCCTTAATCTGTTTCTTAATTTCCTCCAAATCCTTTGCGGGCATCCTATATGGTCTCTTAGAAATTGGCCCGGTGCCTGGCAAAAGTTCAATCAAAAACTCTATATCTCTATCCGGTGGCATGCCAGGTAACTCCTCTGGAAACACATCCGGATAATCCTTCACTACTGGCACCTCCTCCTGAACAACTCCTGACAAGGAATTTAACCTACTCCTCTTTGACTCATGCCGGGATACATACTTGATCCTTCTTCCTTCCGGCGTAGTAAGCAAAATGGTCTTACTGGCACATTCAATATTCCCATCATACTTAGATAACCAATCCATGCCTAATATCACATCCAGTCCTTGAGATTCCAATACTATTAGGTCCGAAGGGAATATGTAATTACCAATCCTTAAGGGAACTGATCACACCATGACTTAGCCATATACTCTGCTCCTGGTGAGGTTACTAACATGGGCGATCTAAGGGCTTGGGTCGGTAGTTTATACTTATCCACGAATCCCCGTGAAATATACGAATGCGATGCACCAGTATCGAAAAGAACGAGTGCAGTAAAGGACTTAACTAAGAACTTACCTATAACTGCATCTGGTTGCTCCTCTACTTCTTCCAAAGTCACGTGGTTCACTTGTCCTTTGTTGAACGGGTTGGGCTTCTTCCCGGCGCTTCCATTGCCATTCCCATTCTTAACTTCTGGACATTCATTAGCATAATGTCCAGTCTTCCCGCACCTGTAGCAAGTGACATGGCTAAAATCCCTCTTGGTGGGTGTGGATGGTGCAGGGCGGTTCTGGTTTCCATTGGCTCCATTCCCATTCCCATTCCCATTGCCATTGCCATTCTTGGTGCCATTGTGGTTGTGCGAGCTACTTCCTCCATGGGTATGCTGAAACTGTCTTACCGCTTTAGGGGTAAAGCGGGGCTTCTGCTGAGCTCCAGAATTATACTTTCCTTGCCCATACTTCCTCTTGCGACTCTCAATCTGTTGATGCTTCCTTTCAATCATCAGGGCGCGGTCAACCAACTCCTGATAGTTATTGAAAGTTGCCACCATCAACTGTACACTCATCTCATCCTTCAGCCCTTCCATGAATCTCTCCTGCTTCTTGGCATCTGTGGCCACATCATCTGAGGCATAACGAGATAGGGTACTAAACTCATCCACGTACTGGGCCACAGTACGATTCCCTTGGCGCAAATTGCAAAACTCCTGCTTCTTCATACTCATGGCTCCAGTTGAGACATGGGCGGTGCGAAAAGCTTGCTGAAACTGATCCCAAGTAATATTGGCTACGGGTAAGTGGATGTGTAATTCTCCCACCATGCTACGGCTGGTCCAGACAACGGGTGTGCGGCAAATCGCACCTTCTCAGCATCCGAGCAATTGGCGGTGGTCAAATCCCTTCCAATCTTGCGTAGCCAGTCATCAGCCACAATTGGTTCGATGCTGCTAGCAAACACAGGTGGTTGCAACCTTAAGAAACGTGTCAGGTTGTCCACAGGTGGTGGTGGTGGAGGGTTGTTGTTGTTGTGGTTCTGGTTGTTCTGAGTGTTCAGGACAAGAAGTTGCATCAGAGTGTTCTGCTACTGGATCAACTGGGTGAGCTCAGGGGGAAACTCGAATTCACGTCTTGGAGGCATCTGATGGGTGTAGATGGAAGAGATTAGAATAGAAAAGAGGTCTAAGGGAAAATCACTACCCATATGCACATGAGACAAACACACAATCATATCACACCAATCAATTTCAAACAAGGTCTTACAAATCTAACGATCGTTACAAAAGTGCTCTAAATCTAATACTTGGTGGTAAACTACTAGTCACAGGGTGGTCAATCTAAAAATATTGATCGGCAGAGGATTCCATAATATCTGCCCCGGCTTCATCTTCATAATCTTCGTCCTTGCTATCCTCAGCTTCCGAATCCGTGTCATCTATGATGATATAATCCTCCGGTGGAATCTCCTTGGGTTCTTCTTCCTCGTCTTCTTCTCCCATGAGTATCCCTAACTTCCGGGTCAAATCATCATTCTTCTCCACAAGTATCTTCATCTCCTCCTCATATCCGTCGTGTGTAGACTTAAGTTCCTCTTCTAGCTCCAAATTCCTATTTAGGGCCTTCTTCAAATCTATCATCCCAGCACACATCTGGTACTCCTGGCGACGAATGTGGTGGTTCAACTCCTGGATGAATGCTCCAATGGATAAACCCTTCTTAGTGCTGATCATCTCCCAATTCTCATCTCGGCGTCCATAAATCTGGTAGATGGTGTCCTTTAGCTCCTGCTTGTAGACTTCTCCAATCCTTCCCATAGCAATGTGGGCTGCCATACTCTTTCCTAGGCTCCATGTAGGTGCATTAAAGGAAAATGCTATGAGTGAAGTGACGGGTGCAAACGTCCTTCCTGGAACTTGAGCTTGAATCAACCAACGCTCCTCCTCAGGTAGAGTGGCATTGTAGGTTCCAGTGAAACTTGGTAATCCTATGTGTAGATATCTGGTGACTTCCTTCAGGTGTCGTCCAAATGGCGTGTTGTCATCCGGTTGCATGAACTTGTGCTTTGCTTCCACCATCCTAAAGAATAGAAAAGATGAGGAGTCAGAAGAGAAAAGAGTGGATAGTGTTCTAGGGCTTGTCTTAGTGGTTGTGTCCTATAGTCAGCGTGTGCTCTGATACCATCTTGTAGCGACGAGACCTCAAACAGTATGATCTCCATGCATCAGTGTCATCCCTGGATCGGTAATGCTGACACGCATGGTACTTGAAGGATTTATAACAGAGTAGCAATCACACACTTATTACATCGATAGTCCAACGATGAATTATTACAAATAATATGGCTGAAGGCCATCTAACACGATAACAACGGAAGTCTTGGAAGATAAGTGAGTCCATCAACTCCAGCGGCATCACTGAGTATAGAACCACGACCTAAAAGGGCATCTTACTCGTCGTCTGAAAAGTCCGCAACATGAAACGTTGCAGCCCGAAAAACGGGTCAGCACATGGAATATGCTGGCAAGGTAACACAAGAGATGCAATGAAAGTAAAGCTATACTATATGCAATATGGCTGGTGGAAAGCTCCATGGTTAAGTTTTTGCGTAAAGCCAATTTTTCCCTACTTCAAAGGAATGTATTTTAATTAACTATCATGGTAGTTGAAACATCGTTGAGAAGATAGACATCCTCTCAACCCCAATTAAAAGTAATCATTAAACCCAACAAAATTAAATTAGAGTAACATGTTGAGATGCACATGATAATCCAAGTACTAGATACTCAAGACGTCCATAACCGGGGACACGGCTAATCATGATCAGTTTGTACACTCTGTTGAGGTTTGTGCACTTTTCCCACAAGACTCGATCGCCTCCGTTTGGTTTCTCGCACTGCATGGTGTTTGAGAAACGGATGACCGATACATAGTCTTTCAGAAGCGCTAGCACCTTACAATCGGGCGGACCGTACCAACCTACATCCCCTACATCTGCTAGTCCACCACTGTAAAAGTTCGCACAACTTACTCATACTATTCTAGAGCCCATAATAGCATTGTGGTTGCACATGGAAGTTTCTAGTATGAATAATCTCATTATCCCTTTGAGCCTGGGTGGCGATCCAAAAGAAAAACAGGCAATCCTGGAATACCCAGATGCCTCAATCCACCCAGATGTGTATTAAAGTTGCCACCTTAAGTTGAACCATTAATTAACAACTCACATGTGTCATGGATTTCACTCAAACCCAAACCACGTCTACGAGCATAGCATGTCCTAACAGCAAACATAGAAGTAACTCCCAAGGGTTTGAATGTAATGCAGGTAATAGGTACTACCTCAATCTACTTCCCAATCCCACAAGTTAATTGATCCTACTCATGCAATGTGTGAGGGTTTGTCTAATGCAATGAAAACTGGGTAATTAGAAAGCATGATCAAAGTGTTACTTGCCTTGTTGATGATCCGCAAAACCTAGAGACTCAAAGTAGCAAGCGGCGCACTCCGAGTTCTCTATCGCAATCAAACAAACAAGCATACAATAAGTACTTAACTAAAGCACGTGTAAAACTCAAATAAGAGATCTAACCAGAAAGTTCAACTTAAGAGCTCCGGTTTGCAAAAAGAATCAACTCGAAAGAAGCAACGAAACTCAAACTGCAAAAGAAACGAGCTTACTAGTTGGCCTAAGGTCAAAATTTACAGTAGCCAAAACTTTGTTCTAGTTGTTCTAACGTAAAGAGGGCTTCGAGACGAAGATTTGGGATTTTGAATCACCTGATTCCGACTCTCGAGCTAAAAGAAAAACGCGAAACAAGATCAGGGCAATAAAAAAACGAACGTACGGACGAACGTCCGCTATTTAACTAAACCGTCGGAAAATAAAAAAACCGAACCGATCTATTAAAAAAACAGATCTAGGTTTTCTAAAAAAACGCTTGGTTAACAGCAAAAAAAACTACCTCTCTCTCTACTCCGGCGGGCGGCGGGGCGGCGGTCCTTCGGCGGGCGGCGGGGCGGCGGGCTGCGACGCGGCGGCGGCGGGCTGGCGGCGGTGGTGGCGGCTCGGGCGGCTAGGGTTTCGCGCGGGCGGGCTGGGCGAGTCGAGCCGGACCTGGCGCTATTTAAAGCTCAGAGTTCTGGTCCTTTACTAGTCCTAGTCAGTTTCCTTTTTTTTTAAATAGAGTCCCGGCGCAGTAAAACTAACGAAAGAAATATCAAACGGACTCCAAAATTCCCGAAATAAATTTACACCGTCCCCTAATAATATTTAGGACAAAGTGAACATTTTTCCCGGACCTAAATGCAATTTTGAAAAACGCATATTTTTCCTATGCAAATAAATCCGAAAATAAATCCAGAAAAATACCAAAAGTGATTTTAATATTTTTCCTCCAATATTTCTCTTATTTTGGAGAAGTCATATTATCTCCGCTCATTTATTTTATTTAGAAATATTTATAGGAAAGAAAAATAATTAGAATCACACTATCCTCGTACCGGTATTCGAGCGAACTCAAATACGAAAACGGTAAAATTCCCAACTCTCTCCGTAGGTCCTTGAGTTGCTTAGAATTTCGAGGAACGTCACGAAAAAAAAGCAAAAACATGAAATGCAATTATGATCTATGTATAACATTCCAAATTGAAAATTTGGGATGTTACAAAGAGTCTAGAATCGTATGTGTCTGTTTGGACCAAAACTCACGCCGTCTGTGAATATATTCGCTAAGTGGGCCCGCTGGTGGAATTCCCTCCACAGAATACCACGTGGAATACAAAGGCTAGCGCGGATCGCGAGGTTCCTGGTCGGTCCTGATTTCGGGTGCATCTGGACCCGGGAGCCAAATTGCTTTTCCGTTTGCTTTCTATACTAACGGATCTCACGAAGGTTTTGTTGATGTTTTGTGTGATTGAAGTTTTCAAGTTTTGGGTTATCTTACGATGGATGAAGGAAGGATGGAAGAGCCTAAGCTCGGGGATGCCCCGGAATCTCAAGCTATTATCCAAAAATGAGCAACCAACTAAGCTTGGCGATGCCCCCGAGTGGCATCCCCGCTTTCTTCCAACAACTTTAGGTATTTTACTCGAGACTATATTTTTCTTCGCCACATGATATGTGTTTTGCTTGGAGCGTCTTGTATGATATGAGTCCTTGCTTGTTTTATTTTTCTTTTAAGTCATTAATCCTTGCTGTACACGCCCATTTGAGAGAGCCAAAATTACGCCATGACTTGCTAGAATAACTCTCTATGCTTCACTTAAATTTTTATGAGCAATGGACTTGCTCTAGTGCTTCACTTATATCTTTTTGAGCACGGTGTGCTTAGTATTTTTGAAGAAATACTCTTTTGCTTCACTTAGATTTATTTGAGAGTGAGTAAAATTATACAGAAATTCTCTCTTGCTTCATTTACATATTTTGAGAGAAAGAAAGAAAAAATATGCTCATGATCTTCACTTATATTTATTAGAGCTTATCAAAAGCAACACATGAAAATTAGTCCCAAAGTGACAGATATCCAAGAAGGATATAAAAAAATTCATTAAGATCATTGGACAAAATAAACTTGATTCCTTGTAATAGTTTTGAGACATGATGATGTGATATGTGAGTTATACTCATGAGTAATTGTGCTCTAGTAAGAATATTAGTGCTAAAGTTTCTGATTCCCTATGTAAGAACGAAAATCAATAATTATGCAATGAAATTATATCCTACTTGTGGTGCATTATTCGGTGTTATTTATGCTCAATGTTCGCTTACGAGATTATTTGTTTCATGGTTGGTCGCTTCCCAGTCTTTTGCTAGCCTTCATTTTGCACTATGTATGATCTCTACTTGTGCATCCAAAATCCTTTATCCCGGTTTTGCCACATGAGTCCACCATACCTACCTATATGCGGTATTTCCTTGCCATTCTAATCAAATTTGTATGTGCCATCTCTAATATTCAAAATAAATTTCCCTTTTGTGTGCCCATACTACTCGCGAGGCGGTGAGGGGTGGACAATATTTTTCATGTTAGATGTGTTATTCTCACGATGAGAGGTTATTCACTTGTCATTGCACGAGAGTAAGGCAAAGGTATTAGCGATGCCCAGTCCCAAAATCAAAGAAATTTACTTTATGTTGTCAAATAATAAATTCCTTGGAAAGTGTTGGTACGGTAGGCAACCATGGATTCGGCTAGCCATGGCTTGTGAAAGATTGGTGGAAAAGGAATAAACTTTATTTTCTGTTTGGGAACCGCATATGATATATCTAGCATGGAAAGTGTTGGGACCCTCAAGTCGTTCTCGTTGGTGGGAAAAGTATACCTCCCAATTTTTTTATCTCTCAATTTAAGCTTTGAGCTCTGGCACCTCTACAAAACCCTACTTCCCTCTGCGAAGGGCCTTTCTTTTACTTATGCAATTTTTTATTTTTGAATTTGAGTCTCCATCTTCTCTTAGAAGCACCAACTAGGAAACACTATGATCGTACTTGATGTAAGTGCATCTAGTGCCACTTAGTGATTTTGGTGTATTGAAGACTTACAGGTTAAGGGACTAATGTGTTTATGAGTGTACACAGGTCTATAAGTCTATGAGGAGTTTGATATTTACAGAGAAGGTCGACCCCTAAAAATGAAGTTCTTCGACTGAAGACTTTGGATTTCTGAAGACTTTGAAAGTGAAGAAATTGGTGTGACCTTGAAGACTTGGTATTCATTTGAGGAACATGAAGCGTGAAGACTTTTGTTTTCGTAGTTTCATTTTCTCTTTCTTGAGTCATAGGAAACACCATACTGTTAAAGGGGGTCGAGGAAATACTAAGGAAAATTTTCCATGTGATGCTCAGCTCAAAATCCTACACCTACCAATCCCTTTGAGTGAAGCCATTGGAAATCTCATACAGTTCAGTCATATTCTTCAGTGACAGAGACGAAGTTCTTCTGTTCTCTGAGGAATTTGTTCTGACTGGGGAGTCAGGAATTCGCCTGTGCGAATTTCCTACACAGTGGGGAACATGATAGCCCTGAGGAATTTGATACTCAAATTTCTGACCGTTACTGCGCTACGCGCCAGCTGTCCCAAAATATCTACCTACCTAATGGTCATATCATTAAAGGGCATTTATGTCTTATCATGTCGGGCTGCTCCCTAGGCTATAAATAGCCGCCCCCTACAACCACTAGCTGGTCGGCTGCTCGGAGAGAAACTGACACTTGTCATAAGAGCAACCCATCCTCCGAGGACTTTGAGCGAAAATCATCAAGTGAGGAAAAACCCAGAACCAAACCCAAACACCTACAAACCCAAAAGTGATTGAGCATCATTGAAGTGATTGATCCTGAGTGGATCCGACGCTTGTTTCCTTTGAAGACTGTGCTTCTTCCAGACAATTAGGCGTCATGGTCTAGAGCATCCAAGAGGAATTGTGGATCGCCGAGTGACCGAGTATGTGAAGGTTCGGAAGTCACCTGAAGACTTACCACGAGTGATTGGGCGAGGTCTGTGTGACCTTAGCTCAAGGGGAATACGGTGAGGACTTAGTGTCTTGGACTGTGTGTCCAGGACTGGGTGTCCGGGAATGTGTGTCCTCAGGTTTAAATACGCTTTCTGTACTCTGTGTTTGTCTTCATTTCTTCATGATGGCCATGCTTGTATTCTATTATGCTTACTTCTGAGTACTTATTCCGCTGCAAGTAGTTCTTCGCTAAGGAATTTCCTCAACAACAAATTCCTCAGTGAAGAATTCATAAAAATCGCCTATTCACCCCCCTCTAGTCGATATAACGCACTTTCAATTGGTATCAGAGCAAGGTACTCCCTTGTTCTGTGTGATTTTGGTTTAACCGCCTGGAGTTTTAGTTATGTCGACCGCAGGTATGATCAAGGTCTCAGCTGGGTGTCCTACCTTCGATGGGACGGAATACCCCTACTGCAAGAACAAGATGCGAATGCATCTTGAGGCAATTGATAACGATCTCTGGTATGTTGTGGAAAATGGTGTTCCCTCGGTATCACCTTCTCTGAATGCTGCTGATGTGAAGAGATTCAAGCAACTCGATTCTCAAGTGAAGAATATCATTTGTGGCCATCTGAGCAAAGGACGATATGGAAGAGTGAGTGCTTTGGAAACTGCTAAGCTTATCTGGGATAGGCTATCCAAATTCAACGAAGGAGTCTCAACACAGCGTGACTCTTGAGTTGATGTTCGTCGCAATCTCTTCAACTGCTTCAAAAGACTTGACAATGAAAATGTTCAGCAAACCTTCGACCGCCTCACTGACATCTCAAATGAACTTCAAGCACTCGGTGCCACTGACATCACCGACCATGAGGTGGTGAAGAAATTGCTGAGATCGCTTGATTCCTCGTTTGATACTCTGGCATTGATGATTCAAGAGCGTGGTGATTACAAGTCACTTGATCCCACTGATATCCTCGAAAGGCTAAACACTCATGAGTTCCAGCTTGCTGAAAAGAGAGATCTCTATGGACCGAGCTACGACAGATCACGTGCCCTGAAGGCCAAGGTCATCTCTGAATCTGAAGGTGAAGATTCTGGTAGTAGCCTTGGTAATCCTGAAGAACCGAGCCAAGATCTAGCACTGCTCGTGAAGAAATTCCAAAGGTTCTCAAGACGTGGTCGCTTTCTCAAAGAGAAATGATTCCTCATCCAATGACTACAATAGGAGGCTATGTCACAAATGCAAGAAGCCTGGTCACTACATTTAAGATTGTCCTTAGTGGGAAAAGGAATCTAGGAAGAAGAAATACAAGGATTACAGTTTTGATGATGCAAAGAAGAAGAAGAAATCGTCAAAATCTTCATCATCAAAATCCTCAAAGTCTTCATCTCACAAGAAGAACAGCTCCAAGAAAGCTCGGGCATTCATAGGCAAGGAAATGGACTCTGAAGCTGAACCTGAGGATCATGAGGAAGAGGAGGAATCTGAGGAGTCCGAGTCAGGTGTGGCAAGTCTAGCTCTCGCTACTGCATTCATTAGCAAGTCTATCTTCAACACTGAAGAAAATGGTTTCACCAGCAAGGCTGATGAAGGCAATGATGACTATGCTCCCACCTATTGCTTCATGGCAAAGGGTGCCAAGGTACTCAAATATACCTCCTCTGAATCTAGTGAAAATGAATCTGATGAAAATCTTAAGCCCAACTATTCTAAACTTGCTAAGATTACTGGGCAACAACAAAAGACTCTTGATAAGGTTCAAAACATGCTAGATAAAAGTGATGATATGTTGGGTGAAGAAATGGATCAAACTAAAATCTTGAATGAAAATCTTCTGAGACTCCAGTCCAAGTATGATAACCTTCAAGGTCATCATAACACTCTCTTGTCTGATCATGAGAAGCTTTCTTATGAATTTCTTCAAAGAAAGCAAGATCTTGAAAAGCCAAGAGTGAGTTATGAAGATCTTCAGAAGGAGCACGATTCATTACTTGCTCAACAAATCAACGCTTCTCAGGAAGAATTCATTCCTCCATGCTTGAAATGCATTGAACGAGAAACTGCTAATTCTTTACACGAATGTTCAAATGCTTGAAATGCTACAAATTCTTCATCTGTCTCTACTATCGCTAATTCCTCAGGACATTGCTAGTATCACTGATAATGCAGGGCTGAAGTAATTGTACATGACAGGCATGTACAAAAGCCTTAAAGGGCATCCGACTCTTTGTGATGTGCTAAAAAGCAGATCCTCAACAGGAACCCTAGGAAAGAGGGTATTGCCTTTGAGAGGAAACTTAATGCTGATGGTTCATATTGGAAGCCTGAGCAGTACCCCAAAACCTCATGGGTTGCTGCAAAGGGACCTCCAGTTGATCTATCCAATTTATCTGGCTTTACATGTGAATCTCCTCATTCTTCTGATGAGTCATTTGACTCCAACTATAAACTATTCAAAAATCAGAATGGTGAAGTATTTGCTAGATATGTTGGAACTAACTGCAGGAATGGTCCCCCTATGAAGAAAATCTGGGTCCCTAAGAGGCACCTTGAAAATCTTCAAGTGAATGTCCTCATGACACCTCGTGTGAGGAATAGGAACCCCAGATCCAATTCTTCATATGGATCAAAATCTTCAGATGGATTCAAATCCTCATACGGACCAAATTCCTCACGTGGATCAAATTCCTCAAAAGGATCAAAGTCCTCATATGAATATCATCGTGCTAAAAACTCTGTTTCACACGGGAGAGCTAAGGACTATGAATATGAGCATTACTCTTCTAATCATTATGTTCATAAGTCCTCGAAGAATTACTCTGCTTATTTATATGCGTATCCTAACTCCTCTTATGTGAAACGAAATGGGCTGGCGTCTATGCCACCTTTCTCGTATGGAGCTCGCAGAGTGATGAACTCTTTGCCACCCGTTCAGATGTGGGTGGTGAAGAAAAAGAACTAATCTCTTCTGTAGGGTCAGGTCTCCAGACGTGCTCAAACGTCTGAAGAATTTGCTAGAGACCTGAAATGTGCCTGAAAGGACGCAGGCTAATCATGAAGAAATGAACCCTCATTTCTCACGTCCTCATACTGCTTTATCTATTGCATTGTTTGATGAAATTGATCTGATGATTTGATGTCATATTCCTCACTGATGAAGTATATGAGTTTGTAAGCTGCACTAATTCATCTGCAGGATGATCAACCCAAAGCCTCTGAGTGGGTCTCGATAGTGGATGCACAAATCACATGACTGGTGACAAGAATCTATTGATGGATGCTCCCTTATCACCATCTCATCTAAAGCATATCATCTTCGCTGACAAAGGCAAAAGTCAGGTATTGGGTCTAGGTAAGGTTGCCATCTCAAAGGATCGACACATGGACAAAGTCATGCTTGTCGAGTCCTTAGGATACAACCTCATGTCCGTCTCAATGCTTTGCGATCTTGATATGGTTGTAGTCTTCAGCAAATATCGTTATGTTGTGGTCATGGAATCTGACAATTCCAAAGTCTTCGAAGGCTTTAGGAGAGGAGACTTGTATATTGTTGATTTCTCTACAGGACCTCAACCAGCTGTGTGTCTACTTGCAAAAGCTTCAGAAGGCTGGCTATGGCATCGACGACTAGGTCATGCAGGCATGAGGAATTTGCACACGCTTGCAAAGAAGAAGCATGTCATTGGCGTTGAGAATGTAAAATTCCTCAAGGATCACTTATGCGGTGCGTGTGAAGCTGGAAAGATGACCAAGGCCAAGCATCCCGCGAAGACTATCATGACTACTACTCGACCATTTGAATTGCTTCACATGGATCTCTTCGGTCCTAACCATTATTCTGCAGTTTCAAATGATGATTCTGAATATGGCTTTGTTATTGTTGATGACTACTCTCGATACACATGGGTACACATTGTTACTTACAAACGTGAAGTGCGGGAAGTCTTCAAACGATTTTCCTCAAGGGCTTCAACCAAATTTGGTGTGAAGATCAAGCACATCAGAAGTGACAATGGAACTGAGTTCAAGAACTCTAGTCTCGATGACTATCTTGATGAACTTGGTATTACTCATGAGCTATCTACTCCTTATACTCCTCAGCAGAATGGCATCGTGGAGCGCAAGAACATGACTCTTGCTGAGATGGCTCACACTATGCTTGATGAATACAAAACGCCTCGTCGTTTCTGGATTGATGCAATTGATACTGCATGCCACATCATCAATAGAGTATATCTTCACAAATTCTTCAAGACTGCCTATGAACTCCTCACTGACAAGAAACCCAATGTGAGTTATTTCAAAGTCTTCGGTGCTAAATGTTGGATTAGAAATCCTCATCACAACTCAAAATTTGCACCGAAAGCACATGAAGGGTTTATGCTTGGTTACGGAAAGGACTTGCACACCTACAGAGTCTTCAGCAACGTTCTTCACAAGGTTGTTGAAACTGTAGATGTGCGGTTCGATGAAACTAACGGCTTGCAAAGAGAGCACCTACCTACTGTGATAGATGAACCAACACCCGAGGAAACTATCAAATTCAAGGCTGCTGAGGATGTCATTCCTACCGAAGAATCTACTGAAGAATTCATTCCAGAACCTAAAGAACGTCGAACTAATGCACATGAGGAAAATGCTGAAGAAAATGGTGCTGAAGAAAATGCTGATCAAATTCCTCAACAACAACCAGCTCATCCTCGTGTTGCGAAAGAAGTGCAGATTGAGAAAATCATTAGCGACATCAATATACCAGGTCCTCTCACACGTTCAAAAGCTTCACATTTATCTAACTTTTGTGGGAACTTTGCTTTTGTCTCTATCATAGAGCCCACTAAGGTAGATGAAGCATTTATGGAGCCTGAGTGGATTCAAGCTATGCAAGAAGAATTACATCGGTTCGAGCTCAACAAAAACTGGTCAAACGTCCAGATCCTCGCAAGCATAATATCATTGGCACAAAGTGGATCTACCACAACAAGCAAGATGAAAATGGCCTTGTGGTAAGGAACAAGGCACGGCTTGTAACTCAAGGCTACACACAGGTTGAAGGAATTGATTTCGATGAAACTTTTGCACCTGTTGCTAGACTTGAGGCTATTTGCATATTACTTGCTTATGCTAACCATCATGATATCATTCTATATCAAATGGATGTGAAAAGTGCATTCCTTAATGGTAAGCTTGAGGAAGAAGTATATGTTGCTCAACCCCCGGGTTTTGAAGATCCAAAGAATCCTGACAAAGTCTTCAAACTCAATAAGGCCCTCTATGGCCTCAAGCAGGCCCCTCGGGCTTGGTATGATACTTTGAAGGAATTCCTCATGAAGAAAGGCTTCAAACCCGGTTCACTTGATCCTACTTTTTTCACTAAATCTTATGATGGTGAATTATTTGTGTGCCAAATATATGTTGATGATATTATCTTTGGATGTACTGACCAACGTTATAGTGATGAATTTGCCTATATGATGAGTGAAGAATATCAAATGTCTATGATGAGAGAGTTGAAATTCTTCTTAGGTCTTCAAATTCGTCAACAACGCAATGGCATATTCATATCTCAGGAAAATACCTCAAGGATGTACTGAGGAAATTCGGCATGCACGATTGCAAAGGCGTCAAAATTCCTATGCCCACAAATGGCCATCTGTGCACTGATGAAAATGGTATTGACTTCGATCATAAGTTATACCGCTCCATGATTGGTTCTTTATTGTAACTATGTGCATCTAGGCCAGATATAATGCTTAGTGTTTGCATGTGTGCCCGATTTCAAGCTACACCGAAGGAATCACACCATAAGGCTGTGAAACATATTCTTCGATATCTAGCTCACACACCAACACTTGGATTATGGTACCCCAAGGGCTCGGCTTTTGATCTCATTGGATATTCAGACTCTGACTATGCTGGTGATCGTGTGGACCGCAAATCAACATCTAGTACATGTCATTTCCTCGGAAGATCTTTGGTCTGTTGGTCCTTGAAGAAACAGAACTGCGTATCACTGTCTACTGCTGAAGCTGAGTATATTGCTGCTGGCTCTTGCTGTGCTCAATTGTTATGGATGAAGCAAACTCTCAAGGACTATGGCGTCAACGTGAATTATGTGCCTCTCTTCTGTGACAATGAGAGTGCCATCAAGATTGGTCACAACCCAGTTCAGCACTCGAAGACAAAGCACATTTAGATTCGTCATCATTTTCTTCGTGATCATGTGTTGAAGGGCGACATTTCTATTGAACATATGAAGACTGAAGAACAGCTAGCCGATATCTTCACAAAGCCCTTGGATGAGAAGAGATTTAGCAAGTTGCGGTGTGAGCTAAATATCTTAGAATCTTCGAATGTTCTTTGAATTGGATACTCATCCTAACACTTATGAAAAATTGATGACTTAGATGTGCAACACATGAAGAAATTGTTTTTCTTCAATCAATGAAGAATAACGTTCTAAGTGTGAAGAAATAAATGAATAATTTGATTCTCAGAACCCTATGACAATTGTACACGGTGTCTGAAATCATCATTCTTATACGGTGAGTCACGCCACCACAAAAGTTGAAAATTTTCAATTTGAGTTTTTATGAAATTCCTCAGTTATTCATATTCTTCAACTTTGCGTTGTCTTCACTGTTTCAGTCTCTGTTCTTCATTGGCTATATATAAATTCCTCAGTTATGTATATATATATATATATATATATATGTATATATATATATATATATGTATATATATACAGCCGGTCTATTCTCATAACATTATGAGAATAATATTCTCATAACACTTCCGAACTGCATTGCAAAAATGCATTGGAGAACTATGCGCACTGCTTCCGTCTTCTGCTGTGCACCACATGGAGGTGCAGCAGGAAACATTCATCTAGCATCGTTTCTGGCTAGTTTGACTGATTTGTACTGGTTCATTCGTGCTTGCGCTGATTTAATTTGCGGTTAAGCACTGAATTCTGCGAGAAAACGATGGAAATCCTTGGATTTTGGCGGATCTGCGTCCGTTCGTCCGCCTTTCTTTGTTTCTCTGTTCTCCCCAGTGCGGATCGAAATTGCTGCGTTTTGTTTGTAATGTTCTGTTGTTTTCGACATTTACGGGCTGCTTTTTGATCTATCCGTATAAATTGGAGCGGATTAAGTTGTTATTTTGGAAGAATTTTAAGTTTTCTGTCCACGTTTTTTTGCGGCGCGACTGGCTCTGGTCGTTTATCAAAAGATGTTCTTTGAGTTTTTTTTGCATTGTATAGTTGTTAGAACTGCATTGCAGGCTGTGTTTTTCGTCTGTGAATCGTGGTCAAGAGCGGTGGACTGCAGTAATATGCAAATTCGCGTTGAATTTTTTGTAGTGCGGCGAACTGCATTAATATGCAATGCGAGCCTGTATGAACTGCATTACAGCCACGGTTGCGTGGGGGTACTAGTTTTATAAGTTTTTTCGATTGGTCAAGCGAGGCGGACTGCTTTTTTTGCGTTGCTTTCTGGTGTATTTTATTTATGAGAATTCTGAGCATAAGTGAAGTGCTCTTTTTTATATATAGTGTTTCATGTGCAGCAGCAATTGAAGAACATGCATTCTGGAAACCCCCACCGAGCTTTTCCTCTTTTTTAACCCACATACGGAACTATAGTTTTTTTAATAAAAGAGCACTGCATCAAACTTCTTTAACAGGAGCAGTTTTGTGAAAGAATTCTCTATGTGAACTGCTCTGATAGTTTTGTTTTTTTTATGTGCATCCTAGCTACATCAGCGGTTTTGAAGCAATGTACATAATGAAAACAGAGTAATGAGAATTGCATATATTTGATAGATAGAAACTACGGTTCTGGGGTCATAATTAACATACTACATCATGAAGCAAACTAACGCAACATAAGCAAACATTGTCCGAAAGCAAACTAGAACGAAAGCAAACTAATCTACATATGCAGAAGGAAACTAAATCGAGCACTTGCGACAGGAATCGTTGGGTTTCAGCATCTGTCCTGCTTCACCAGTTCCACCCGTTGGAGTTGGAGGTGGAAGTTGATGCTCCCTTGCCCCACGGCTTCCAGGAAGACCTCGGGCGCTTCCTAGTCTTCTCTGTTTCAGCGCGCGCGAGGCCTTTCTTCATGGTGCTGATTCTGTTCCATATCTCGAACGCAGCGTAGGCATGCTTGGCAGCATACTCGACGTGTTTGGTGCTGAGAATGGAAGTCCACAGGCTGTGGTCGTGGTCTGTCATCTTCATCTTCATGTCTGCGTACTCGTCGTCGATGATCGCAGCAGCTACATCGCCCAGCGAGTCCAGTGGCTTTGTTCCATCAGGCACCCTCCAGTTCGTCTGGATGTCGACGAAGTTGGCGACATGGAGGTTGCAGGCTGCGAGCTTCTGCTTGTCCTGCTCGATGGCGAAGCCAGCGAACTCGAACCTAGGGAAAGTGAACCGCAAGTTATACCTTTCGGAACTGCATACACGGGCATATAGAACTGCAACGCGTACTCGGCAGAGATAATTGCTTACCTTGGGTCGTCAAGGAACGTGTCGAAGGGGACGCATCTCTCGCCCAATGTACCACATACCTGGAAAACAAGCACTGGCTGGTACTTGTCGATGGATAGTTGAACCACGGCCGCCCTGCGGTGGTCGGGTGTGTACTCCACGTCGATGCCGACGATCTTCTGGCGGCGCCGCTGGAGAAGTGTCTTGAATTCTTCGACGTACGTCGCCATGGCGGCGACGTCGGTGGTGTAGATCACCTTCAGCTTCGTGTTCCCATGCGCATGCACGGCGTCGTAGGTCCTGCTGAACCCCATTGCTGCAAAGAGGACGAAGAGGAGGAGGAAGGGGCAGCATCGTGTGTTTGTGCGGACGGTCTGTTCGATGGAGCGCGGGATTTAAATGGGAGCGGCAGTAACTTCTGCCGAGGCCACGATCTCGTCTCCCAACCGTGGTGGCGATCATGGGTTCATGATGATCGTTGCAGTTCGTGCGGCGTGCAACCGCCGGGATAGAGGATGGGTGGGGGGCGCGGGCGCTTCGGCCGATAGTGGGCGCATTTATTTTAGGGCAGGCGAACCGAATCGTCAGCCGTAAGCGAACTGCATCGCTTTAGAAGCGGAATCGTCCGCCGTAAGCGAACTGCAACGCTTCAGAAGGCGAGGTGGTTTTCGGTAAGCGAACTGCATCGTGTTACAACACCGAGACGTTTTTTTATTTTTTGTCTATGACCTGTGGGCCTGTCGGACGGTCTTTTATTCATTAAGTCTCTCTTTCAGCCCCCTTGCCCGCCTCCACTTCCCTCTCCCCCGTGCTCGCACAGAAATCCCCCCCGCCCTCGTGCTCCCGTGTTGTAGAGCGACGATGCCCGCAGCCGCCGGTGACCGAAGGGGCTCACTCGTGGTGGAGGGCGACGACGCCCGCAGCCGCCGCCGTCCTTAGGGCGCTTCCTCCACCGTTGCCGTCCGCACCCGCCTCGTCCTGTAGTCACTTCGTCCCACGGTGAGCCCCAAATCGCCCCTAATCCGGTCCAGATCTTGTGCTAGGGTTATTTTTCGTGCCGGCATTCTCTTCTTAAGGTTGTTTTCGTATGCTTGAAATTGCAACCCCCTATGGACTGAAAGTTTTCCCCTGCCTGAATTTGGTGTTTGCTGTCTAGGTTTAGGTTTTAATTATCATCCCCTGCTGATCGGAGGCACAGTATGGCTTCTTCCTCACCAATTGATGCGTCACCGGTTAGAACGGCTTCTCCATCTGGTAACTACATTAAACTGAACTGCAGTTTTCATTCAGGGTCAATTTACTTGTTTTTTGTCGAACGAAATAGTGTACTGCATCTTAGATCCCTTTTTAGTAAGGCCTTTTTTTAAGACACGCGTGGCAAACTGATATGAACTGCGTCAAGTTAATTGTTTTTTACTTTTTTGGAAGGGTTAATTGTTTTTTACTGATATGAAGCGAAATAGTGTACTGCAGTTAGTTGTTATGTTTTTTTTGTTAAACATAAACTGCTAAAAGTGCACTGCATTTTGGACACTGCTTTGTATTTTTTTTGGCTATCCACTATGAGGTTTTGCGAAATCGATATGAGCTGCATTAAGTTTTAGTTTTTGCCTCTCACAGAACTGCATGAATTTGTTTTGTTTTGCATATCTAAGCGCACTTCTTTTTTTTATATGCGGTCAATTGGTCACTTGAACGAATTAGTGCACTGCATCATATAAACCTGTGCCAATGTGCACTTTTCAGACACGCGTGAATATGATATTCAAGCGACATGAACTGCATTTTTTTAGGTTTACTGTTATGTTTTTGATTGTTAAACATAAAACTGCTGGAAAAGTGCACTGCATTTCTACATTTTTTTTTGTTTTTTCCAAGGTGATATGAGCTGCATTAAGTTTAGCTCATCATCTCACAGACACATCTTTTCTTATGTTTTTTCTAACCCATAGTTTTATCTCCTGGTGGGTCAGGGGATGGTGGCGTTAACTATCTGATTACACGTTATTTCACAGCCGATGTTGTCGGTGGCGGTACGTCCGATCAGGTCAACATTCCACCTGAGTTGATTGAAACCCAGTCGCAATCTGTTGATGGCACAGAGTCAGTTACACAGGACTGGATGGTCCCTGATCAGATTGCAGCCGACGTTGAGAGGAGAAGGCAGAAAGCTATTGCGCTCGGTAATACTTTTGTGAAGGCTCATAGGGCGAAGGTAGTAAAGTTAGGGGAGGGTAAGGAGATAGGAAGGAGGATTGCTGATTCAAAGAAGTCTGCTAAATTTGTCCCCGCAAAGAATCCTGTGAAGAGGAAACTGAACACTGTCGCAGAGCAAGGTTTAAGTTCTCCACGCCGGAGCCCGCGTGTTGATTACTCAAAGAGACCTAATTACGCCGAGGTTGATGTGGGTGGGATTCATGGAAAGCGGAGACGCGCGGACGATCACTCTGGTGTTGATTGTGAGCGTCGATCTAAGCTTGCGCGGGAAACTGCAGCTGAAGAAGCTCTGGACAGTGATTCTGATGAGGGGGATGTTGATGTTAGTAAGGTATAAGATGTTTATTTACTTTTTCTCTTGTTTTTTTTAAGTTGTTTTTGCATGAGTTTTTGCTGATGTGAACTGCATTTTTTATTCTTTTTTTTTGTAGGCTGCTAAGAGTACGAAGAGGAAGAGGTCTGAAGACGATGCTGCGCACGAATGGCGTTTCAACAAGACTGTTCGTCTGTCCATTCCAAACGTAATCAAAGCTGTCGCTTTGTTGGGTGAGGTGCACAGAACTTTGGTGCGGCAAGCAGGTTTTGGCATTGTCTTTGACCTGAAATTAGAGAAGAATGTTTCTCGTGTTTTGATGTGCAAGCTGATGGGAAAGATTGACCCCGACACGATGAGACTGGACTGTGGGCCAAACAAGGTTCTGGAAATCAATCGTGAGGCTGTCCATCACATTTTCGACTTCCCTATGGGTTCTCACACTGCTCCCAGGCCTGCTGCCAGCGGCCACGATGATTCGCTGACTAACCTGAAGGATGAACTCGGGTTCAACCGTTCTAGGAGCATAGATGCGAAGGACCTACTTACCTTACTTCGCACGCTGGCTGCGGACCCAGGGAAGGTTGATAAGACGGTGAAAGTTTTTTTTCTCATTGTCTTCCAGTGCTTGCTTTGTCCTAGCCCCGCAACTCGGTTGTCCAGGGTAGCTGCTATGGTTGAAAACTTGGATATTGCATCTATGGCTAGCATGGATTTTTGTCAGCTTGTTGTCGACGAGCTGCAGGCCGCTGTGTACAAGTGGAATTCTATAGGGAGCAAGCAGAACTGCGCTGAGGGTTGCACCATCGTCCCCCTGTTCATGTACCTGGATTCCTTGAACCTTAGAAAAGTATCGGTGATGGATAAACGCACTCCGCGCGCCGCAATACTGTCCCATGTGCAGTTGAAGAAGATTCACAACGCCGACATCGTTTTCAGGGGAAAGATTCACCTGGACTCTTACAAGTTTGGCAAGCTGCCGGTGAGTGCATAGCCATCCTTTGTTTTTGTTTTTATTCCTTTTTTTTCGCGCATGCTAAAATGTCAACCTCTTATGTACTTTTCTTTGTGAACTGCATCTCTTTTTTTTGTTAATTTTTTCAGTGGAAGGCGGAAGCGGACATTGTGTATAAGCGGACTGCAGTTGCCGAAGCCCCTGAAATGTTTTGTGAGCCTCTTGCTAGGGCGGCTCCAATTCGACGAGGCCGTGGTTTTGCTAGGGCTGCTGCTGGAGGTTTTTCCGGACATGCTTCTGGTGATCGCAATAGATTTGTGCAGGTCGATGAGCTTCTCGATAGGGTCATCAATATAACTAGTGATTTCCCAACATCCGGTTCTAGGATGAGGAATATTGCCGGTTTGTTTCCTGAAGGCAAAGGCCCTTCTGAAGCAGAAATCGAGGCCGCTCATAACTTTGACTGTGGGCAGCTTGAATTCCTTAAGCAGGCTGTAACGAATATCAGATCTTCATTCGTTCAGCTTAAGCAGTCTCAGGATGACAGGTGTGCTGCGTATGAGCAGGAAGCGGATGCAATCTTGAAGGAAATGAACAGGCATGAAGATGTTGTCCGGCCTTCTCTGCCCGACCCTGCAGATGTGGATGTATGTCTTTTTTCCATATGTGAACAGTTTTTTTTTACCCATATTTTGTTATCTATTTTTTTGTGCGTTTTGTTGCATTGACTATTTGTTTTTTCTATCGTTTTGTTCTTTCCCCATTGTGTCGGAGAATCCTCCAAGGCTAACGCTGGTCGTGTTGATGAGCACCAGGACCACGACGGTGTTGATTCTGATCACTTGTTTGACAGGCCATTATCGCCCGTTGACGAAGATGCCAAAGACAATCCTATTGACGAAGTGGTCATGGACAAGGTTTGATTTGTTCCTACCATTTTTTTTTGTTACAGTGAACTTCATTGTTTGATTTTTCATGTAGTGTCCAAAACAAACAATTTTTTTTTTCACCAGCAGTGGCAGCGAACTGCGTTTTTTTAACTTTTTCTTTGTATTTTTTGCGCACCAGAAGTGGTAGTGCACTGCAGTTGTTGTCTAGAGAAGAAGCATCATCTTTTTTTTATCAGTGAACTGCATGATCTGGTGTTTGTTTTGTAGTTGTAGAACTGCAGATTTGGATAATAGTTTTTTTTTATGTTTTAATGTTTTTTAGGTTGCCGAATCAAATGTGGAGATACATGGGAAGGAGGCAGATGGTGACGACGCTGGCAAGGAGGAGGAGGCTGACAAGTGTGAAGAGATGGAAGGCGACGACGCTCCCCTCGTGAGTATAGAGAATTTTTGCATTTTTGTGTTTTATTTTTTATTTTTCGTGGTAGCTTCATGGTCCGTTTTTATTAGTGAACTGCATTCTAGCTTTTTTTGTGTAATGTGTTTTATTTTTGTTAACTCATCAGAACTGCAGATTAAATGTTGAAATCCAAGCGGAGCGGATCATTGGGGATGATAACGTGGAAGGGAGAGGAGGGCAGGAGCCTGATGCGGAGGTTGATAAGGCAGAAGGTAGAGAAGGAGGGGAGTGTCCTGTCGAGGCTGATAAGGCACAAGAGAGAGAAGGGAGGGATGACATCGTGGATTGTGATAAGGATGAAGAGAAACAAGGAGCTCCTGGTGTTACAGTTGAAGTTGCAGAAGAGACAGAAGGAACTCGTAGAGTCGGATTTGACGATGCCGGGACATCCGCCGGCATCGATGGTGTTGTTGGGCCTACTGTTTTGTTGGTTGGCGACGAGGTGCCTGATAAATTTTGTGTGGTCCCTCGCGCCTCCGAGCAATCTGTCGGCAATCTGGCTTTCCCAGCCGATACAACCAAAGCCCCAGCCGAGACAGTTTCGATTGATTCCGAAGAGGAACAGCCAAGACTTTCTCAGGACATGAGTAATCAAGCGCCGCTTGACGATGATATTACCGGGCTGGAGCACTTGACGCTCAGCGAAGATGTATACGAGCAGCCGCAGGAAGTTTATTCCGAAACTGAAGGTAAGCGAACTGCATTATTTTTTGTTCTTTTTCCCGGTGTCGAAATGGACCGTGTGTGTGTTTATAATCTGATATCATCCCCCACCCTGTATGCAGATGAGGAATTACCTGTTGTTACTCCTTCAAGGATTGATCCAGCTCTTATGAGGAGATACAATGAGTTGTATGACGCTGTTACGAGGGCTAGGAGGGACAAGAAGAAGCAGTATGATATTTTATGTCTTACGCGCCCGGTTAATTAATATGTTATTTTTTCAGGGACGCTCCCATCTTATCAATTTTTGCTGTGCTTTTTTCTTCTTGTCTGAAGGCATCTAGTTGCGTTCAAGGGAGAGTTTGGTGATATTAGTATCGGCCATGTCGGCGATTCTTTTTGGTCGTATGGAACGCTGAGCACGCGCCTCGCAAACATTGGCGTGTCTATGCTAGCTGAAAGGTTCAAAGGATCTCAAACTATGATTGTCCCGTACAACCTATGCGTAAGCATTTTTCATTAATTTATATTTTACCCCCCTCGTCCAATTTTTATTTGTGCTATAACCACTTTTCATTAACTCTCTGGTTTTGTCTTTTTTGCAGAATTCCATTTGGAACGGCGGTGCCACAAATAGGGCTTTGAAAAAGATATTTTCTTCAAGCGCAGAGGAACGTGTGGACAAGAAAAACTTGGTAACGCATCTTGACCATTTTTCGTCATATTGAAAATAAGTTTTCTGTTTTTTCTATTTTTTCTCATCTGTTTTTTTTATTTCAGATTATGTTTGCAACATTTGACCCTCCCCCCACAACAGTGAAGGACGCGATAGGCCACTACTGCTTGGTCACTTTGAACCTGCGAGAGAAGCGTTTTGAGCTTCTCGACTCATTGAACGAAGGAGACAGTGCTGCTGCAAGTGTTGTCTTCAGGAAAATGGTCAGGAACATCAAAAAAGTCTGGAAAGATGGCAGTGCAAGCTGCGACGAGCCGTTGAACCCTCCCACCCTGGATGGCTATGCGCTGACTCATATTAACGTCCCGCAACAGGGAAACGGGTTTGTACCTGTTCTCCTTTTTTCTTTTTCCTCCTTCATTTTTTTCTTGTGTAAGTGAGCTGCATTGTTTTTACTAAATTAGAAGCACCTTTTCCCTTTTGAGCGAACTGCATTACTATCTGTGTTATTTGTTGTTCTCCCTCGGTAATCTTTTTGTGTGTATGGAGCTGCATTGTTTTACTAACATCAGTAGCACTTTTATTACTGAGTGAACTGCATTGTTAATGTGTTTTGTGTTGTTTTTTCTTTTGCAGGCATGATTGTGGATTTTACATGTTCCAGTTCATGCAGACCTGGGATGGTGAAACGATTGCCAAGTTTGGGAAGGAGCACATTGGCTATATCAGGAAGGCGATGCTCTATAGTTGGCTGACTTCGTCGCATTGCTGTCTGGACCTGACATCACTTTTAATTTTTAAAGAAGGTTATTACATTTTTTTTTGAGTCACACACCTTTTTTTTATTAAGTGAACTTCATTGGTACAGAGAGGGTAGGTCGACTACTTTTGTTAAGCTTTTTTAGCAGAACCCCATTTGTGTGTTTAAAAATGACTTTTTCTTTAGGGAACTTGATGATTCTTTTTCACTACTTTTGCTCATTATCCAATTTTTTTTGTTTTTGTGCTGGCTTTGATGAAGGCGCACACCAAGGTGGTATTTCCTTGTTTGAAACTCAGTTTCATACTCCAACTATTCAGAAAGTTGTCCTTGATGAACCTCCCGTCAAGGTCGTGAAAGAACCTGTGGGTAAGATGTTGAGGAGTGACGTCGGCACTTCGAATGAGAAATCTCCTTTCAATGTCAAGCATGGGAAGAAAGCCGCGAGCCCTCCGAATGCTGAAGATAGCGATGATGATTTTGAGAGGCCACCACCAGTGCCTAGGAGGACCAGGAGCGCAGCTGTGGAACCCCCGACGGACAGCGAGGCACTAATTCTATCAAACAGGAGGCCTGTGCAGAAGCCATCAAAGTTTCGATCTCCTGTAGAGAAGTTGAATCCTGCGAGATTCAGCCATCTTGTGGAGATGAGGAAAGTCTTGCAACTCATCACGAGCACATAATTCAGGCAGAAATACAGCGAGTCAGTTCTTTTTTCGTTAGTTTTTTATATTTTTTTGATTTTTAATGTGTGTAACGTTTTTTTTTCTGTGTTTTTGCTTTTGTGCTACTAACCCCTCCCCCCCCCACCTTTTGCCGTTTCTTTTGTGCAGGTCCGCGCTTTTCCTGCACAGGAATCCTATCGAACTCTACACCGTGACTGTGGACTACATGTTCTTAACTTTCACCAAAGGTGGTTTTATGGACTCGGAATTGATGGATCATATCATCAGGTTCTGGAAGAATGACGAGAGTATGAATGTGGTTTATCGATCTGGCGAACGCGTTCTGCTTTCCCCTTTGTTTATCACGGTATTTATCTTTTTTTTCTTATTTTTTTTCTGCTCTAGTGAACTGCAGTAAATAGTGTATAATAATTTGTTTTTAGAATGTACTGAACTGCATACTTTTTTTTTGTGTGTCTTAACCGATGCATCTTAAAACGAAACAAATTATGGTGAGAATTTGTGAACTGCATACTGTTTTTTAGAGAAGCGTGATCCGTTTTTTTATTAAGTGTCGGAGCGAATATATTTTTAAGGTGAACTGCACTAACTTTTCTTTTGTGAATTACCCACACGCAGTATGTGCTTCAAATGAATGATCGCGCGGATAGAGATGCAGATGGAAATGTTGTGTTGCCTTTTGTTAACAGCAAGTTTAACGTCGAAGATGCAGCATAGCAGTTCGAACTTTATGTCCGTGATGACGAGAACCTTCTTGATTGCAAATTAGTAAGTTATCAGATTTGCTTTTGTTCAGCCTTTTTGTATTTATTTTCTCTCCCAATTTTTTACAGTAATCCCTTTTCACTGATCGATTCCATAACAAATTTGATGAAACAAAATCAGATTCTGTTACCACGGTTGAAAGACCAGCATTATTCGCTATACATGATGAATAGGCACCGCGAGACCCTTGACATTCATGACACTAGGAGGTACAGCGGACCGGTTGATCAAACGACGCGGTGGCATAAGTCTGAATACCACAGCGACCGCACTGAAATGGTAAAAAAATTCCCTTTTTCACCTTTCTTGTTTTTTTTCATGCGTGGGCGTGTTCAACAATTTTTGTTGTGATGTGTTTTTTTATTTTTTTTTATTTTTTCCACCAGATGATCAGGATGACTGCATTGTTGAAGAGGGTTTATGGAGAAAAAGAGTACAAGAGAAAGGAGTCGGTAGACTGGGTGGGTGTTTCAAAGAAAGCTAGCTATTTGGGCACCCCTGAGCAGGGCCCCAACGAGTGCGGCTTTTATGTTCTGAAGATGGCTCAGTATTTCGACGGCAAAACCTTTGTTGTGAAATTCGGAAAGCGTAGTGTAAGTATCTTCTTTTTAACTCAGCAATATCTCCTCATTCCTTGATATTTTTTTCGTCAGTTTCTTTTTTTCGTAGATGATGTTGTATATTTGTTTATTTTATTTTTTTTCTTCATCGCAGGAAGCTGTTATTCAGGATTGGAAGGCTGAGTTTTTGTTCCAGATTCTGTTCCACCCAGAAAACATGGTCGTTGTCACCGAGTTCCCGGAGGATCTAAGAAATCTCTGCATTTCTCTTGGCTTCTCTCCAAGACTGGATTCGAAGGAGCAGGATGAGGCATAAATGATAGCAGATCTTTTTTCTATGTGTGTTGATGTCTTGTTCGTGTGTGGTCCAGAACTTTTATGTAAACAGCAATGTATGGTCGCTGTGTGTAGTTCTCGATGCCCAAAGCTATAAACACCATGATGTGTGCTTTCGTATATATCGGTCTAGTTAGTTTTTGTGTGTGTTTTTTTTTGGTGGCACATGGTGACAATGTCAAATATGTGCATAATGGAGTTTTCAGCCAACTCCTCCTTGTGAGTTGTAACATGTTCGCAGCGCACTGCGTTATCTCATATGATTAGCAGCCAAGTTTTTTTTTTAAATATATGCATCCGCACTGCATCTCACCTTATCACATGGGACTGCAAAGACGAATTCAACGTGTTTGTCGTCGAGTTTCAAAATTCATCCGCACTGCAGCCAAGTTTTTGTTTTTCACATTTTTTTTGCACTAAGCGCACTGCATTGTGTACTCAAAGCGTACTGCAGTACAAGCTTTTAAACGCGACGCACGCACTGCAGTGTACGCGAATCCTAGTCTGACTCTACATTTTTTTGTCTTCTAACTGCATTCTGTATTGATTCATGGTCATGTCAGGTTCTATACGACGAAGAGAACTGCATTCTCCAAATGACATTCCGATCTCAGAGTTCTTATAAAGAAGAGAACCGCATTCTGAGATCTTATTTTCTTATTCGTATAGAAGAGAACTGCATTTTATCAAACATATTACAAGTTAATATGTTTTTTAAAATGTAAAACTGCATATGTGTTGATCGACGCCCTTTTTCCTAGTGCTTCTTCTCAGATTGTGTACTGTAGTTCGCATCCACGACGAATGAGATGGAGTAGTCATCTTTGCAGTTCGCTTCCGCCTGTCATGCATGAATGAGGCAGGATGCTTCAGCGGCGGATCCCCCCGGTGGTCTTGGGGCGAAGGTGAGGTGCGCCGTCGCTTCCTAAACGCCGCCGCGGAAATATCATCGCCGGCGGACTGCATTGCCGGTCGTTTCGGCTCGCTATCCGTGGTGCTTGGCGCAGAAAAAGGCGGGGAGGTGCGGGGGGTGGCCGCCGGCCGCCGGGGCGGTGGCGCGGAAGAAGGCGGGGAGG
>LR738715.1:217352958-217364072 GCA_902687465.1 Secale cereale | reverse complement strand
ACGCGGGGCGCCTGCCGCCGGGGCGCTCCCGCGCTAGGAGGCGGGGAGGGGTGGGGGAGGACGCCGGCGTCGGGGCGCTGGCGCTAGGAGGCGGGGAGTGGAGGGGGAGGGGTGTTATGAGAATAAGGCATTTTGTTAGGAGAATAAGGTCTTAAGGGGTGTTATGAGAATAGACCCACCCTATATATATATATATATATATATATATATATATATATATATATATATGAGTTTATGTCCTCTACAGCATTCACTTATTGCTATTTCTTCAAGTTGCTATTTCTGCTAAGTGAATGTGATCGGACCCTTTCGCCCTCTATGCTAAACTCAACCCATTCTATTCACAAATTCTTCATATGCGTTCTATTTGAAACTTGTTCAAAATCTTCACTGTGTCCTTGTCAGCTGAAGAAATTGCGAACGCAACGTTAAAACTTATCCTTTCCAAAAATTTCGGTTTTGCCGCTCGAATCGATTCGCATCCCACGACAATACTTATCTATTCGCCCACGATCTCACACGATCTCCACTACACTGTACATGGGTGACACATGTCGTGCGAGTGAGAAGGGTCAGGGGCACGTTCGTCCAAATTCTTCGGGCGAACGGTTATTCATCTCAGCTATAAATACCCCTCCCCTTCCCTCACTTCACTTTTTACTCCGCTCGTTCTCACTCTCCCGCTCGAGCTTCTCCAACCCTAGCGCCGCCGCTACTTCATCGTCGCCGGTGAGGAAGAGCTTCACTGCCTTGACCTCGTCGCCATCGTACTCGCGTCGGCCGCGGATTTCTTCACTCCGCCGCCGCTGTAGCTTTCTTCCTCAGCCAAGTTAGGGCATGGAAGATCTGCATAGACGAACTTCACTTCACCATCTCACAGTTCGTCGTGTTCTTCATCCAGGGTAATTAAAAGTTACTTTTACTGCCCTCCTTGATTCGAATG
Source organism: Secale cereale (assembly GCA_902687465.1). Lineage (NCBI taxonomy): Eukaryota > Viridiplantae > Streptophyta > Magnoliopsida > Poales > Poaceae > Secale > Secale cereale. The sequence goes on along the minus strand of LR738715.1, from coordinate 217,363,129 downwards.
TTTTCTTCAAAATTCTCAAAAGGTGTTTTCTTCTTCAAATCTTCACACACTAAACACCTCACATGTCATCTGTTCTTGATTCGATTTCTCTAAGCTATGTTTTTCTTCAAGATTCCTCAATTGTTTGGTTTTTCAATCTATACAACTCTGGAACCTAAGACAAAGAACGCTTAGTCAAATTCATCAAGATTCATCTGGTCAAATTCCTCAAACTTGTTCTTTTTACAAAACCTTCTGAGAACGCATATGACCTCTCCAAATTCCTCGCAACTATACTCTGTTCACAGGTACTCATGTCCGCTGCTGAATCAATTCTCATCAACTTAACTCATTTGCAGCGTTCCTCGAAGAAAAGTTGCATACTTCTTCAGAGAATTCAATTGTTCAAATTCCTCGTCTGAAGAAAATGGCTGATGGAAAGAAGCCACAGAAGGGAGGAAAGAGGCCTGAGGTCAATACTGCTTTCGAGATACTTGAAGACATATATGCTGACTATTGCACTCCTGATGAGGCAAAGTTCGGAAAAGAGGACAAGAATTGGCGCAAAGTGCGCATACAAAGAATAGAGAGGAGATGGGCAAGAGAGTGGAGGGAGTACAGATATGTGACTCCCAAATACATGAAGAAATTTGCACTCAATCCTCCCTGCCCAAGACCTCCATTGGCACATGGCCAAGTTGCTGATCCCACTAGCCTCAAGCATGGTGAAGATTATCCTGAAGAATGGGTCAAGCGCCAGGCCAAGTTGGCCAAACAAGCTAAAGAAGCAGTGAGGAAATTCAATGAAGACTTTGCTGCTGCTGCTGCCACTGCTGAGGCCTCGGCCTCCAAGCCTAAGAAGGCCATGGCAAAGAAGCGTGCTCACAAGCCAAGTGCTTCTTCCTCAATGCCCTCACGGCCAGATTCTTCATAGCCCTCACGGCAAATTCCTCAGACTGCTCCTGCTCCTCCAAAGTCCTCAGCTCCTCCGCCAAAGTCTTTAGATGCTACAACAAAATCATCTACTCCAGTGCATCTTGCCACATGTCAAAGGACTACGGACACATCCATTGCCTCAGGAGCCTCTGCAAGTTCCTTAGCTGCTCCTAGTTCCTGAGCGATACCAAGTTCCTCAGCTCGTCCCTCGCTGTTGAAGAAAAAGACCACTGTTGGACACGTCTTTCGCCCAAGTCCTCATAAGAAACTAGTTGCTTTCCAAGTGCTGTCTGATGACGAAGCTGACGATGAAGAACTTGTTCAAATCATCATAGACAGGCAGGAAAGGGCCGCTAGAGCCAAAGGAAGCGAAGTGCCACTGCTTTTGGATCCAATGGTGATCCTCGACTTTACTGATCTCTGGCATCAGGATCCCAACACTCCTATGCCTGACTTCAACCTGACTCCTGGCCAAAGTCACATGCTGACCGCCTTCATGGGCGAAGAAAAATGAAAATTTGAAAAGGCCAGGCAGACGAAGAAAGCGTAGTACAAGAAGGAGCGCTTCCTGAAGAAAAATATTGTCAACATGACAACTGAAGAACTTGTCAGACTATAGGGTGAAATCAAAACCCTCAGTGATGAATTTTATGCATATCGCGCAGACTGGATGGGCGCCAACGTCAGATTTGTGAATTTGACTAAAGGTTTTTCTTTAAGTGATGCTCGTCAAACGCACATTGAAATTCCTCAGGTTGAAGCATCTGCTCAGTCTGCTGAAGAACATGCCAGTACCGCTGAAGAACATCAGGCTGCTGAAGAAAATGAAAATACCAGGGCTGATGACTGCACCCCAGCTGCTGAAGAAATTGCCAGGGCAACCTATAGTGTTGCGCCTGAAGAAAATGTCGGGCCAGCTGAAGCTCAAAAGGCTATGCCTGAAGAACATGAAGAAGTCAGGGCACTACATCAGTTGTACCTGAAGAAAAACAACCAGATTCCTCTGCTCCTCCTGCGCCTACACCAACTCCAACCCTTCCATCTGCATTAGATGTGAAGAAGACAAAGGCTGCAGAGCGTGCAGCTGTGAAGAAAAGGAAGGCATCAGATTCATCAGATTCTTCAGCCCCGAAGAAGATGAAGCTTTTGACAAGCTCAGCTGAAAGTCCAATTGATGTCGTTCCAATTTCCTCCATGCCATCAAAGGAACTTATTCCATTTGATGAAGAGTATGTGATTCCTAGTGAATCAGATGAAGATATTCCCTCTGTTGCTTCCTCAGAGCAGACGTACGAAGAAATTGAAGTGGATGCAATCCCTTCAACCCCAATCATCTCCTCGCATATGCCTCAGTTTACTGCTAAAGAGGCCGGCGTTGAGGAATTGGAAGAACTAGACTCGGACGTGGACATTGGGAGTGCCACTCCTTTGATGAATGATGAATTTTGGGATAGTCAGCATCCCAACTCTCCTCTGTTCACGCCGCTGTAACAAATTCCTCATTCACCAGCGCAAACTGTTCCATTGGGCTCTGAAGACACTCATCCCACTGAACCTGTTCATGAAGACATTCCAGCCACTAGTGCTGAAGAAGCTGCTACTGCTGCTGAATCTGTGAAGACTGCCACTGAAGAGGAACCAGAAATTCCTCAGACTGAAGAACCTGAGATTGCGAATCCGGAGGTTGTGATGCAATTGACTAACACTCCTCAAACCAAGCCAAAGGATCCTTTCTCAAGAAAGCAAACTTTCAAGAAGGCTCATTTCTTCGACGAGCACGTGTTCTTCACTGACTTCAATCCTTATTACTCTGCTCGCATAAGGAAGAGACGTTTCTGGACTGCCAGTCAGGCAAATTTCTATTCCTCAGTACTGTACAATAAATACAAAGTCTTCGATCATCAGCATATTCCTCACGTGGATATGGAATTACTGCCGTGCTTCGTGCTAGTCCTCAGTGTTCTTCACGATGCTGGACTGTTGGGTTTCTGCACTAACATATGCAATTGGAATGAAGAACTGATTCTTCAATTCTATGCAACGCTGCACATCACTGACAATTCTGAAGATGTGAATTCATGGGTGCTGGACTGGATGACCGAAAACACTCACTTCAAGGCACCAGCCTCTAAATTACTTCAAGCTCTGCCTCTCAGTCCTCCCACTGAAGCAACACGTTGCATGTATGAAGAAACTGAACTCACTGATCACTACATGCAAGTGCTTATGCAGCCTTCGAAGCCTGGTCAAGCCCCATGGACCAAATTCCTCGTGAAGGAATTGTTGTTTCTGCCACGGACTGTCTATCGCATTCTGACAAAGACATTGAGTCCAATCAAGGGCCACGACTCAAATGATGAAGAAGTCTGGCATCATGAAGAATCTGTTGTTCAACATCATCCATGGCGTTCCCATCAACTTCCATGATTTCTTCATGAGGACTATGGCAAATGTTGCATTGTCCCCTTTCAACCTGAAGCCTTATGCTCCATGGATTATGAGATTCCTCGGGACAAGGTCTTTAGTGAATTACAAAGCTGACACACTGAATCATTGCAGCTACTTGCCCCCAATAGAAGTCCTCAAACGGACATTTTCCTCAGCTGATGATAAGGGCAAGGCCACTGCTGTTTTTTATGAAGCCATTCGTCCATTGGATGGTCAATTTCGCAAAGCTGCATCCTACTACACCAATGATGACTCTACCACTCATGACTCTGCCGCCAACGCTCCCAAGCCAAATCCTTAAGGCACAGCTCCCAGGGTGATGATTGATCATGAGCTTCTCCTCAGTCTTCATCAGAAGGTTGATCACAACCACAAATGGGTCAAGCGTCAGTTTGGTTCAATTCTTCACAACATGACCTCTACACATAATGCAATGAAGAAAAACCATTACTACCTTCATGAAACCCTCAACCACACCTGGGCTGTTCTGTCTCATCTGTATGGCGAAGAAGATCTGAAGAAAATGGGTCTCAAGGATGACTTTGACTGGTCTGCTCCTCCACCGAAGAAATACAAAAAGGTCAAGGTTCCTCCCTTGGTGGCCAGCTCCTATTCTTCATCACGCGAAACCGACGAGTATGAAGACTTGGACGACACTGCGGCAGGCCCTACATCAACCATCGACCCCAACAACGCCGGCGCTCCTTCATCGTCTTGAGATTCTTCAGGGGCATTAGTCCTCAGTTTCGATCCTTTTGGTCATTCGATGACAAAGGGGGGAAATTTGAGTTAGTCTTCAAGCGGGTCTATATATATGGGCGTTTTTTTCTAAGTTACAACTCTCGTTCTTCTGATGACTTTGTGGATCTAGTTGTAAACTTAAACTCTATGGTGACCTCATACTTTTGCTATGTTTTTTCTGCATGCTTATTCCTCATTAATGTTATGCACGCATGCTGAATTACATCAGTCACCATATTTCATCATGCATTTCAAATTCTTCATATTATATGTCAAATGTGTGTATGAATTACAAGATATAGGGGGAGATCTCCATGATTCTACTCTTCAAGTGTGCATTGCTTCAAAAGCAAATTCCTCACTATGCACATCTTTAGGGGGAGTTCTTCTATATCTTGCAATCAAATTCCTCAATATCAGTATTTACACTTCATATGTTTATCCCCGTTGAAAACTTAACCTATATTGTCATCAATCACCAAAAGGGGGAGATTGTAAGTGCATCTAGTGCCCCTTAGTGATTTTGGTGTATTGAAGACTTATAGGTTAAGGGACTAATGTGTTTATGAGTGTACACAGGTCTATAAGTCTATGAGGAGTTTGATATTTACAGAGAAAGTCGACCCCTAAAAATGAAGTTCTTCGACTGAAGACTCTGGATTTCTGAAGACTTTCTGAAGACTTTGAAAGTGAAGAAATTGGTGTGACCTTGAAGACTTGCTATTCATTTGAGGAACATGAAGCGTGAAGACTTTTGTTTTCGTAGTTTCATTTTCTCTTTCTTGAGTCATAGAAAACACCGTACTATTAAAGGGGGTCGAGCAAATACTAAGGAAAAATTTTCATGTGATGCTCAACTCAAAAGCCTACACCTACCAATCCCTTTGAGTGAAGCCATTGGAAATCTCATACAGTTCAGTCATATTCTTCAGTGACAGAGACGAAGTTCTTCTGGTCTCTGAGGAATTTGTTCTGACTGAGGAGTTAGGAATTCGCTAGTGCGAATTTCCTACACAGTGAGGAACATGATAGCCCTGAGGAATTTGATACTCAAATTTCTGACCATTGTTGTGCTACGCGCGAGCTGTCCCAAAATATCTACCTACCTAACGGTCATATCATTAAAGGGCATTTATGTCTTATCATGTTGGGCTGCTCCCTAGGTTATAAATAGCCACCCCCTACAACCACTAGCTGGTCGGCTGCTCCGAGAGAAACTGACACTTGTCATAAGAGCAACCCATCCTCTGAGGACTTTGAGCGAAAATCATCAAGTGAGGAAAACCCAAAAACCAAACCCAAACACCTACAAACCCAAAAGTGACCGAGCATCACTAAACAGATTGATCCTGAGTGGATCCGATGCTTGTTACCTTTAAAGACTGTGCTTCTTCCAAACGGTTAGGCATCATGGTCTAGAGCATCCAAGAGGAATTGTAGATCGCCGAGTGACCGAGTTTGTGAAGGTTCGGAAGTCACCTGAAGACTTACCACGAGTGATTGGGCGAGGTCTGTGTGACCTTAGCTCAAGGGGAATACGGTGAGGACTTGGTGTCTTGGACTGTGTGTCCAGGACTGGGTGTCCGGGACTATGTGTCCTCGGGTTTAAATACCTAGCCGCCCCAACCAGATGTACAACTGAGACACCAGTTGGAACTGGTCTAACAAATCATTGTCTTCACCAAGCTTACTGGTTCTATTTCCTCAACTCTTTCATTTCCTCACATCTGTGTTGTGTTCTTGTTCATATCTGTTTGAAGACTTTGACTGAAGACTTTTTCAATTTCCTCAGTTCAATTTCTTCAGTCTGTTTTGTCTTCATCCAGTGTTATCCTGTGATTACGCTTTCTGTAATCTGTGTTTGTCTTCATTTCTTCATGATGACCATGCTTGTATTCTGTTATGCTTACTTCTGAGTACTTATTCCGCTGCAAGTAGTTCTTCGCTAAGGAATTTCCTCAACAGCAAATTCCTTGGTAAAGAATTCATAAAAATCGCCTATTCACCCCCCTCTAGTCGATATAACGCACTTTCACTTGAGCATTGGGTGTTACTAATATACGAATGTGTTTCATGAATGGATCAATGGTTGAGCATAATGGGCTAGGGATAACTTATTTTAGCATTAATATTTTGAAAGACATGGTTGCTTGTTGATATGCTTGAGTATCTAAATTATTATGTAAAAACTAGACTATTGCTTTGAACCATATAAAAGTCCAAATGTCCATGCTATAAATAAAAGAATATGATATGACATGATAGGCAGCATTCCACATCAAAAGTTCTGTTTTTATCACTTACCTACTCGAGGACGTGCATGAGTTAAGCTTGGGGATGCTGATACGTCTCCAACGTATCAATATTTTTTTATTGTTCCATGTTGTTATATTGTCATTCTTGGATGTTTTACAAGCATTTTATAGTCATTTTATATTATTTTTTGGTACTAACCTATTGACATAGTGCCAAGTGCCAATTGTTGTTTTCTACATCATGTCATCGTTCTTAATGCATTACTCCATTTTTCATGAACTTAATACACTAGATGCATGCTGGATAGCGGTCGATGTGTGGAGTAATAGTAGTAGATGCAGGCAGGAGTCGGTCTACTAATCTTGGACGTGATGCCTATGTAATGATCATTGCCTGGATATCGTCATAATTATTTGAGGTTCTATCATTTACCCAACAATAATTTGTTTACCCACCGTTTGCTATTTTTCCCGAGAGAAGCGACTAGTGAAACCTACGCCCCCCGGGTCTCCTTGCTCATATATTTACCTTTGCGGTCTACTATTTCCTTGAATTTATTTTCAGATATATTAAACCAAAAATACAAAAACACCTTGCTGCAATTTATTCTTATTTATTTTATTTGGCGTTCGATCTATCAATGTACTACAAATTCCTCACGTCCGTTTTGCCTATCTTGAGGCGTCGTACGCCGAAAGGGATTGACAACCCCTTTAACACGTCGGGTTGCGAGAAGTTGTTATTTGTGTGCAGGTGTTGTTTACATTGTGTTGCTTGGTTCTCCTACTGGTTTGATAACCTTGGTTTCACATCTGAGGGAAATACCTAGCACCGTTGTGCTGCACCATCCCTTCCTCTTTGGGGAAAAACTGACGTAGCTTTAAGCGACATCAGCCCGGTTCATTGTGTTCCTAAGAAAGGAGGTATTCCTGTTGTTCCTAATGATGAGGATGAATTTATTCCACAAAGAATTGTTACAGGCTATAGAATGGTAATTGATTTTAGAAAAATAAATAAAGCAACTAGAAAAGATCATTACCCTCTGCCTTTTATTGATCAAATGCTAGAAAGATTATCTAAGCACACACACTTTTGCTTCCTTGATGGATACTCTGGTTTTTCACAAATACCTGTTTCTCAGCCTGATCAAGAAAAGACCAATTTTACTTGTCCCTTTGGAACTTATGCTTATAGACGTATGCCTTTCGGTTTATGCAATGCACCTACTACCTTTCAAAGATGTATGACTGCTATATTCTCTGACTTTTGTGAAAAGATTGTAGAGATTTTCATGGATGATTTCTCTGTTTATGGGAAGTCTTTTGATGATTGTTCAAGCAATATGTATCAAGTTTTGCAGAGATGTGAACAAACAAATCTTGCCTTGAATTGGGAGAAGTGCCACTTTATGGTTAATGAAGGTATTGTCTTGGGCCATAAGTTTTCTGAAAAGGGTATTGAAGTGGACAAAGCTAAGGTTGATGCAATTCAGAAAATGCCATGTCCTAAGGATATCAAAGGTATTCGTAGTTTCCTAGGTCATGCTGGTTTCTATAGGAGATTCATTAAAGACTTTTCTAAAATTTCTAGGCCTCTTACAAATCTTTTACAAAAGGATGTTCCTTTTGTTTTTGATGATGATTGCTTTGAAACACTCAAGAAAGCCTTAATTTCTGCACCTATTTGTTCAACCACCTGACTGGAACTTGCCTTTTGAAATTATGTGTGATGCTAGTGATTATGATGTTGGTGCTGTTCTAGGACAAAGAGTTGATAAGAAACTAAATGTTATTCATTATGCTAGTAAGACTCTAGACAGTGCTCAAAAGAATTATGCTACTACTGAAAAGGAATTCCTAGTAGTCGTGTTTGCTTGTGACAAATTTAGATCTTACATTGTTGATTCAAAAGTAATTGTTCACACTGGCCATGTTGCTATCAAATATCTTATGGAAAAGAAAAATGCGAAACCTAGACTTATTAGGTGGGTTCTCTTGCTACAAGAATTTGATTTGCATATCACTGATAGAAAAGGAGCTGAGAACCCTGTAGCTGATAACTTGTCTAGCCTTGAAAATGTGGTTGATGACCCACTACCTATTGATGATAGTTTTCCTGATGAGCAGTTAGCTCCAATAAATGTTGCTAATAATTCTCCTTGGTATGCTGACTATGCTAATTACATTGTTACTAAATATTTACCACCAAGCTTTACTTACCAACAAAAGAAAAAAATCTTTTATGATTTAAGACACTACTTTTGGGATGACCCACATCTTTATAAAGAAGGAGTAGATGGTATTATTAGACGTTGTGTACTTGTGCATGAACAGGGACAAATCCTTCATAAATGTTACTCCGAAGCATATGGAGGGCATCATGCTGGACATTGAACTGCTAACAAGGTATTACAATCTGGATTTTATTGGTCTACTCTCTTCAAGGATGCCCGTAAGTTTGTCTTATCCTGTGATGAATGTTAAAGAATAGGTAATACCGGTAAGCATCAAGAAATGCCTATGAATTATTCACTTGATGTTGAACCATTTGATGTTTGGGGATTTGATTACATGGGACCTTTTCCTTCCTCTAATGGGTATATGATACGTCTCCAACATATCTATAATTTTTTATTGTTCCATGCTGTTATATTATTATTCTTGGATGTTTTACAATCATTTTATAGTCATTTTATATAATTTTTTGGTACTAACCTATTGACATAGTGCCAAGTGTGAGTTGCTGTTTTCTGCATGTTTTTTACATCACAAGAAATCAATACCAAACGGAGCCCAAACACCGCGAAACTTTTCGGAGATTTTTATGGGCTAGAATAAACCTGATGGGCCAAAGCTGCACCTGGGGGGTGCCCCGAGGGGGGTACAACCCACCAGGGTGTGCCAGGCCCCCCCGGCGCTCCCAGGTGGGTTGTGCCCACCTCGGTGGCCTCCTGCACTGCCTCTTTGCTCTATAAATACTCAGATATTCCAGAAACCCTAGAGGAGTTGACTAAATTCTATTCCAGCCGCCGCAAAGTCCAGATCCACCATATCCAATCTAGAAACCATCACGGAGGGGTTCACCACCTCCATTGGTGCCTCTCCGATAATGTGTGAGTAGTTCCTTGTAGACCTATGGGTCCGTAGTCAGTAGCTAGATGGCTTCCTCTCTCTCTTTTTATTATCAATACAATGGTCTCTTGGAGATCCATATGTTGTAACTCTTTTTGCGATGTGTTTGTTGGGATCCAATGAACTTTGAGTTTATGATCAGATCTATCTTTTTATATCCATGAAAGTTATTTGAGTCTTCTTTGATCTCTTATATGCATGATTGCTTATGGCCTCGTATTTCTTCTCCGATATTTGGGTTTTGTTTGGCCAACTTGATCTATTTAGCTTGCAATGGGAAGAGGTGCTTTGTAGTGGTTCGATCTTACGGTGCTTGATCCCAGTGACAGAAAGGGAACTGACACATATGCATCGTTGCTACTAAGGATAAAACGATGGGGTCTAATTCTACATAAATAGATCTTGTCTACATCATGTCATTATTCTTATTGCATTACTCCGTTTCTCCATGAACTTAATACACTAGATGCATGTTGGATGGTGGTCGATGTGTGGAGTAATAATAGTAAATGCAGGAAGGAGTCGGTCTACTAATCTTGGACGTGATGCCTATATAATGATCATTGCCTGGATATCGTCATAATTATTAGAAGCTCTATCAATTGCCCAACGGTAATTGTTTTCCCACCATTTGCTATTTTCTCGAGAGAAGCCACTAGTGAAATCTACGCCCCCCCCCC
>LR738715.1:217222910-217352851 GCA_902687465.1 Secale cereale | reverse complement strand
CCCCGGTCTCTTTCTCATATTAATTGCCTTTGTGATCTATTTTCTTTTACTTTTATTTTCAGATCTACTAAACCAAAAACCCAAAAATACCTTGCTGCAATTTATCCTATTTATCATCCGATCTATCAATATTTACAACTCCATCACGTCCGTTACCCGAAAGGGATTGACAACCCCTTTTACACGTCTGGTTGCGAGTATTTGTTATTTGTGTGCAATTGTTATTTATGTTGTGTTGCTTGGTTCTCCTACTGGTTCGATAACCTTGATTTCATCACTGAGGGAAATACCTATCGCTGCTATACTGCAACATCCCTTCCTCTTTGGGGAAAAAACCACGTAGTCCTAGCAGTCATCAAAAGGAAATTTTTGGCGCCATTGCCAGGGAGCACCTTCAACATATACTAGGTTCCTAATCAAAAATCTTATCTCCTCGCAATTTACATTATTTTCCATTTACCTCTCGTATTCATCTCCCCCACTTCACAAATATTTGTTGTTTTATTCGCTCTCTTTTTCGTTCGTCGTTTTTCTTGCCGGATCTATTTGAGCTCTTGTCATCATTGCAAACCTTAAAAAGACTAAGGGTTTTCTCCCAAGTTTTAGTGCTTTGGATAGCCCCTATGTTCTCTCTAAGCTCATAAATAATGATGCTATGGAAAGGCTTACCGGGGTTGTTAAAGAAAATTCTAGCAATTTTGATGAAGATGATCCCAGAATTTTTTTGTTACTTGCTTGATGAATCTTGTCAAGATTCCTGGGATAGGTTATTGTGAATCCGAGCTAGTTATGTGCCCCAATACCAAATAGAGATTTACCTAAAAAGTTTTTATGCTGGTTTGCCTTCTTCCTTTAAAAATGTTTTGGATTCCATGTTTGAAAATGGATTTCTTGGAAGGGACGCCATTGACACTTATGAAAAGATGAAAACCATATTTGGGCACCCCAAGGAAAAAGATGTTGAATCCACTAGCCTTATGTGCTTTCACCAAAATGAAATAATTAAAGAGATGAGGGCTAGTCTAGATGTGAATTTTCGCAATGTTCTTAATCTTTCATCTACTATTAATGGTCATGTGCTCTCATAGAATAGAAAAATAAAAACCATTGACAAGAAATTTTCTCTTTGCTTTCAAATGGGGGTGGATGACAAAACTTAGATCCTTGCATCATGCCTAGCTAAGGGCGTAAAACGATAGCGCTTGTTGGGAGGCAACCCAACTTGTATCTTTTTGCTTTTTAATTTTTTTGCTGTTTTCAAAAATACCCTTTAATACCTCTGTTAAGATGTGTTTTTGTGGTTTGAATAAAGGTTTGTGCCAAGCAAAGCCTTAGGATCATGTTGGGTGTTAGTAGATTTGATCTTGCTGAAAAACGGAAACTTTTGCGCTCACGAGAAAAATTCTCATTTTTAGCAGAAGAGTGATTTTAGGTTGATTCGTTTTGCAAAAGATTAATATACAAATTTCCCATGTGCTCCTATTTTGTTCAAGATTTTTAGAATTACATAAGTATTCGAAACTTCCAGATTACTACAGACTGTTCTATTTTTGACAGATTCTGATTTTATTGTGTTATGTGCTTGTTTTGATGATTCTATGGTTTTCTTTGATGAGTTTTTGCCATAGAAAAGTTGGAATACGGTAGATATAATACAAATACAAAATATGAATTGGTTTACTACAGTACTTATAGTAGTGATTTGTTTTCTTATACTAACGGATCTCACGAAAGTTTTGTTGGAGTTCTGTGTGATTGAAGTTTTCAAGTTTTGGGTTATCTTACGATGGATGAAGGAATAAGGAGTAAGAATAGCCTAAGCTTATGTATCCCCCGGCATCCCAATATATTATACAAAGAGAAGCAAGCAACTATGCTTGAGGATGCCCCCGAGTGGCATCCCCTCTATCTTCTAACGACCATCCGTATTTTACTCGAAACTATATTTTTATTCGTCACATGATATGTGTTTTGCTTGGAGCGTCTTGGATGATATGCGTCTTTGCTTATTTTGTTTTGTTTCTTGAGTCATGAATCCTTGCTGTACACACCTATTAGAGAGAGCCAAAATTAGGCCATGACTTGTTATAATAACTCTCTATGCTTCACTTAAATTTTTATGAGCTATGGATTTGCTCTAGTGCTTCACTTATATCTTTTTGAGCACGATGTGCTTTATAATTTTTTAAGAAATACTCTCTTGCTTCACTTAGACTTATTTGAGAGTTAGTAAATTTTTAAGAAATTCTGCTTCACTTAAATTATTTTGTAAGAAAGAAGAAAATTATGCTCATGATCTTCACTTTATATTTGTTTGAGCTTATCAAAAGCAACACATGAAAATTAGTTCCAAAGTGATAGATATCCAAGAAGGATATAATAAAAACTTGAATATCATTGGACAAAATAAACTTGATTCCTTGCAATAGTTTTGAGACATCATGATATGATATGTGAGTCATGTTAATGAGTAATTATGCTTTAGTAAGAATATTAGTGTTAAAGTTTGTGATTCCCTATGCAAGCACGAAAGTTAATAATCATGCAAAGAAATTACATCCTACTTGTGGTGCATTATTTGGTGTTATTTATGCTCAATGTTTGCTTATGAGATTATTCGTTTCATGCTTGGTTGCTTCCCAGTCTTTTGCTAGCCTTCATTTTGCACTAAGTATGATAACAACTTCTGCATCCAAAATCATTTATCCCATTTTATCCACATGAGTCCACCATACCTACCTATATGCGGTATTACCTTGCCGTTCTAAGAGAATTTGTATGTTCCATCTCCAATTTTCAAAATAAATTTCCCTTTTTGTGTGCCCGTACCGCTCGTGAGGCGGTGAGGGGTGGCCAATATTTTCCATGCTAAATGTGTTATTATCAAGATGAGTGTTTATTCACTTGTCATTTCACGAGAGTAAGGCAAAGGTATTAGGGATGCCCAGTCCCGAAATGAAAAACAAAATTACTTCATGTTGTCAAATAATAAATTCCTTAGAAAGTGTTGGTATGGAAGGCAACCGTGGATTCGGCTAGCCATGTCTTGTGAAAGTTTGGTGGAAAAGGAATAAACTTTATTTTATGTCGCCTATGATATATCGAGCATGGAAAGTGTTGGGAACCTCAAGTCGTTCTCGTTGGTGGGAAAAGTATACCTCCCAAAAAAATTATCTCTCAATTTAAGCTTTGAGCTCTCGCACCTCTACAAATCCCTACTTCCCTCTACAATGTGTCTTTCTTTTACTTATGCAATTTTTATTTTTGAATTTGAGTCTCCATATTCTCTTATAAAGCACCAACTAGGAAACACTATGATCGTACTTGAGCATTGGTGTAACTAATATGCGAATGTGTTTCATGAATGGATCAATGGTTGAGCATGATGGGCTAGGGATAAATTATTTTAGCATTGATATTTTGAAAGACATGGTTGCTTGTTGATATGCTTGAGTATTTAAATATCGGGTCAAAACTAGACTATTGCTTTGAACCATATAAAAGTCCAATTGTCCATGCTATAAAGGAAAGAATATGATATGACATTATAGGCAGCATTCCACATCAAAAATTCTGTTTTTATCATTTACCTACTCGAGGACAAGCAGGAATTAAGCTTGGGGATGCTGATACGTCTCCAACATATCTATAAATTTTTATTGTTCCATGCTGTTATATTCTCATTCTTAGATGTTTTACAATCATTTTATAGTCATTTTATATCATGTTTTGGTACTGACCTATTGACATAGTGCCAAGTGCCAGTTGTTGTTTTCTGCATGTTTTTTACATTGCAGGCAATCAATATCAAACGTAGCCCAAACACCACGAAACTTTTTGGATAATTTTTATGGGCGAGAAGACACCTGATGGGCTAGAGCTGCACCTAGGAGGTGCCCCGAGGGGGCACAACCCACCAGGGTGCGCCAGGCCCCCTTGGCGCGCCCAGGTGGGTTGTGCCCCCTCGGGGCACCTCCCAGGTGCAGCTCTAGCCCATCAGGTGTCTTCTCGCCCATAAAAATTCTCCAAAAAGTTTCGTGGTGTTTGGGCTACGTTTGATATTGATTGCCTGCAATGTAAAAAACATGCAGAAAACAACAACTGGCACTTGGCACTATGTCAATAGGTCAGTACCAAAAAATGATATAAAATGACTATAAAATGATTGTAAAACATCTAAGAATGTGAATATAACAGCATGGAACAATAAAAATTTATAGATATGTTGGAGACGTATCAGCATCCCCAAGCTTAATTCCTGCTTGTCCTCGAGTACCCAGGTGGGTTGTGCCCACCTCGGTGGCCCCCCCGCACCGCCTCTTTGCTCTATAAATACTCAGATATTCTAGAAACCCTAGAGGAGTCAATGAAATTCTATTCCAGCTGCCGCAAAGTCCAGAACCACCAGATCCAATCTAGACATCATCACGGAGGGGTTCACCACCTCCATTGGTGCCACTCCGATGACGTGTGAGTAGTTCCTTGTAGACCTACAGGTTCGTAGTCAGTAGCTAGATAGCTTCCTCTCTCTCTTTTGATTATTAATACAATGGTCTCTTGGAGATCCATATGATGTAACTCTTTTTGTGGTGTGTTTGTCGGGATCCGATGAACTTTGAGTTTATGATCAGATCTACCTTTTTATATCCATGAAAGTTATCTGAGTCTTCTTTGATCTCTTATATGCATGATTGCTTATAGCCTCGTATTTCTTCTCCGATATTTGGGTTTTGTTTGGCCAACTTGATCTATTTATCTTGCAATGGGAAGAGGTGCTTTGTAGTGGGTTCGATTTTATGGTGCTTGATCCGAGTGACAGAAAGGGAACCGACACGTATGTATCGTTGCTACTAAAGATAAAACGATGGGGTCTATTTCTACATAAATAGATCTTGTCTACATCATCTCATCGTTCTTATTGCATTACTCCGTTTCTCCATGAACTTAATACACTAGATGCATGCTGGATACTGGTCGATTTGTGGAGTAATAGTAGTGGATGCAGCCAGGAGTCGAACTACGAATCTTGGACGTGATGCCTATATAATGATCATTGCCTGGATATCATCATAATTATTTGAAGTTCTATCATTTTCCCAACAGTAATTGTTGTCTCAATAGTTTGCTATTTTCTCGAGAGAAGCCACTAGTGAAATCTAGGGCCCCCGGGTCTCTTTCTCATATTATTTGCCTTTGCGATCTATTTTCTTTTGCTTTTATTTTCAGATCTACTAAACCAAAACCCGAAAATACCTTGCTGCAATTTATCCTATTTATCGTCCGATCTATCAATATTTACAACTCTATCACATCCGTTACCCGAAAGGGATTGACAACCCCTTTTACACGTCGGGTTGCGAGTATTTGTTATTTGTGTGCAGGTGATGTTTACGTTATGTTGCTTGGTTCTCCTACTGGTTCGATAACCTTGGTGTCATCACTGAGGGAAATACCTACCGCTGCTATACTGCATCATCCCTTTCTCTTTGGGAAAAAACCCGACGTAGTCCTAGCAGTCATCAGTATACACATATTTTGGTTGATGTTGATTATGTTACTAAATAGGTAGAAGCTATTCCAACTAGTAGTGCTGATCACAACACCTCTATTAAAATGCTTAAGTAGGTTATTTTCCCAGGGTTTAGAGTCCCTAGATATTTAATGACTGATGGTGGTTTACACTTTATTCATGGTGCTTTTCGTAAAATGCTTGCCATGTATGATGTTAACCATATAATTGCATCACCTTACCATCCTCGGTCTAGTGGTCAAGTTGAGCTTAGTAATAGAGAAATAAAATTAATTTTGCAAAAGACTGTCAATAGGTCCTGGAATAATTGTTCTAAGAAATTAGATGATGCACTTTGGGCTTACAGAACAGCTTATAAAAATCCTATGGGTATGTCTCCTTATAAAATGGTTTATGGAAAACCTTGTCATTTGCCTCTTGAGTTAGAACATAAAGCATTTTGGGCAATCAAAGAACTCAACTATGACTTCAAACTTACCAGAGAAAAGAGGTTATTTGATATTAGCTCATTAGATGAATGGAGAACCCAAGCTTATGAAAATGCCAAGTTATTTAAAGAAAAGTTAAAATATGGCATGATAAAAGAATCCAAAAGTGTGAGTCCAAAGTTGGAGAATATGTTCTTTTGTACAACTCCCGTTTCAGGTTCTTTGCAGGAAAATTCCTCTCTAAATGGGAAGGTCCGTATGTCATCGAGGAGGTTTATCAGTCTGGAGCTATCAAAATAAATAATGCCGAAGGTACTAACCCGAAGGTTGTTAATGGGCAACGAATAAAAAACTATATCTCAGGTACGCCCATTAATGTTGAACGTAATATTATCCAAACTTTGACACTGGAAGAACACATAAAAGAGTCCTTCTGGAGGTACGTGATACGGTAAGCAAATGGACTCCAAAAAATCCGCAAAAATATTTTTTGTCAGTTTTGGAATATTTAGAAAATAAGGAAAATAAGAAACTTCCAAGAAGCGTACCCTAGTGGGCACAAGACACCAGGGCACGCCTAGCTTGCCAGGCGTGCCCAGGTGGGTTGTGACCACCTCAGGCACCTTACAGACTCCGTTTTTCTACAGTTTGCTTGATTCCCAAGATAAAAAATATTTATATACCCCCCGAACCTGTTAACCACCATATCGCGGAGAAATCCTCTATTCTCTTTTCTTGCTGTTTCCTGCGCAGTTCTGGAAATATGTCATCCCGGGACTCCGATGGAGAGAGCTATGTATCACATCTCATTGCTGACCCAAAGACCTATGGGGACTTATCTCCCCATGGCCGGACTATGGATGACGAGGAGGATGCTCACTTGATGAGGATCGATGATTCAAGCTTGTAGGAGGAAGATGCCCCCTTACCTCAACCTAGGGATATGCACGTGGATTTCAAGAAGTCAAGTCTTCCTAAGAGAGCTAACCGATCTAAAAACAATCTATCCCTTTTCGTTTTCGGCAGAAAAGCAAAGGGGATTTTTGCGAAAATATCTTAAAGTTGGAGCTGGAAGTCGATGATTTAAAGGAGGAAATTTCCCTCCTCAATTACAATATGAAAAAGGTGAAGGCACAACTACCATCATCACCACCACCATCTTCTTCATCACCCAAAGAAAACTGAGTATCGTGTATGGGCACTCCCCTTGGCCTCCACCAAGCTTGGGGGAGGTGCCCCGGTATCGTATCATCCCCACTATCCTTTGCCTTTACTTATTCTAGTTCGATCCACGGTTATCTTTTGCTTTAGAATGAATGAAACTTTAGTTCGATCCTTTCTTTTCGAGAGTTTGCTTAGTGATCTATCCTTGTAATCGTGTGCAAGATATATAATAAAGTTTTGTTTTGAGTTTTGCTTTCTTTACCTTCCTGTTGCAATAAAAAGAAAGGTTATAAATAAAAAAGGGAAAGGAAATAAATTAAGAAGATCATATCTAATCTTATGGTAGGTGATGGCACCACATAAGGAAAAGTATAAGTCGTGAAAGAATTAATAAGGGAACAAAAGATTCACATATAAATATACTATCCTACAAATCTTTTGTGATTGTGAGCCCCCATCAGAATAATATATGCCAAAATTGTTGATGTTGGACAAGGAAGACAACTTAATGATTTATGTTTGCTCATATTCACATAGAAGTCATATTGTCATAGAACCTTTAACATGTGGTGCTTGCTCAATATCTTCTCTAGCCAAAAGTTCCGCACTAAGTAGAGATACTACTTGTGCATCCAGAAACCTTTAAACCCAAATCTTTTTCGAGAGTCCACCATACCTACCTATGGATTGAGTAAGATCCCTCAAGTAAGTTGTCATCGGTGCAATAAGGCAATAAAATTGCTTGTAAAAGTGTGAGATCATTTAGTGTAAGAGAAAATTGAGTGTTGCACGAACTTGAGATGGTGAAGAATAAAGTGACAAACTCCATAATAAATGTTGCTATCACAAGGGACAATGCAACGTGACGTTCTTTTGCACTAAGGGGTTGAACATACAAACAAATAAGCGCATGGCACCCTTTGCTTCCCTCTATGAAGGGCCTATATTTTAATTTTATGCAAAGATTCAAAGTTTTCTCTCTATTCCTTTTTATTTTATCCTTTGGCAAGCATCATGTGGTGAGGAAAGATCTAGGCACATATGTCCAGTTGAATATAGGTGGCATGAGTTATTATTGTTGACATCACCCTTGAGGTGAGTACGTTGGGAGGCAAAACTATAAGCCCCTATCTTTTTATTTGTCTGGTTGAAACATTTTGCTCATGTGTATGCGGTGAGTGTTAGCAATCATAGAAGACTATATGATGGTTGAGTATGTGGACTTGCCTAAAAGCTCCGATATGTGACCCTTCCTGAAAAGATGATGAAATGTAATTGTTGTAACATCCCAAATTTTCAATTTGGAATGTTATACATAGATCATCATATGCATATCATGTTTTGTTGCATTGTTGGTTTTGATCCTAAAATATTAAGCAACTCAAGGACCCTCGGAGATGAGTTGGGGATTTCGATATTTTTCATATTTGAATTTCCTCAAATATTGAAAATAGGATCATTTGATTTAAATTATTTTCTCTCCAAAATATTTCAATATTAAAATATATTAGAGGAGATAATATGACTTCTCTAAAATAAAAGAAATATTGGTTTTATTGGATTTTTATTGTTATTTTATTCGAGTTAGAAAAAAATATGCATTTTTTTCAAAACTTCATTTTAGGCCAAGAAAATGTTCACCTTGTTCTAAATATTTTATTTAGACGGTGAAAATTATTTTTGGCATTTTTAGATTTTTTTTAAATTTATTTAAGATTTTATTCGTTCATGCGAATTTAAAAAAAAACTTTTTCGGACCGAACGGGCCGAAGGCCCAGCCGGCCCAGCTCGCGCCGCCGCCTTCCCCGTGCAGCCGCCGTGCGCCGGCCGGACTCGGAGGAGTCCGACTCCGTCGCCGCCTCCTCTCGCCCCTCCCGCAAGCCGCCGCCGCACCCCTCGGCCTCCTATAAAAGCCGCCGCACCCCCCTCATCCTCACCTCGCCTGCCGCGGCCGCACACGTCGCCGCCGGAGCTAGCCACCGCCGCCGACTCGCCACCTGCCAGCGCTAGAGCTCGCCACCACCACCGACTCGCCACCCGCCGCCGCCGACCCGCCGCCTGTTGACCCAACTCGACCCGCGAGGTACTAAACCGTCGTTTTTTATTTTAGATCGGTTTTTTTAGAAACCCTAGGTTCGGTTTATTTTTAAAGGTCGGTTCGGTTTTTCTCGGTTTAATTATTTAGCGAATGTTCGTTCGTTCGTTCGTTTTAACGAACGCTGTTCGTCAGTTAGCCGCAGACAGCGAACGTTCGTTCGTTAGCCTGTTCGTCTCGTTTTATTTTCTAGGGTTTTTCCGCGATTATTTTCGATTGCGATTCCTGCCCTGATCTTCGTTTTAGTTTATCTTTTCGCTCGTTAGTCGGAATTAGGTGAAACAAGCGCCTAGATCTTCGTGTCAAAGCCCTCTTTCTGTTTAACCAACTTGAACAAGATTTTGATACTTTCAAATTTGACTTTAGTTCATATTTGTAAACGGATCTTGTTTTTTTCATAGTTTGAGTTTCGTTGCTCCGTTGATTTGATTCTTTTTGCAAACCGGAGTTCTTCAGTTGAACTTTCTAGTTAGGTCTTCCTATTTGAGTTTTACCCATGCATCTTCGCTTGATTGCGTATGTATGATATTGTTTGATTGCGATAGAATTTCCGGAGTGTGAAGCGTGCTACTACGAGTCTTTAGGTTTCAGCGATCGTCAGCAAGGCAAGTTCATACTTTGACCATACTTTTCAATGCCCATTTTTTATTGCATTAGTTATATCCTCAAACACTTGCATGAGTAGGATTGGTTACTTAATATGATGCTCTGTAGTTCATGAGGCAGGAACCCATATCTTGAGATCAACCCAAGGGAATATACGCTCTGTTACTTATTGCTTAGCCATGCTTGTAGACGTGGATTGGTATGAGTGATTTCATTAAAGGTTGTGAGTGTAATTACAACTAAGGGTTTCTTTAAGGTGGAATTTAATACACATCTGGGTGGATTGGTTGTGGCACCCTGGGGATGTACCAGTGGATGTCAGGGCACTTGGGGATTTACCAGTGTTGTCCAAGGAATGCCACCCAGGCTCAAAGGGATCATATATCATTCATTCCTAGAAACTTTCATGTGCAGCCACAATGCCATTATGGGCTCTGGCATAGTTAAGTATGTTGTGTGATCTCTTTCCATGGTAGACTAGCAGATGTAGCGGATGTAGGTGGTACGGTCTACCCAGGGTTAAGAGTTATTGCTTCTGAAAGACTGTGTCTCGGTCATCCGTTTCTCAAACACAATGTAGTGCGAGAAATCAAACGGAGGAGATCGAGTCGTGTGGGGAAAAGTGCACAAACCTCTGTAGAGTGTACAAACTATTCATGAGTAGCCGTGTCCCCGGTTATGGACATCTTGAGTATCCTGGTATTTGAATTATGGACTGATCTCATCACTTTACTAATTTGTTGGGTTAATAATGACTCTGCTTTGGGATTGAGATGGGGGTACCATTCTCAATCATTCATGATTTAAATTTAACAAAGTAGTTAGCTAAATACATTCCTTTGTTGTAGGAAAAAAAATTAGCTTTATGCAAAAGTAAACCTTACAGCCACCACCAGCCAAATATGCATGTAGTTGTAGGCTTTGCTCATTATCATTACAGTGTGTTCTTGCCAGCATATTCAATGTTCTAACCTACATGGCTGTAACGTATCATGTTGCAGAGTTTTTAGACAAGGATTAAGGTGCGCTAGGTCGTTGTCATGCACTCAATGTTTGTCGTGGAGTTGGATGGACTCAACTACTCTTCATAGCTTCCGCAGTTTATTTCTTTTAGATGGCCGTCAGCCATTTTTGTGTAATGGATATTGCCTATTCGAGGATCTTCGATGTAATAAAGTGTGATTGAACCTCTGTTATAAATCCTCGAGTACTGTGTGTGTCAACATACTGATCCAGGGATGACACTGAGCACAGAGACTTCGGTTCATTGGAACCGTGGTCGCTACAATTGCAAAGTTGACTGAGAACATATTTTGTTGGTTTCAAATAGAGTTTATGCTTTATACTTCGATTGTGTGATGAACTGTTACTTGTTCATGAGAAGTCTATGATAAAAGTCCTTTGATAAAAGTCTTATGTTTAAATTTGTTGTGGTTATAATAATCTACATGATGCTTCTATGTCCGTGTTTTTTAGTTTTATCGACACCTCTCTCTCAAAGCATGTGGACATGTTTTTTGATTTCGGTTTTCGCTTGAGGACAAGCGAGGTCTAAGCTTGGGGGAGTTGATACGTCCATTTTGCATCATGTTTTCATACTGTTATTTATGATGTTTTTATGTATAATAATGCTTTTTGGAGTAATTCTAATGCCTTTTCTCTCATAATTTGCAAGGTATGCACCAAAAGGGAGAATTCTGGCTGAAAGATCGTGGATGTCGCCTAGAGGGGGGGGGCTGAATAGGCGCTCTAAAATAATTACGGTTTCGGCTTGAACAAATGCGGAATAAACCTAGCGGTTAATTTGTCAAGCACAAAACCTACAACAACTAGGCTCACCTATGTGCACCAACAACTTATGCTAAGCAAGATAAACAACTAGGTGATAGCAAGATATATGACAAGAAACAATATGGCTATCACAAAGTATAATGCATAAGTAAAGGGCTCGGGTAAGAGATAACCGAGGCACGCGGAGACGACGATGTATCCCGAAGTTCACACCCTTGCGGATGCTAATCTCCGTTTGGAGCGGTGTGGAGGCACAATGCTCCCCAAAAAGCCACTAGGGCCACCGTAATCTCCTCACGCCCTCGCACAATGCAAGATGCCGTGATTCCACTAAGGGACCCTTGAGGGCAGTCACCGAACCCGTACAAATGGCAACCCTTGGGGGCGGTCACCGAACCCGTACAAAATGCTCGAGGCGATCTCCACAACCTAATTGGAGACCCCGACGCTTGCCCGGAGCTTTGCACCACAATGATTGAGCTCCGAACACCACAAGGTTGGGGCTATCTCCCCAACGACACCACGAAGCTTCACCACAATGGAATATGTGTCAGGACCGGTTTTCCAATAAAACACTTATTGAAAAATCGCCCCTTCCGTCGAACTAGTATAGAGAAATCCTCCATACTGGCAGACAAATCCTTGATACAGAAAATCTAGAAGTACTAAATATTATACAGGGTTGAGCTGAGGCTGCTCAACAATTTATTACAAGTACGCCAATATTATACATAAAGGCGGGTATGACACAACTGGATATGGTGGCATAACTACTAACTCGTGGATATAGTGGTAGTGGATATGTCACAGTGATGTGGGTGGCGTGACTCCAGTATCTTACACTCATCGAGCGCCGGAGTGAGGCTCGATGATTTTATTATTGTGGCGGAAGCGTATGTAATACAAGTGACCAACTCCAGGATCGCAAGGGACTGACTGGGACTCCTCTAGGCGTCGGACTCGCTATCGTACTCTTCATCCATAAGATCGCCTTCGTCAACATCTGGCCAAATCAACAAGCCAGGTGAGTACTTTGAATGTACTCGCAAGACAGTTTGGACATAAGATATAACAAATGCAAACATGATGCATACGAGCAGATTAGTAATGCACACGCGAGTAATTAAAATTGGTACTGCATCATAAGAATAGCTGAAGACCGATCGGGTGTCTGAAGCGACGCCTCGAAAGGTAAAATAGAATAAACATGCCGCAGTCGGGCGTCAGGGCGACACCGCAGAAAGGGCTTATATCAAAAGTAAATGACAAGGATGCCACAGTCGGACGTCTGAGCGACATCACATAAAGGGCTTATATCAAAAGTAAATGACAAGGATGCCACAGTCGGACGTCTGAGCGACATCACATAAAGGGCTTATATCAAAAGTAAATGACATGGATGCCACAGTCGGACGTCTGAGCGACATCACATAAAGGGCTTATATCATACAAAGAAAAAAAAGAATTGAGTAGTTCCTGGAGGTAGCACCATCCTAAGGAATACTCGGCGCATAAAAGTAAACAGGTTAGTCCATTCACAAGAGTAACATTCAACCGGGTTTACCTCTGTCAGAAGTATTAGTTCTACAGAGACTGACGCTGGGGCTGACACTGATCTGCTAACCAACGTCCTTGACCAAGGACTTGATTATGCGAATGGTTTTGACTCTGCAGAGTTTGTACCTTACCACAGCCAACGGATTTCAGTAGTCACCAAGGACTAGTTCCGTTCACGGTATTTTAGAAGAAAACACATCTAACCAGTACACACCCATTCCACATTCCGTTGCCAGGAATCACCCTAGGCAACATTCAAGAAAAACTCTTGAGGCGGGGAGGTCACTCCTCGAATAGCATGGGATCAAATTTATATCGCGCGCTCTAAGGGGTGCCCCCCTCTCGGTCCCAACCAGAAACACCCATGCCCCCTGACCGGATGACGGCTTTAATCCAGGGCCATGGAACCTTCATCACGGCCTCTCTATTTGGTGTGTACCAGGGAAGAGGTTTGCAACTTACTAAACCGTATTCTTTGCAGAAAACATGTGGCAGCACAAAAAGGGAAATGGACGGGATCGAGACTTGATCCACGTCGACACCGGAGTTAAACAGTTGATATAGAACTGGCATGCTCCAACAATACCAGCTTACAACCTATCATGCCACCACATGATCAGGTTGTCTCTCCATCTTATGATCTCATCAAGTTTTGTAGCTCACTTGCAACTTACCTTGCATGGAATATAACATCCAACAAATGCTTATATAAACATGCCATAAGGAAAGCCACTCTAGCAAACATGAAAAACACTCATCATATCAAAGGTTCAAACATGCTTGCCTGGTTCGGAGTAGTCGGAGTCTAGCTCGGCGAAGTTTGCGGCTCCGTCACCTCCTTCGGTATCTACGGTATAAAAAGAATCGGGTACTAACGTAAATACCGTGCGTGCGTAAAAAGTGTTCCAAATATTTATCAACTAAATATGATAAAAAAACTAGGAAGGATTATGAAGATGACAGAAAAGGAATCAACTAAAAATCATTTTTAGTTTAAAAGTTATAAAGAAAACAAACCCAGGGACTAGTTTGTAATAAAACAGAAACTATCCAGGGGGTAGTTTGAATAGACAGAAAACGCTTCGGATGAAATACGCCAAGCCGAATAGAAAGCGTACTTTGCCCGAAGGCGCTTTCAGAAAACGTTTCGAATAAAAGAAAGGGCTGACAAGGGGGTCCCGCATGTCAGGTTTGAAAGGGGAAAACAGAGCTCGCCGGCGCCAGAGACCTGCGATGATTGCCGGCGACGAACCACTGCGAGGCAGAGAGGGAGGGAAGTACCGGCGTGTTCAGGAGGTTCTTCCGCGTTGGTGGGTGGTGGAAGAGACCGACGGGAAGCACCACAGCGACGGCTACTTCCTCTACGGCGGACGGCGGCGTCGGGCGATGATGGATCTCACCGGATGGGGCTTCTGACTACAAATTGAGTCTTGGGTTAGATGAGGTGGTTGACTAGAAGGTTACTGGCAGAGTTTGGGCGGCGGGGGTGCTCTCACCAGAGCGGATCTTGCCGGAGCCCGAAGCGGATCGGGGCGACCGGAGTCGGGGAAGAAGGCTCTTCCGAGGCCCTCTGAGGGGTTTTGGCGAGGCTGTGGTGGGGTGTGGTGGATGCGGTGGCTTCACACCGCCCCTGGGGTCCTATTTATAGGCAGGCGAGGAAGGTGCCGTGAGCAAAATATCTCCGGCGAGAGATTACGGCGAGGCAGTGGTCGGGCTGGTGGTTTAGGTGACTGGGCATCTTCGGATTGGTCCACTGGCTCCATTCAACAGCTAAGCTTGATCGCATTTGGCCTGCTCCCGCGGTTTCGACGGAACGGAGCTCACGGGCTCGTCGGCGGCAGGAAACGTGCTCTGCGCGTCTCAGGCCACGGCGAGTGTCCCTTAGCGCGCTCTGAGGATAAGATGGCCACGCGGAGGCTTGAGGAGGCTTGGGCGGTGCTGGGTTACGGTGCTCTTCGCTGAGCTCGTCTGACGGCCGAGGCGGGCGGCTCTGTCATCGCTGCACTCGCCGGAGACGACGGGACGGCTCAGCACCGACGCCCACGTCCAGCCAACCGACCGTGCGGCGCGAGGATAAGGAGGAGGAGCAGTGAGCAAGAGGCCAAGCGAGGAACTGGTGAGATTGGCGACGATCGACTGAAGAAAACAACACTGGCGACTGAACTGTAACACTGAACTCTGAATTTGCCAGGAACAGTGCACGCAAGCTGCTCGATGAAATGTTTGACGCACGTGGAAAATTTTTCTTGAGCTGGGACTTGGTGAGGGGGTCTCTTGATGCATCTGGAGACTGCCTGAATTATCACAGAATTTTTGGAAAGAAGAAAGAATGAAATTCACCAAAAATGGCAAATCTGCTCCAAACTTGCAGCAAGCATATTTTGAAAATTTTGAACTGATGACCAGTAGGTCTTGATGGATATAAGTTGAGGGCACTAAGGACCAGCCATAGCAATTTATTTGGAGCCAAGATTCAAAGGAAATCTAGTAGTTCCTTTGTAAATCACTAAGGTCCAAATAAATGACAGAAAAAGATTTTGTGGTTTAAATAAATAGAAATAAAAACTAGGGAAAGTTGAAACTTGCTGGAATTGATGCTTGACTTGACCCAAGGTAGGGAGGAAGGTTTTGGGAGGAAGTTTTCAACATAGGTCATGGCAAGAGTGTATTTTTGAGTAGGGAGGAAAAAAATAAAAAAAAATGATAGGAATTCTTTTTAACAAAAGAATTAGCAAAGCAATCCAAGAGTATTTGTGTTGAACCCACATAAGTAGAAAGACCCTCAAGACCAGAATCAAGATTGAGAAGGACTCAAAAAGATTTGTCATAAACAAAATTTGGGAAGGAGGGTCTCTCAAAAAAAAATTCAAATAACCTCCTTTAAATCAAATAAAGAATTTGGTAAAAACCAAACCAAAATTTTGGGGTGTTACAACACCCACCCCCTTAGGAAAAATCTCGTCCCCGAGATTCCAGCTGATCCTCAAATAGGTGTGGGTACTCTGCCCGAAGAAAATCCTCTCTCTCCCAAGTTGCTTCATCTTCGGTGTGATTGCTCCACTGAACCTTGAAGAACTTAATTGTCTTCTGACGGGTTCTTCTTTCAGACTCCTCCAATATTTTTACTGGACGTTCCCTGTAGGTGAGGTCCGGTTGCACGTCAATGCTCTCATGAGACACACGCTTTTCTGGGTTGCTTACACACTTCCTCAATTGTGATATGTGGAACACGTCATGGACGTCTGACAGTTCTTCGGGTAGGTCTAGCTGGTAGGCTACTGTGCCTCTTCGTGCAGTCACACGGAAAGGTCCAATAAAACGTGGTGCTAGCTTTCCCTTAATTTTGAATCGCTGCAGGCCCCGCATAGGGGATACTCTTATATACACATAGTCACCGGGTTCAAAACTGACTTCACGATGCTTCTGGTCATAGTAACTCTTTTGTCGGATCTGGGCTGTCTTGAGTCGATCCTTGATTAATTTAACCTTCTCCTCAGCTTCTTTGAGCATGTCTGGGCCGAAGATACGGCTGTCTCCTGTCTCTGACCAATTTAATGGGGTACGGCATCTTCGCCCATACAAAGCTTCAAAAGGTGCCATCTGTAGACTGGATTGGTAACTGTTGTTGTACGCGAACTCGGCATAAGGTAAACTCTCTTCCCAACTGGTTCCATAAGTGAGAACACATGCTCTCAGCATGTCCTCTAGAATTTGGTTTACACGTTCAGTCTGTCCTCCAGTCTGGGGGTGATATGCTGTGCTGAATACTAGTTGAGTTCCCAGAGCTTGTTGTAAATGATCCCAAAATCTAGAGATGAATTGAGTGCCTCTGTCGGATATTATGGTCTTTGGAACTCCATGTAGACAAACAATACGGGAGAGATAAAGCTTGGCAAGCTTCTGAGTGGTGTGGGTTGTCTTTACCGGAATAAAATGTGCTACCTTGGTCAACTTATCTGTGATGACCCATATGGCATCATTTCCGTGTCGTGACTGAGGTAGTCCGACAGTAAAATCCATTCCAATCTCGTCCCATTTCCATTCAGGCATCCTGTTTGGCTGTAATAGTCCTGCTGGTTTTTGGTGCTCGGCTTTAATGCGCTGACATGAATCACAACAGGCAATGAATGTGGCTATATCCCTCTTCATACCGTGCCACCAAAATCTTTCCTGAATGTCCTTGTACATTTTTGTTCCTCCGGGGTGGATGGAATATGGAGCGGTATGGCCTTCGGTCAAAATTTGTTGTTTGAGGTCTTCTACATTTGGCACGCAAAGCCTGTCCCCGTACCATAGTATTCCCTCACTGTCTACGACGAATTCTGAGGCCTTGCCCAGACTCACTTTTCTTTTTATGCCTTCGATGCTGGGGTGTCCATGCTGAGCTTTCTTAATTTGTTCCATTAGGGTGGGTTGTATTTCCAAATTTGACATAGTGCCTTCAGTGACCAACACCATGTTGAGCTTGGCAAACTCCCTCTGAAACTCAGGTCTCAAGTTTTGTGAACTGTCGTTGCTCGAGCTTGGATTGCGGCTGAGAGCATCTGCCACTACATTTGCCTTTCCTGGATGGTAGTGAATGCCAACATCATAGTCTTTTACTAATTCCAACCAGCGTCGTTGTCGCAAATTGAGTTCTGGTTGTGTGAAAATATATTTGAGGCTTTTATGGTCTGTATATATTTCACAACGATTTCCAAGAAAAAAGTGCCTCCATTCTTTGAGTGCATGAATAACTGCTGCTAATTCCAAGTCATGAGTGGGATAGTTTTCTTCATGCCTTCGCAGTTGCCTGGAAGCATATGCGACTACTTTGCCTTCTTGCATTAATACGCATCCGAGGCCCTTCCGGGACGCGTCGCAATATACTTCAAAAATTTTGTGTATGTCTGGTATGACCAGTACTGGTGCTGTTGTTAATCTCTTTTTGAGTTCTTGGAAACTTTTCTCGCAATCTTCAGTCCATACAAATTTCTTATCCTTCTTGAGTAGCTGTGTCATAGGTTTTGCTATGGTGGAGAATCCCTCAATAAATCTTCTGTAATATCCAGCCATTCCCAGAAAGCTTCGTACGTCGGTTACGTTGGCTGGTGGTCTCCAGTCGAGTACGGCCTTGACTTTTTCTGGGTCCACGGCAACACCTTCTTGGGTTAATACGTGGCCCAAAAAACCAACCTGTTTTAGCCAAAATTCACATTTACTGAATTTGGCGTACAATTGATGCTTCCTTAATTCTCCCAGCACAATTCTGAGATGTTCAGCATGTTCTTCTGGTGTTTTAGAATATACCAAAATATCATCAATGAACACCACAACAAATTTGTCCATAAATTTCATGAACACTTTGTTCATGAGGTGAACAAAATATGCGGGGGCGTTTGTCAGTCCAAACGGCATTACTGTAAATTCATATAATCCGTATCTGGAAGTGAATGCTGTTTTAGGGATATCTTCTGTCCGTACTTTTAATTGATGATATCCCGACCTTAAATCAATTTTTGAGAAAACCTTGGCTTGTGCAAGCTGGTCAAATAAATCATTTATCCGTGGCATCGGATATTTGTTTTTGATGGTAACCATGTTGAGTGCTCGATAGTCTATACATAATCTCAGTGTCCCATCCTTTTTCTTGGCAAATAATACTGGCGAACCCCAAGGTGAGGAGCTGGCCCGGATAAATCCTTTGTCCAGTAATTCCTTTATTTGCTTCTTCAATTCTACCAACTCGGAAGGTGCCATTCTATAAGGTTTCTTGTAAATGGGAGTGGTTCCAGGTGCTAGTTCAATAGTGAATTCTATTTCTCGGTCTGGTGGCATGCCTGGTAGCTCTTCAGGAAATACATCAGGAAATTCACACACCACTGGAACTTTATTTAGATCTGAAATATCCACCTTGTTCAATCTTGGTCGCAATGATACCGGTCTTACTTGAGCTGCAATTTTTATCGTCTTCCCGTGGTGATGAGTGAGGATCACAGTCCGATTGAAACAGTCGATAAATCCCTTGTTGGTGGTTAACCAGTCCATTCCTAGGATAACATCCAGTCCCTTATTTTCCAATACAATGAGATTTGCTCGAAACTTTAATCCCTCGAGCTCAATAATCACACCTTGGCAATAACTCTGGGTGATTTGCTTAATCCCGGGGGACTTGATGGTCATAGAATTTTCCAAGGGGAGAATTGAAAAATCATGTTGTAAAGCAAATTTCTTTGAAATGAACGAATGAGAAGCTCCAGAATCAAACAAAACCGTGGCAGGTATTGTGTTGACAGGAAACGTACCGAGTACGATATCCGGAGCATTCTGCGCTTCTTCCTTGGTCACATGGTTCACGTGACCCTTCTTGTGATTGTTGCTGGGATTGAAGTTGTTACGCTTGGGGGCTGAATTATTTCCACCATTGTTTGTCTTGGGGGCCGAGTTTCTTGGCTTTGGGCATTGCTTGGCATAGTGTCATTCCTCTCCACAAGCGAAGCAAGTAACGCCTGGGTGATACGTAAAATCTTTATCCCTTGCATGAAAATTCTTGTTTGAGCGAGGAACACTGGTTGCGGATTTGTTCACCCCATTTTTCCGAGAATCTATCTTGTTCCGGTTGTCGCGAGATTGAGAAGTCTTGTCCCGCTTGCGCTTGCGAAAATCCTCCAAGCTGCGGCGTTCATTCTCCAAGGTAATAGCTTTGTCCACAAGTGTTTTGAAATCTGGAAAGGTGTGCACGACCAGTTGGCATTTAAGTGCTGGTGCCAGACCGTCCAGAAATTTTTCCATCTTTTTATTTTCAGTCATATGTTCTTCGTTGGCGTAGCGAGATAGTTGAGTAAACTGACTATTGTACTCAGTCACTGACATGCTTCTCTGCTTGAGGTCATCAAACTCCCTTTTCTTGATCTTCATAACACTTCTGGGAATGTGCGCCCCACGAAAATTTTCCTTAAACTCCTCCCAGGTGATGTTGTTTTCATTGGGGTGCATATGTAGAAAATTTTCCCACCACGATGCAGCTGCTCCTGTAAGGTAGTGAGGTGCATACAGTACTTTCTCACGGTCTGAACATTGTGCAATAATTAATTTCCTCTCAATGTCTCGAAGCCAGTCATCAGCCTCAAGAGGTTTATCCGTGTGAGAGAAAGTTGGGGGACGCGTCTTTTGTAGTTCAGCCAATTTGGAACGCTGCTGGTATGGTTCGCGGTGATTTCTCATGTTGATAATATGGCTCATCATTTCTTGATGTTGCTGCTGGCTTTGCTCATAAAGGCGGCATACTTGAGAAAATGCTGCTTCACTGTCTTGCTGACTTGACTGCCCCTGTGTGAAATTGTTACTTGCCTGGGTACCATAATTTTCTTCCGGCGGGCTTCGCATGGAACGAGTCCAGGGACGATGCATTTTCCACTCTGGGGTATTTTGCAGAACTCATGAGGAAAACCGAGTAGTAAAAATAAATAATTTTGCAAGGGCAGGAATTTTAAAACTCCAAGATTTTTCAAGAAAGCACTTGATTGCGCATGGAGAAGGACCGCTCAATATCTTACAAGCAAGCCATAATTATACAATACCTCACTCAGGATGCGCGTACACATTCCTGACATGTTATTTAGGCTAGTGCACTTCTCCGAGTTCCTTCATGATGCGCACACAAACTACTTCTCACCAAGCCTATATACATATAAACATATCATACAAGCAGGTACATCACACGGCTGCTCGGCGCACTCAGTCGGAGATGGTAAATATTTCCCTCGGCCTGCCGAGGGTAAGTCCCAGTACTGCTGGGGACTCAACTTCTTCCTCACTAATAGGCTCTAGGCGCGGAGTACTGGATTGTGCGGCTGAAGCGGGGGTGGTAGGCGGTGCAGCACGAACTGGGGTAGGAGCAATGACTTGGTCAAACTCCTCAGTGGTAGGTAGGCGGCGAGCGGTGGCTCGGATGGCAGGTGCATAGGATGATGAGGACGAGATGTATGACAGTGGTGGTGCTGTATGGAGCAGCTCCCTCCTGTTGGCAACACAGCCCTAAACTGAGTCCATACGGGCAGCCACAAGGTCGTCCACGAGGTTATCAAAAGCTGCCTCAAGAGCCTTGAGATACTCAACAAGCATCTCAATAGCATCATCTCGTTCTCCCCTAGTGCAAGCAAATGCATAGTGACAAGTGTATGGCACGTGGCATGGGAGGTAGCGGTAGCGACGAGCCTTCATCGAAGGAAGAGCATCCCGGAGACGAGTTATTGCCTCCCGGGCAGCCATCTGCATGGCATGCCTCTCCGTAGGCATGGCCCTCCCAACAAATCGGAAGCGGCGTAATTCAGAACGCCCTCCCTTGAATTGCACCGCAGCCTGGTGCATAGACACGCTGTCGCTGATCTTGTGCTCGTAGAGTGTGAACTCCGGACGAGTCGATGGCCCGATCGCAATCTTGGCGATGGAGGCGAGGAGCTTGATAAACCCCTCAGGCACATTGGCGAACACCTGTGATTCACAGTCGCGGCCAGCCATCTACAAAAGTAGACAAAAATTCCAGATAGTCAAATCATAAATTTATGATGACTAACAGAAAAATTGCTACAATTGCAAGTTGCTAAAATAGCACCTATTACGCTAATAACCGATTAGCGAGCGCACCTAGTGGCTTCCTACAGTCAGCCTGGCTCTGATACCAAGGTTGTCAGGACCGGTTTTCCAATAAAACACTTATTGAAAAATCACCCCTTCCGTCGAACTAGTATAGAGAAATCCTCCATACTGGCAGACAAATCCTTGATACAGAAAATCCAGAAGTACTAAATATTATACAGGGTTGAGCTGAGGCTGCTCAACAATTTATTACAAGTACGCCAATATTATACATAAAGGCGGGTATGACACAACTGGATATGGTGGCATAACTACTAACTCGTGGATATAGTGGTAGTGGATATGTCACAGTGATGTGGGTGGCGTGACTCCAGTATCTTACACTCATCGAGCGCCGGAGTGAGGCTCGATGATTTTATTATGGTGGCGGAAGCGTATGTAATACAAGTGACCAACTCCAGGATCGCAAGGGACTGACTGGGACTCCTCTAGGCGTCGGACTCGCTATCGTACTCTTCATCCATAAGATCGCCTTCGTTAACATCTGGCCAAATCAACAAGCCAGGTGAGTACTTTGAATGTACTCGCAAGACAGTTTGGACATAAGATATAACAAATGCAAACATGATGCATACGAGCAGATTAGTAATGCACACGCGAGTAATTAAAATTGGTACTGCATCATAAGAATAGCTGAAGACCGATCGGGTGTCTGAAGCGACGCCTCGAAAGGTAAAATAGAATAAACATGCCGCAGTCGGGCGTCAGGGCGACACCGCAGAAAGGGCTTATATCAAAAGTAAATGACAAGGATGCCACAGTCGGACGTCTGAGCGACATCACATAAAGGGCTTATATCAAAAGTAAATGCCAAGGATGCCACAGTCGGACGTCTGAGCGACATCACATAAAGGGCTTATATCAAAAGTAAATGACAAGGATGCCACAGTCGGACGTCTGAGCGACATCACATAAAGGGCTTATATCAAAAGTAAATGACATGGATGCCACAGTCGGACGTCTGAGCGACATCACATAAAGGGCTTATATCAAAAGTAAATGACATGGATGCCACAGTCGGACGTCTGAGCGACATCACATAAAGGGCTTATATCATACAAAGAAAAAAAAGAATTGAGTAGTTCCTGGAGGTAGCACCATCCTAAGGAATACTCGGCGCATAAAAGTAAACAGGTTAGTCCATTCACAAGAGTAACATTCAACCGGGTTTACCTCTGTCAGAAGTATTAGTTCTACAGAGACTGACGCTGGGGCTGACACTGATCTGCTAACCAACGTCCTTGACCAAGGACTTGATTATGCGAATGGTTTTGACTCTGCAGAGTTTGTACCTTACCACAGCCAACGGATTTCAGTAGTCACCAAGGACTAGTTCCGTTCACGGTATTTTAGAAGAAAACACATCTAACCAGTACACACCCATTCCACATTCCGTTGCCAGGAATCACCCTAGGCAACATTCAAGAAAAACTCTTGAGGCGGGGAGGTCACTCCTCGAATAGCATGGGATCAAATTTATATCGCGCGCTCTAAGGGGTGCCCCCCTCTCGGTCCCAACCAGAAACACCCATGCCCCCTGACCGGATGACGGCTTTAATCCAGGGCCATGGAACCTTCATCACGGCCTCTCTATTTGGTGTGTACCAGGGAAGAGGTTTGCAACTTACTAAACCGTATTCTTTGCAGAAAACATGTGGCAGCACAAAAAGGGAAATGGACGGGATCGAGACTTGATCCACGTCGACACCGGAGTTAAACAGTTGATATAGAACTGGCATGCTCCAACAATACCAGCTTACAACCTATCATGCCACCACATGATCAGGTTGTCTCTCCATCTTATGATCTCATCAAGTTTTGTAGCTCACTTGCCACTTACCTTGCATGGAATATAACATCCAACAAATGCTTATATAAACATGCCATAAGGAAAGCCACTCTAGCAAACATGAAAAACACTCATCATATCAAAGGTTCAAACATGCTTGCCTGGTTCGGAGTAGTCGGAGTCTAGCTCGGCGAAGTTTGCGGCTCCGTCACCTCCTTCGGTATCTACGGTATAAAAAGAATCGGGTACTAACGTAAATACCGTGCGTGCGTAAAAAGTGTTCCAAATATTTATCAACTAAATATGATAAAAAAACTAGGCAGGATTATGAAGATGACAGAAAAGGAATCAACTAAAAATCATTTTTAGTTTAAAAGTTATAAAGAAAACAAACCCAGGGACTAGTCTGTAATAAAACAGAAACTATCCAGGGGGTAGTTTGAATAGACAGAAAACGCTTCGGATGAAATACGCCAAGCCGAATAGAAAGCGTACTTTGCCCGAAGGCGCTTTCAGAAAACATTTCGAATAAAAGAAAGGGCTGACAAGGGGGTCCCGCATGTCAGGTTTGAAAGGGGAAAACAGAGCTCGCCGGCGCCAGAGACCTGCGATGATCGCCGGCGACGAACCACTGCGAGGCAGAGAGGGAGGGAAGTACCGGCGTGTTCAGGAGGTTCTTCCGCGTCGGTGGGTGGTGGAAGAGACCGACGGGAAGCACCACAGCGACGGCTACTTCCTCTACGGCGGACGGCGGCATCGGGCGATGATGGGTCTCACCGGATGGGGCTTCTGACTACAAATTGAGTCTTGGGTTAGATGAGGTGGTTGACTAGAAGGTTACTGGCAGAGTTTGGGCGGCGGGGGTGCTCTCACCAGAGCGGATCTTGCCGGAGCCCGAAGCGGATCGGGGCGACCGGAGTCGGGGAAGAAGGCTCTTCCGAGGCCCTCTGAGGGGTTTTGGCGAGGCTGTGGTGGGGTGTGGTGGATACGGTGGCTTCACAACGCCCCTGGGGTCCTATTTATAGGCGGGCAAGGAAGGTGCCGCGAGAAAAATATCTCCGGCGAGAGATTACGGCGAGGCAGTGGTCGGGCTGGTGGTTTAGGTGACTGGGCATCTTCGGATTGGTCCACTGGCTCCATTCAACAGCTAAGCTTGATCGCATTTGGCCTGCTCCCGCGGTTTCGACGGAACGGAGCTCACGGGCTCGTCGGCGGCAGGAAACGTGCTCTGCGCGTCTCAGGCCACGGCGAGTGTCCCTTAGCGCGCTCTGAGGATAAGATGGCCACGCGGAGGCTTGAGGAGGCTTGGGCGGTGCTGGGTTACGGTGCTCTTCGCTGAGCTCGTCTGACGGCCGAGGCGGGCGGCTCTGTCATCGCTGCACTCGCCGGAGACGACGGGACGGCTCAGCACCGACGCCCACGTCCAGCCAACCGACCGTGCGGCGCGAGGATAAGGAGGAGGAGCAGTGAGCAAGAGGCCAAGCGAGGAACTGGTGAGATTGGCGACGATCGACTGAAGAAAACGACACTGGCGACTGAACTGTAACACTGAACTCTGAATTTGCCAGGAACAGTGCACGCAAGCTGCTCGATGAAATGTTTGACGCACGTGGAAAATTTTTCTTGAGCTGGGACTTGGTGAGGGGGTCTCTTGATGCATCTGGAGACTGCCTGAATTATCACAGAATTTTTGGAAAGAAGAAAGAATGAAATTCACCAAAAATGGCAAATCTGCTCCAAACTTGCAGCAAGCATATTTTGAAAATTTTGAACTGATGACCAGTAGGTCTTGATGGATATAAGTTGAGGGCACTAAGGACCAGCCATAGGAATTTATTTGGAGCCAAGATTTAAAGGAAATCTAGTAGTTCCTTTGTAAATCACTAAGGTCCAAATAAATGACAGAAAAAGATTTTGTGGTTTAAATAAATAAAAATAAAAACTAGGGAAAGTTGAAACTTGCTGGAATTGATGCTTGACTTGACCCAAGGTAGGGAGGAAGGTTTTGGGAGGAAGTTTTCAACATAGGTCATGGCAAGAGTGTATTTTTGAGTAGGGAGGAAAAAAATAAAAAAAATGATAGGAATTCTTTTTAACAAAAGAATTAGCAAAGCAATCCAAGAGTATTTGTGTTGAACCCACATAAGTAGAAAGACCCTCAAGACCAGAATCAAGATTGAGAAGGACTCAAAAAGATTTGTCATAAACAAAATTTGGGAAGGAGGGTCTCTCAAAAAAAAATTCAAATAACCTCCTTTAAATCAAATAAAGAATTTGGTAAAAACCAAACCAAAATTTTGGGGTGTTACAATATGGCTTCGAGGTGACCACAACCGTCTAGGGCGCCCAAGCACCCAAGAGGAACAAGCTCAAGGGTACCAAGCACCCAAGAGTAATAAGCTTATCAACTTCACTTCCACGTATCACCGTGGCGAACTCAAACCGATGCACCAAATGCAATGGCAAGGCCAAGTCCTTTTCTCCCAAATCCCACCAAAGCAACTAATGCTAGGGAGGGAAATGAGAGGAAGAACAAGAAGGAGAACACCAAGAACTCCAAGATCAAGATCCAAGGGGTTCCCCTCACTTAGAGGAGAAAGTGATTGGTGGAAATGTGGATCTAGATCTCCTCTCTCTTTTCCCCTAAAACTAGCAAGAATCCATGGAGGGATTGAGAGATAGCAAGCTCAAAGAAGGTCAACAATGGGGGAAGAACACGAGCTCAAAGGATTAGGTTCATTGGGGAAGAAGACCCCCTTTTATAGGTGGGGGAAAAAATCCAACCGCTATGCTCACAGCCCGCACAGAGCGGTACTACCGCTCCAGGAGCGGTACTACCGCTAGGGCAGTAGAACCCCTTTGAAAAACAATAGCGAGGAGGCAAAAAGGTCAGAAGAACCGTCGAAGCAGTAGTACCGCTTGACCTCACGGTACTACCGCTACGGGTAGCGGTACTACTGCTAAGGGTAGCGGTACTACTGCTAAGGGTAGCGGTACTACTGCTTGCGAGCGGTACTAAAAAATTGCATCCGTGCCTACCACCACTGGACATGTGACGAGTTTTTGGTCCCGAGCGGAAGTAGCCACGGAAGTAGCCGCGGTAGTACTGCTCCAAGCGGTAGTACCGCTCCCGAAAGCGGTAGTAAAAAATTACTTCTGCTCCAACCCGCGGTAGTACCGCTGCAGCCTTTTCACTACACCAAAACGACAATAACTTTTGCATACGGACTCCGAATTCGATGAAACCAAGTTTGTTGGAAAGCTAGCGACAAGGGCTAACACAATCTTGATAGAAAAACCAATAAGAAGCAAATTAGAAAAGTCCCATAAGAAAATGGTGAGAACCCTTCCTCGGATAATACCGGTAAAACACCCAACACCGAAAACATCATAGAAGACACATGTGAACTCCGTTTTCGATGAACTCAAGCTTGTCATCAAGATGACCATAAGCTCTAAGACTCACAAAGAGAACCAAACAAGAACCAAGAAACATGATGCAAGGATGCAATGGTTTGAGCTCTCTACTAACGATACGATCAAGCTACCAACTTGAGAGCCCCCCTTGATAGTACGGCAAACGATCCTATAACCCGGTCTCCCAACTACCACCACGAGACTGGTAAAATAGAAAACCTATCAAGGGAAAACCTTTGCTTTGCACAAAGTCCACTTGAGCTAGATGTAGACGATCTTGACTTCCTCAAGTTGGACCACCTTTCTTGATTGCGTTGTCTCGGTGAAGACTAGTAGATTGCTCCCCCATACTCCTCTATGGGTGAGCCACTCTTCGGCATATCTTCACAAGTCCATTGTCACGACAATGGACGGCAAGATTCAAGCACTTGATTTCTTTGTGATGCTCCACTTGAACTTGCATACCGCAACCTAACCCCACAAAGAACTCTCACGAAGACCATGAGTTAGTACACAAAGCGTGATTGACAATGCTTACCATACCATAGGATTGCTTGATCCCTCTCGGTACATCTTCTACGCTTTGTGTGTTGATCAACTTGATTCACTCCTTCACTTAGTCTTGATCAACCTTGAATCTTTCCAACTCTCTTCATTTGGATGATGTCTTGAAGGTAAACATGAATGATAACACACTCTTCTTCTTCAAGACATGCTTGCAATAAGCTCAACACTCACAAGACCAATCTTTGGATAATTTCCTTAATAGCACCTTGGTCATCACAAACTCTCCTTGAAACCAACAAATGAACTCCAAGAAAAGCCTATGGACAAACCCTTCAAATATAACTCAAGGCAACCATTAGTCCATAGAGATTGTCATCAATTACCAAAACCAAACATGGGGGCACCGCATGTTCTTTCAGTCTCCCCCATTTTGGTAATTGATGACAATCACTTTCAAGAGAGTTTATATAAGGAATTATGCATCACCATACCATGCAACAATAATGTATGCGCATGAGATGCAAAAGCTTAGGAACAAAACCAAAGCAAGAAGAGCGAAGAGACAACTCTCTAAACTTCCTCACAAAACTAAACTCTCTGAAACTTCTCCCCCATTGGCATGGATTGCCAAAATGGGCGAATAGCTTAG
Source organism: Secale cereale (assembly GCA_902687465.1). Classification (NCBI taxonomy): domain Eukaryota; kingdom Viridiplantae; phylum Streptophyta; class Magnoliopsida; order Poales; family Poaceae; genus Secale; species Secale cereale. The sequence continues at coordinate 217,324,681 of LR738715.1, read as the reverse complement.
AAGGCCAATATAAATTGTGTTCCTCCATAAATTGCGTATTCCTCAAAATAGAGAGTGGAATGCAATACATATATCCAACTGTAAATACTTGGAGGAAGACAAACTATATTGAGGCCCAAAGATTGCAAAAGAATGATATGCCACAAAGGCATAACAAAGGGAGAAAAACACGCAATCAAGCAATCAACGGATACCAATTGAATCAAGCTATCAAAATATACCAATTGACCCAACTAGACCATTGATCCGACATGCCAAATGAATAAAAGATATTATGATAAGAGCAAAGGAGTGTTCTAGAGAAACTAGAGAAGCTCCCCATGATTTGTGCACAATTTAGTTTTGTATTTGGATACAACGAGCACAAAATAGGATCGTCGCTCCCCCAAGATCAATAGAACTTCACGACATAGCAACGGAGTGTTCTAAAGACACTAGTGAAGCTCCCCATAATTTATGCACTCCTTAGAATATTTTCATTAGGATACCAAGTGCACAAAATAGGATCATCACTCCCCCAAGATCAATAGACACTCACACCAAGTGCAAGTGAGCATGAAGGAAACAAAGCCTAGCACTTGGAACAAACAACTGGTTGAGCAATATATAAAAGAGTCAACTTAAGAGTAGGCTCAACCAAAATGATGTGTGTGAGTCATGGCAAAGCACATGAGAAGACTAATGTATGGATGAACATTAAGCAACAATATAGTCTTGAATGAATGAGATACACGGTGCAAGGCTTAACATTCCCACACACAGCTAGCAAATGGGTTCACAAGCTCACTAATAAGCATATAAAGAACCTATGCTTGTGACAATCCGTGGTGAAGATATAAAAGGAGAGCGTTATCGAGACGATGGATACCAATTACATGGCAAAAGCCTTGTCAAGACAAGCAAAAGACAAAAATATCTTCACCACACAAGAGTTCATCTAGAAGAAACAAGATAAGATCCGCACTCAAGGCAATGGCTTTCACGGAGCCACCAAAGAAATGATACAAGAAGGACAAGGTGGTCGTGAAAGAAAGGATATCTTCTAGAAATGTAATTTCTCTCAAGTGTATAAGATTCTAGGTAGATGAAGATCATGATGATATCAATCCACAAAGAAGAATACACACACGAAATAGTTACAAAAAGGAAGTAATAAGATATCCACAAGGAAGTCATAATTATACCAATAAGATATTTTGCTTGAACGCATAGCACATGGCTAGATAATGTCTTTATTGTATATATATATGAATTCCAACCAACCGAACATCAAAGACATCACAACTAGCAACAAGACATCATTGTTGGGATGCCTTGAGAAAGGAAACAAATATCACAAGAAGGAATGACTAACATGCCATGATATAACCTACACAAGGTTGGTGCAAGAAAAGTGTGCATGAAGTAGGTGATGATACTTGTTACCGAGATACCATTGGAAGGATGTAGAAGATACCAATTGAAGGTAGATATTAGTTCATTGATCATCCTAGCTTGACTCCAATAAGCACATGATGACACCACCTTCCTTTTGAATGAGCCAAGCATCCAATGCATCTCCAATTGTTCCTAGAACAACCACACAAACAAAATGGTACCCAAACTCATTGGGACGAAAGAGTTAGAAACACCAATACATAGGACAAACTCCACAAACACATATGCATTTATATATGAAAATGAATTTCATGCACATCTCATCCAAATTGAGACTAGGTGGAGTTTCCCCTATATTTTGGGTTAAAGAAAGAAAGCATGCCAAAGAAAATACATGTAGTAAATATGCATGCTCAAGACTTCCAAGAAACGAAATGAAATGAAAAAGAAATACCAAGTGAAAATAGGATACCAAATGGAGAAATCATCACTTGGAAGATATCTATTAGAAGATACATCAAGGAATGAGATATCCATTGATACACGCAAAAGGAAAGATATCGGACTCCCAAGAGAGAGGATGGTTCCAAACAAACCAACCTATCTACAAAGTTTCATGATGGCACAAGTACCAAAAAGAAATGGCTTGCCTTCCATCAACACACACTTGATATGGATCACAAGATGAGTGTTTTATCGAAAATAGGATAGCTCCCCCACGAATTGTGCATTTAGAGAGAATTTGCATTCGAGTACAAAATGCACAAGGTGGGATCACCACTTTCACTATATCTAGAAAACACTCGACAAAAACAATAAAACACGAGATCCACAAGTGGCATGGAAGGAAATGGGAGTTGACACAAACTTGGCAAGAGATAAGACAAATAAAACCAAAAGATAATGTAAAGATGATCAATAATTTCCACCACATAAATGATTACCAATTGTCAAAGACAAGAGGTATTTGGAAATAATTCTCGGTGATAGATAGCAATGATATCCAACATCATCTTCACACCAAACACAAGCAAAATGCAACTTGTAGAGCTAACATGCCACCTAGGAACAACACAATTTATACTATCAACTCTAGGTGACAATATCTCAAATTTACACATTTTCTAGGCTTGTAATATGCACATAGAATATTACTTCCCCATAATGTGATACCAAAGAAAACTTAAACAAGAGGCAATAAGAGGAACCAACAAGAGATAATTAATGGACACTTTAGAATTTGGATTTCTCATGAGAAGATATACCACATAGTGACTAGATAATCTTGTAATATCAAAACTAGATGGTATTCCTCATGTACACACATTTTAGGATTGTGAGGTGCACAAAGCACATCACTCCCCCAAAATGGGATGTTCCATTAATCTCTCACAAGAGCCAACTAAGATATAAACAAGATGCAAAAAGGCTCAACACACGACACACGCATACATGATGTACAAACCAACATACACATACTTGATTTCTCAAGATAAGCAAATTGGAAGCACAACATATACAAGCACATGCAAGGTACAAAACCACAACATGCTAAGGAGCAAGTAACTTTCAATGTAAACAATTTAAGCACGAGTTACCGCAAGGAGGAACATTGGATATACCATAGAAAGATAATCCGAATGACTTGGCTTGAGACAATATGAATGATGAAGACCCCTCAAATCTTCATAATGTAGCCAAGTCTCCAATGCCCTCCAACATCACCTATTGATCAAGTTTGAGCTAGTTGGTCCCCAACCAAGTTGGGTCCTAATAGGTTAGTCACAATAGGCTTGGCTACCCAAATGGTTCTTTTCTTGACACCACTTTGAGTCCCAAGAAACTTGGCAAACACATTGCCAACCTTATCCTTCCCAAGAGAATAGACATCATCAATAATAATTGGGTTGGATAAGTTACCACTAGTGCATGAAGAAGCAAGGTGACCCTTCTCACGGCATATGTAGCAACATCTACTCTTCACTTTCTTCTCATTTGATTTCTCAAAATGAGAAGCATTACCATGAGTCTTCTTGGGAAGCGGCCTTTCTCCAACTTGCGGTTGAGCACGAGAATGAACTTGTGGCCTCTTCCCTTGTTGCTTGTCACTAATGACCTTCTTCTTCAATGGGCAAGATCTCACATGATGCCCTTCAATTTTGCACTTGAAGCAAATAATCTTGGCCGGATTCTTGAGTTGTTCTTGGCCGTTATTCTTCTTAATGATCTTGGACCTTTTCTTCTTGTTGGAGTTGAATCCAAGTCCACCTTTATCATTGGGGGATTTTTGCACACTCAAGATATTGTTGAGTGTGGACTTCCCTTCATGACACTTTTCCAAGTCTTTCTTCAAGGAAGAGACTTGGGCCTTGAGCTCTTTGATTTCCTCTACATGGTTAGTATCAACACAAGTACTAGAGGAAGTATAGGCTTCATTGTTAGAGGAACAAGGCAAGGAAAGCAATTCATCACAAGATGTACCAATGTTATGCATAGATGAATTACGAGGACTAGCACATGGCAATATAGCATTTTGACTAGAAGTAGTGCTAGCGACCACATGAGACTCATTAGATGTTACCTTGATAATCATAGCCTCATGAGCTATCTTTTGCACATTGTGGGATACTAGAAGATCATCATGAGAGCTTGTGAGCTTTACATGACTTTCTTCCAATTTTCCATAATTGCTAGATAACAACTCAAGTTGAGCCCTTAGCTCAACATTCTCCTTCAAAATGGATGCTTCACTAGAAATAGAGTTAGTAGCACAAGCATCATCAATAATAGCAAGAGGAGAAGGCAACTTGGCAAGCTCTTTAGAATATGAAGCTTTAAGTTGAGCATGAGACTCGGTGAGTTTGATGAGCTCACTCTTAATGACCCTTGAGCCATTTTCGAGGTGCTCAAAATCCTCAAGGAGTTTAGCATGTGCAACTTCAAGCTTCTAATTTTTAGTTTCAAAATCATTAGCCACCTTGAGAGCTCTATCACGGGATTCCTTTATTCTAGATAGTTCTAGAGCAAAAGTCTCCTCAAGAGATTCCTTGGTGGTTTGTTCAAGTTCAAGAGCTTGCGAAAGGTCGGCGATCTCATTAGCGTAATCACGCTCATGACCTTCCATTTTCTCAATGGTGACCTCATGCTCCTCTAGATGAGATTCAAACTCATCAATATATTTCTTGCCCTCAATGGCAATAGACATGATTTCCATAAAGTTGGAACGAGCTAATTTATTCTTAAGAAGAGCTTTAAAAATCATTTCCCCCTTAATTTTTAAGGAGGCAACATTATCATTCTCTTCATCATTTTCTACATCATCATCATTGTCATCATCACTATCATCACAAGATATATTGGGGTTCAAAGTGGGAGATACCTTTGAAGCCTTAGCCATAAGGCAAAACGCAATAGATGATGATGTAGGATCCCTTGAAGCACCATTCAAGACTACATCTTGTTCCATGGGGTGTTGGGTTTCCTCTACATTGTTAGCACAACAATTCAAGGAAATAGATGCATTTTTATCATGGCAACAAGACATAGCAAGCATATCATCATGAGTTTTAGTCAAGCAATTTCTACATGATATGCAAGGACTATCAACACAAGCATGTGAAACATGTAGGGTGCTCGAAGTGTTAAAGTCCAAAGAAGATGCATTGCAATAAGATAGTGATGAAGGATCATCCACAATAAGCATACTATCATCATTGCAATGACCAACACTACTCACCATATCATTACCTTGTGGCAAACCCCATGTAGGTGAAGTAGAAGAAGTTGAGAAGACAACACGGCCGGAGGTGTATGGAGAACAATCATTCCCACAATTCTTGGACACACCATATTTATCTTGAAGCTTTGTCCACAACTCATGAGCATCCCGGAATGGCATGAGTTGAAATATAACTATATTGCTCAAAGCATCGAAAAGCACATTAGAAGCTTGAGCATTGAGATAAGAGTTTTTCTCATCCTCTAAAGATAATCTTTGGGGATCCTTTGGAGGAGAAAAACCCATATCTACAATTCGCTCTAAATTTGGGTCCATGACCCTAAAGAGATTAAGCATGTGAATTACCCAAACATCAAAATTTGTGCCATCGAAACTAAGAGGGTCAGAGAATCCTAAGCCCCTAGTCGACATCCTTACTCTCTAGGCGGTTAAGCCCTATAAAGAGAGACGAGGCTCTGATACCAATTGAAAGATCGTGGATGTCACCTAGAGGGGGGGTGAATAGGCGCTCTAAAATAATTACGGTTTCGGCTTGAACAAATGCGGAATAAACCTAGCGGTTAATTTGTCAAGCACAAAACCTACAACAACTAGGCTCACCTATGTGCACCAACAACTTATGCTAAGCAAGATAAACAACTAGGTGATAGCAAGATATATGACAAGAAACAATATGGCTATCACAAAGTATAGTGCATAAGTAAAGGGCTCGGGTAAGAGATAATCGAGGCACGCGGAGACGACGATGTATCCCGAAGTTCACACCCTTGCGGATGCTAATCTCCGTTTGGAGCGGTGTGGAGGCACAATGCTCCCCAAAAAGCCACTAGGGCCACCGTAATCTCCTCACGCCCTCGCACAATGCAAGATGCCGTGATTCCACTAAGGGACCCTTGAGGGCGGTCACCGAACCCGTACAAATGGCAACCCTTGAGGGCGGTCACCGAACCCGTACAAAATGCTCGGGGCGATCTCCACAACCTAATTGGAGACACCGACGCTTGCCCGGAGCTTTGCACCACAATGATTGAGCTCCGAACACCACAAGGTTGGGGCTATCTCCCCAACGACACCACGAAGCTTCACCACAATGGAATATGGCTTCGAGGTGACCACAACCGTCTAGGGCGCCCAAGCACCCAAGAGGAACAAGCTCAAGGGTACCAAGCACCCAAGAGTAATAAGCTTCTCAACTTCACTTCCACGTATCACCGTGGCAAACTCAAACCGATGCACCAAATGCAATGGCAAGGGCACACGGAGTGCCCAAGTCCTTCTCTCCCAAATCGCACCAAAGCAACTAATGCTAGGGAGGGAAATGAGAGGAAGAACAAGAAGGAGAACACCAAGAACTCCAAGATCAAGATCCAAGGGGTTCCCCTCACTTAGAGGAGAAAGTGATTGGTGGAAATGTGGATCTAGATCTCCTCTCTCTTTTCCCCCCAAAACTAGCAAGAATCCATGGAGGGATTGAGAGATAGCAAGCTCAAAGAAGGTCAACAATGGGGGAAGAACACGAGCTCAAAGGATTAGGTTCATTGGGGAAGAAGAGCCCCTTTTATAGGTGGGGAAAAAAATCCAACCGCTATGCTCACAGCCCGCACAGAGCGGTACTACCGCTCCAGGAGCGGTACTACCGCTAGGGCAGTAGAACCCCTTTGAAAAACAATAGCGAGGAGGCAAAAAGGTCAGAAGAACCGTCGAAGCAGTAGTACCGCTTGACCTCACGGTACTACCGCTACGGGTAGCGGTACTACTGCTAAGGGTAGCGGTACTACTGCTTGCGAGCGGTACCACCACTGGACTTGTGACGAGTTTTTGGTCCCGAGCGGAAGTAGCCACGGAAGTAGCCGCGGTAGTACTGCTCCAAGCGGTAGTACCGCTCCCGAAAGCGGTAGTAAAAAATTACTTCCGCTCCAACCCGCGGTAGTACCGCTGCAGCCTTTTCACTACACCAAAACGACAATAACTTTTGCATACGGACTCCGAATTCGATGAAACCAAGTTTGTTGGAAAGCTAGCGACAAGGGCTAACACAATCTTGATAGAAAAACCAATAAGAAGCAAATTAGAAAAGGCCCATAAGAAAATGGTGAGAACCCTTCCTCGGATAAGACCGGTAAAACACCCAACACCGAAAACATCATAGAAGACACATGTGAACTCCGTTTTTGATGAACTCAAGCTTGTCATCAAGATGACCATAAGCTCTAAAACTCACAAAGAGAACCAAACAAGAACCAAGAAACATGATGCAAGGATGCAATGGTTTGAGCTCTCTACTAACGATACGATCAAGCTACCAACTTGAGAGCCCCCCTTGATAGTACGGCAAACGATCCTATAACCCGGTCTCCCAACTACCACCACGAGACCGGTAAAATAGAAAACCTATCAAGGGCAAACCTTTGCTTTGCACAAAGTCCACTTGATCTAGATGTAGACGATCTTGACTTCCTCAAGTTGGACCACCTTTCTTGATTGCGTTGTCTCGGTGAAGACTAGTAGATTGCTCCCCCATACTCCTCTATGGGTGAGCCACTCTTCGGCATATCTTCACAAGTCCATTGTCACGACAATGGACGGCAAGCTTCAAGCACTTGATTTCTTCGTGATGCTCCACTTGAACATGCACACAGCAACCTAACCCCACAAAGAACTCTCACGAAGACCATGAGTTAGTACACAAAGCGTGATTGACAATGCTTACCATACCATAGGATTGCTTGATCCCTCTCGGTACATCTTCTACGCTTTGTGTGTTGATCAACTTGATTCACTCCTTCACTTAGTCTTGATCAACCTTGAATCTTTCCAACTCTCTTCATTTGGATGATGTCTTGAAGGTAAACATGAATGATAACACACTCTTCTTCTTCAAGACATGCTTGCAATAAGCTCAACACTCACAAGACCAATCTTTGGATAATTTCCTTAATAGCACCTTGGTCATCACAAACTCTCCTTGAAACCAACAAATGAACTCCAAGAAAAGCCTATGGACAAACCCTTCAAATATAACTCAAGGCAACCATTAGTCCATAGAGATTGTCATCAATTACCAAAACCAAACATGGGGGCACTGCATGTTCTTTCACTGGCAGCTGGAAATCTGGACCTGAAAAAGCTACGTCACGCCACCTATTTTGCACAACTCCAAACAAGCTAAAACTTCACGGAGAATTTTTATGAATTATTTGAAGAATATTAGAGCAAAGAAGTACTAGAGGGGGAAACCCACCTGGGCGCTCGAGGGAGCCCAGGCGCGCCCTGGTGGGTTGTGCTCACCCAGGCCCACCTCCGGTGCCCATCTTCTTGTATATAAGACATTCTGACCTAGAAAAAATGAGGAGAAGAATTTTGAGACGGAGCGCTATCGTCTCGAGGCGGAACATGGGCAGGAGCACTTTTGCCCTCCGGCGGAGCGATTCCGCCTGGGGAACTTCCCTCCCAGAGGGGAAAATCATCGTCATCATCATCACCAAAAACTCTCCCATCTTGGGGAGGGCTATCTCCATCAACATTTTCAACAACACCATCTCATCTCAAACCCTAGTTCATCTCTTGTGTTCAATCTTGTTACCGGAACTATAGATTGGTGCTTGTGGGTGACTAGTAGTATTGATTACGTCTTGTAGTTGATTACTATATGCTTTATTTGCTGGAAGATTATATGTTCAGATCCAATATGCTATTCAATACCCCTCTGATCTTGAGCATGTTTATCATTTGTGAGTAGTTACCTTTGTTCTTGAGGTCACGGGAGAAATCATGTTGCAAGTAATCATGTGAATTTGATATGTGTTCGATATTTTGATAGTATGTATGTTGTGATTCCCTTAGTGGTGTCGTGTGAACGTTGTCTACATGACACTTCACCATATTTGGGCCTAAGGGAATGCATTGTGGAGTAGTAATTAGATGATGGGTTGTGAGAGTGACAGAAGCTTAAACCCCAGTTTATGCGCTATTCCGTCAGGGACCGATTGGATCCAAAAGTTTAATGCTATGGTTAGAATTTATTCTTAGTACTTCTCTCGTAGCTGCGGATGCTTGTGGGAGGGTTAATCATAAGTAGGAGGTTTGTTCAAGTAAGAAAAGCACCTAAGCACCGATCCATCCACATACCAAATTATCAAAGTAGCGAACACGAATCAAACCAACATGATGAAAGTGACTAGATGAAATTCTCGTGCACCCTCAAGAATGCTTTGCTTATTATAAGAGACCGTCTTGTCCTGTCCTTTTCCTCAAAATGATTGGGCTACCTTGCTGCACTTTTGCTACTACTATCATTACTTTCTCGTTACAAAATTATCTTGCTATCAAACTACTTTGTCACTTACAATTTCAGCACTTGCAGACATTACCTTGCTGAAAACCACCTGTCATTTCCTTCTGCTCCTCGTTGGGTTCAACACTCTTACTTATCTAAAAGAGCTACAATTGATCCCCTATACTTGTGGGTCATCATCCCCAAATCGGCCATTCGGACCGTTGTAATCAAAGTTTGCCCTATGCTCTACTCTAACTCCTTATGTCGACTTATTGAAGGCAATATTTCAATTTGGAGTACTCCGGGGTGTCCCATATGGAGCACTATCTATGACCACCTTGTTATTCAACCTGCACCATATACTTCCCTGGCCTATGTTAAAGATCTCTGGTTACCTACTAAAAGAGCTTGGAATGAAAATTTAGTTTCTACTCTTTTAATTAGCAAGCTGCTTCTATTATTATTATTATTATTATTATTATTATTATTATTATTATTATTATTATTATTATTATTATTATTATTATTATTATTATTATTATTATTATTATTATTATTATTATTATTGTTGTTGTTGTTGCTGTTGTTGTTGTTATTCAGTTACCGATTATTCAAACTCAAGGAAAGGCCATTCTATGCTGGAAACTTACTCCTAGAGGTAAATGTTGTACTAAAAGCGCTTGTAAACTTTGTAATCAAAATCTGATTGACGAAGGAGCTCTACAGCCAAGACAAGCTTCTCCCCTAGTTACTTCTCTGCTTACTCGGGTTTAGAATGATAAAGATATTGCACCTATGGTAAAAACTTTCTCCTGGAAGCTGTTAAGGAGAGTTCTCCCTACAGGTAGTAGAGCAGGTATGTACAACACTCATATACGCCAATTATGCTCAACTTGGGGTCATGAGGAAGATGATATTCACTGGCGGAGCTTGATAGAGTTGTTAGGGGGCAAGTACAATATATGAGTCAGTGGGGGGGGGGCAAGTACACAAAATTTCATAATGTAAACCCACCCTCAAATATATTTGTGCATGCATGTGACAATCATGGGGGGGGCACAACCCCCCCCCCCCAACAATGCACTAAGCTCCGCCACTGATGATATTCATTTGTTTTTCTCTTGTCCCTTCACTAAAATTAAATGGTTCTCTAGTCCTTGGTTTTTCAGGTCAGAATTTCTTCTTCAACACTACAGGACGATATCAGAAATTATCTAGACAATGTTGACTTCAGGTCATCCCCAGGTTTCCACATGCTTCTTAATGACCTTTCTTTGGTGCCTTTGAAATATTAAGAATGGTATGCATTTCGAGAGGAAATAGGGGCACCCTTCGCAGGTTCTCTTTGCTACTGATGCTCTTATACACAGACAAAAGGTAAAGAACATGTCATGAACAACAGATTAGCTCAACACCACTTATGGCTCCTCTTGCTTGAAGCACCATCAAAACTGATTTGGATATTGCAGGTTTCAACATCTTCACGGATGTCATTGGGAAGAACATATCTCTTCAGCCTTCTACATGGATATGTATATACATATGCAATGATCAGGAGGGGTGCAAATTAAATGTCATGATCATGGCTTCTGTGATGGGGTCAACTCCCATCTTCATGCCGAAACCAAAGGCCTCCTACTTGCTTCCCGTGTAGCTTCAGCTCTCCATCTTCAACATGCAACACTTCTACCGAATAATCAGATTCTTGCCAAAGTTCCCGCTTTAGGGGATATTTATTCAACCAAGCCATTGGGAAATCAGATCGGATGTTGCTGATCTCTTAAATATATACAAAGCACTCTCTCTAAAGATCTATCATATCAAGAGAGATTTGAAGGGATTGCTCACATATGTGCAAAAGATGCTCTTAAGAATCTGTACATAGACTTCCCCTCATCTTAGCGTACGAATTCCTCTCATGGGGGTAGGCAACGCCCGATGTTGCTCTCCCTAAGCAACTTTCTAGCTGATGGATTCGGAATCCTTGATGTAAAATGTGTTTAAAGCTTAATATATGGCGCGCCGAGGCGCCTTTTCGGTTAAAAAAACTGTAGTTTGTGGTAGTTTTGTGCAATATACCTGTAACCTCAGTTGTCATTCTTGTGCAATTTATTCATAGAGATAATAAGATATAATATTTACCTATCCACGGGACTATATAACTTTTTCTGGTAGAGAAGTGTTGTTTAAACTAATATTTTTTTGAGGATAAATGAAACAACATTGGACATAAATAAGTGTGCTCTTTTATTAGCAAAATATGAAACATGTTAATGAGACATAGGAAGAATGTTTAAATGCATGAACATGTAACACAATAAGTATATCTATTTTTTCACATGTAACATGTTTATCCACAAAATACTAATAAGAATGATTTATTTTACATGCGTGGACATTTTTCGGAAACCTTGGAATCTTTGTGGTAGTTTTGTGCAATTTACCTGTAATCTCAGTTGTCGTTCTTGTGCAATTTATTCGTAGAGATAATAAGATATAATATTTACCTGCCCACGGGACTAAATAACTTTTTCTGGTAGACAAGTTTTGTTTAAACTAATATTTATTTGAGGATAAATGAAACAACATTGGACATAAATAAGTGTGTCTCTTTTATTAGCAAAATAAGAAACATGTTAATGAGATATAGGAAGAATGTTTAAATGCATGAACATATATCACAATAAGTATATCTATTTTTTTCACATGTAACATGTTTATCCACAAAATACTAATAAGAATGATTTATTTTACATGCGTGGATATTTTCCGAAAACCTTGGAACCTATTCAAATAAAGATTTTATCTAAGAATTATGTCTAAGATGGTTTAGATATATTCAATGCATGCCTCCAGAAGCTACCGTGCATAGCGTGTTGATAATGTCAAGAGAGATTGAGATGGACCGAGTTGACATGGAACGAGTCTGTAAAAAGAGACCAGAAGGACTGGAGTATCACCCAAGAACTAGTCATGGACGCGTGCAAGCTTATTATCCATGTGTCAGAACCATGAGTTGGTTGTGTGATCTTATGTGTTTGAGTTTTTCAGCTCTAGTCTACCCTTATTTATTTGGGACTAACGGCTTTGTTGTTGTTGGCAAGAAAAATTAATGGTGGTTTCTTGTAGTCAGCAGTAGTAACTACTTCCTCTGTCATATAATATAAGAGCGTTTTTGACACTACGCTAGTCCATGGTGATTGCTTGTGCTAGATGTCAGAGAAGATGGCTATCAAGGCCAATCCTCAAATGGCCTCTTTTGTTCTTCTTCTTTTTCGCGTACGCCAATTTTGTCTACTCTTAATTGTTTGTTCTGCTTAATAATTATTAATATATTATCGTGTGCATCAGTGAATAGACAGGCCTTAAACTTCCCTACTTTTGTAAAAATATAAACTATCTAATTTTGTCATTAAACACCATTAACATATCATATTTATTACTCCTTCCGTTCCTAAATATAAGTCTTTCTAGAGATTCTAAAAAGGACTACATACGAAGCAAAATGAGTGAATCTACATTCTAAAATATGTCTATATACATCCATATGTAGTTTCTTTTTTTTTTGCGGGGAAAACAAAAATTTCAATACTCAAGGAGGCCTCTCAGCCTTAACCAAGTTTACAAGAAACTCAGGTCCTCCTGCGAACCAGACTGCCGTACGTGGGGTAGTACGGCCATACGCGGCCAACTCATGACTTGCGGTATTCTACCATCGGCTACACTGCACGAAAACAAGCTCTCTAGCGTGTTGGTGTACTAAGCTATTAATCTCTCCAACGAGAGCGCGGTACTGTGATCTATCTGTCGTTGGTGCTGTGAGCATTGCCACCGCCTCCGCGCTATCCAACTCCACAATGATAGGCATCATGGTTCTATGTAGAGCAAGGTCTAAGCCTTCTCTACAAGCTGAGAGCTCCGCCTCCAGCGCGCTATCACATGTGCGGATTTCTCTGCATGTGCTGAAGATGATATCCCCTTTGTCATCTCGAAGGATCATACCTCCGCCTGCTGCTCCTGTGGCTGCAACGAAACTGCCATCGGTGTTAAGCTTGGTCCAGCCCGTGCTAGGGGGTGTCCAGCCCGTCCGCACCCTACCCCTCTTGTTGGGTTCCGCGCGCTGTGGGGTGGCGTAGACAACCATCTTCCCCTTCTCCATGTTGGCCGCCGGGTGTTGCTGAATACATAGCAGGGAATTGATGTACCCATGTAAGAACCGACGAGAGGCCTCGGTCGGGGGCGGTGGTTTGTCATGGGTAATCTCATTACGAACATGCCACACTCGCCACATGATCATGAGTACCACCAGCCTCGCCGTCTCATCCAGGGGTTCCAACAGTGCAAAAAGCCACTCTGGCCTCGTGTTGCGGATAGACTCCACCTTGGGGATGTTCCAATCGAACGCCATGATCCTCCAGAGCTCCCTCGCCAGTGGGCACCTGCATAGCGCGTGGAATCCGTCCTCGCGTTCAACACCACATAGGGGGCATACCTCAGTAACCTCGAGGTGCCGTGAGGCTTTGTTAGCCCAAGTAGCAAGGGAATTTGTGACGACCCTCCATGCAAACACGCATACCTTTGGGGGAGCAGGGCACCCCCATATGATCTTACAGATGGCGCGACGACCATCCGGTGCCCTGCTCGTGGCGGTGGCCAATGGACGCTCGCGCTCGTCCATTGCCAGGCGGTATGCGGATCGAACGGTGAAGATACCGTTTTTCTCCGGCGCCCAAGCGATGACATCGTCAGTGACGCGTGGGGATGTCTTGATGGTGGTGATGATGGCGACGTCCGCCGGTAGGAAATATCCCTGAAGTAGATCGGTGCGCCAAGAACCTCCGCCATCAAGGAGCTTGGCCACCCTCCTTAGGCGACAAGTGCCCTGCTGAGTGATGGGCTGGCGCGAGGGTTCTCGCGGCAGCCATCGGTCCCGCCATATGCGAATGTCCTGCCCGTTCCCCACACGCCAAATGATGCCCTTTTTCAAGAGCTCAAGTCCGTGTTGGATAGCCTGCCAGGTCGGGGACGCATTCCCCGAGAACACCGTGTCCTCAAGGCGACCATCATGATAGTATCGGGCCTTTAATACCTGCGCACATAAACTGGTGGGTTTAGTAAGCAACCGCCAAGCCTGTCTCGCTAGGAGAGCCTGGTTAAAAAGGCGGAAATCCCTGAAGCCCAGTCCGCCCTTGCTTTTCTGTGCCTGGATCTTCGGCCAAGCCAACCAGTGTGTCTTCCTCTTTCCCTCAGAGGCGCCCCACCAGAAATTGCGAACCATTCTGTTCAGGTCATCACATACTGACATTGGGAGCTTAAAAATACTCATAATATAAGTGGGAATAGCTTGGGCAACATCTTTAATCATGGTTTCCTTACCCGCCAGAGAAAGGGTGTCTCCCCATGCAATAATCCTCTTCAATAACTGAGATTGCAAATTCTGAAATTTACCACGTGACATGCGACCTTCGGACATTGGAAGTCCCAAATATTTCTCCTCAAAAGTAATAGTGCCAATGTTCAGGGTTGTTCTCACCGCCTCCTGTTTGTCCAAAGCACAAGCCGAACCAAAAAGGGCACTACATTTGGCCGGATTAATAAATTGTCCAGTGGCATTGGCATAAGTGGTTAGCGCTTCCTGAACCTTCAGGGCTTCTTCCTCCACTGCCTTAAAAAACAATAATGTGTCATCCGCGAACAAAAGGTGAGAAATTCCTGGAGCTCTGCGGCACACTCTTAGCGGGGTGAAGTCGCCTTTTTCCTCCCCTTCTTTCAATAGAGCAGATAGACCGTCAGCCACAAACAAAAATAAGAACGGGGACACATGATCACCTTGTCGCAGCCCACGCGACGGTGCAAACAATTCCTGAAGGGTTCCATTAAATTTAACTGTATATCTCACCGAGGTGACGCAAGCCATAATCAAGTCCACCCACCGGTGAGCAAAACCCATCTTAATCATCATTCGCTCCAAGAAGATCCAGTCCACCCTATCATATGCTTTGGAGAGGTCCAGCTTATATGCACAGAAACTTTTACTTGGGTCTTTCTCCTGCTGAATAGAATGAAAGCACTCAAACGCAATCAAAGCATTATCAGTGATCATACAACCAGGAACAAAGGCGCTCTGTTCAGGGGAAATAATGTCATCCAAGATAGGCCTCAACCGATTTACCACACATTTTGCCACCACTTTGTAGATGACGTTACATAAGCTAATTGGGCGAAATTCTGTAAGCCTCTCAGGGTTATCCACCTTCGGGATGAGGATAAGAGAAGTGTTGTTCACCCCCTCAGGCATAATCCCTGTCTGGAAGAACTCCTTAACCCCCGCAATTACCTGCTCTCTCATCACATCCCAGTTGCGCTGGAAAAAGCGGGCAGGGAAGCCATCCGGTCCCGGTGCCTTGAGCGGACCAATCTGAAATAGGGCATCGGCAATTTCCTTCTCTGAAAAATCTGCACATAGTCCATCATTCATGCGGTCAGACACACGAGGTTTAATTAGATCAATTACTGGATCCGCACAAAGAGAGGGGTCAGCAGCAAAAAGTTTAGCAAAATATGTTTTTGCCATGGCCGCCATGGACCCGTGGTCCTCATGAGTAACACTGTCATCATCAATGAGAACTTTAATACGATTTTTGCGTGCACGCTAAACAGCCTTTTGATGAAAGAACTGGGTGTTGCGATCACCTTCCCGCAGCCATGCAATGTGAGAGCGCTGCATCCATAACATCTCCTCTCTGTAAAGCAACTCGTTCATCCGGTCAGTCGCCTCCCGTATCTCCTTTCTATCTGCATTCATAGACATATGCTCCTCCAGGCGAGACCGTGATTTGTTAATTTCCTTAATGACATTACCAAAAAAAATCTGGCTCCACTCCTGTAGCATTTTCATCATATTTTCTAATCTAGAAGCAATATCACCAAGATTCAACATGGAGCCCAACTCAGTCCAAGTGTTCATAATTACCTCTGGGAGAGCGGGGTCCCGCTCCCACATAACCTCATACTGCCTGCACCTCCTACCTCCCTGTTGGCGTGGCTCCTCTAGCGTGCACTTGAGGAGGATGGCTAGGTGGTCTGAGCTCGGAGCCACCACATGCTCCACCTTTGCATGTGCAAAAACATCCCTCCAAGCATTATTCACCACCACACGGTCAAGGCGAACCTTGACGTTTGCTCGGCCTCCTTGTCGATTGTCAAAGGTGTATGGGAGGCCTGCAAAACCGAGATCCCCCAACCCACAAACTTCAAGAACATCTCGAAAATCAAGCATCTGACCTGCGGAGCGTGGTGTGTCGGAGAAGTGCTCAAAAATCCACATCGCTTCATTAAAATCTCCCACCACGACCCACGGCATCCTGGCCTGTTGGTGAAGATTACGAAGCATTGTCCACATACGATGACGATCCTCCGTCCGAGGCTCACCATAGACGCAGGTAAGCCGCCAGGGTGGCTCACCCGCCACACGAGTCACATATGCACAAATGTATCGTTCATTTATTTCTTTTACATCAAGACTCACTGACTCATGCCAATACAAGGCAAGACCACCATTAAGACCGTTACAATCGAAAGCATCAAAACTTCTTAAACCTAAACGAGCACGTAATCTCTTCATTTTATTTTTTGGCTGCCTAGTTTCACAAAGAAAGACGATACTAGGGGACTGAGCCTGCACCAAGCTCACAAGATCACGAACTGTCCGAGGGTTCCCCGCCCCTCGGCAGTTCCAGCTAAGGATATTCATTGCTCCTGACGGGGCTCCGTCGGCCCCGTCAGTTCGTCGGCGGCCCCTGGGCCGACTGCCTCTGGTGTGTGAGATCCCTCCTCCATCTCCTGATCACGTGTCTCCTCTCCATGCTGAGTATGCTGCCCGTCCAGCGACCCCGATGTCTTGCGTTTTTTTGGAGTACCTGAAAGAACATACTCGACTGGGTTTGGCAAATTATTAAAAACAACCAGAGCCTTGCCAGCGTCCTCGCCTCCTGTACCAGCAACTAGGTCCCCCGCCGCTGCTCTCTTGCCCAATGCAGACATATCCTCTGATTGTACAGTATCATCCATGCTAACCTCGTGTGACAAATTACGTATTGCTGGGATCATGTCTAAAGTACGTGGCTGTGAGTCCTGTCCATGTTGCAATCCCATCGGAACCTGCTTCATATTTTGACCCTTGGTTACAGCCTCGTCAGCGCTCCCTTTGCCTGTAGCCTTACTGGCCCCGGACAGCGCCTGCATCTTCTCAGCGAGCATCTCGTCCACGCCCGGATTTCCCGTGTTGTGCTCCGGTGGGACCTTGGGGCGCCGCGCCGAACTACCATCCGACTGACGTGCTCCTCATCTGCCTCTCCCATGTGTTGTAGACCTGGTACTCTCCGAAGAGAAATCAAGTCCACGGTAAGCCATTGGGTTAACCTTGGCCTTCACCGTCCCGGATCGCCTTCCGAATCTGCGTGGCGGTGTGCACCGGAGCTTCCCGCTGAACTTGCCCGATGGTGCTCCACCTCGTCCCCTGTTGGAGATATGCCCTAGAGGCAATAATAAAAGCATTATTATTATATCTCCTTGTTCATGATAATTGTCTGTTATTCATGCTTGAATTGTATTGTACGGAAACAGCGATACATGTGTGAATACATAGACCACAATGAGTCCCTGGTAGGCCTCTAGTTACCAGCTCGTTGATCAACAGATGGTCACGGTTTCCTGACCATGGACATGGGATGTCAGTGATAACGGGATCACATCATTAGGAGAATGATGTGATGGACAAGACCCAAACTTGAGCATAACACGAGATCGTATAGTTCGTAATGCATAAGCTTTTCGGTGTCAAGTATTTATTTCTTAGACCATGAGGTTGTACAACTCCCGGATACCGTAGGAGTACTTTGGGTGTGCCAACCGTCACAACGTAACTGGGTGGCTATAAAGGTACACATCGGGTATCTCTGAAAGTGTCTGTTGAGTTGGTACGAACCGAGACTGGGATGTTGTCACTCCGTATGACGGAGAGGTACCTCTGGGCCCACTCGGTAAGACATCATCATAATGAGCTCAATGTGACTAAGTAGTTAGTCACGGGATGATGGATTACGGATCGAGTAAAGAGACTTGCCATGACGAGATTGAACAAGGTATTGGGAATACCGACGATCGAATCTCGGGCAAGTACCGTACCGATGGACAAAGGGAATAACATACGGGATTGAGTGAATCCTTGACACGGTGGTTCATCCGACGAAGATCATCGAGGAACACGTGGGAACCAACATGGGTATCCAGATCCCGCTGTTGGTTATTGACCGGAGAGTGGTCTCGGTCATGTCTACGTGTCTCCCGAACCCGTAGGGTCTACACACTTAAGGTTCGGTAACGCTAGAGTCATAGAGATAAATGCACGTGGAAACCCGAAAGTTGTTCGGAGTCCCGGATGAGATCCCGGACGTCACGAGGAGTTCCGGAATGGTCCGGAGGTAAAGATTGATATATAGGAAGTCCAGTTTCGGCTACCGGGTGATCTCCGGGGGTCACCGGGAGCGTCCCGAGACCACCGGAGGGTCCCCGGGGGTCCACCGGGTGGGGCCACCCATCCCGGTGGGGCCCCTAGGCCGCAAGGGGAAGTGTCCAGCCCCTCTGGGCTGGCGAACCACTAGGGGCCCACCTCCCCATGCGCCTAGGGTTAAAACCCTAAGGGGGAGGGGGGCCACCACTTGCCTTGGGGGGCAAGGACTCCCCCCTGGCCGCCGCCCCCCTGCAGATTGGATCTGCAGGGGCCCTGGTGCACCCCCTGGCCCCCTATATATATGTGGGGAGGGAGAGGGCAGCCGCAACCTTGCCCTGGCGCCTCTCCCTCTCCCGTCACACCTCCGTACTCCAACGCAGGGCGCCCGGCGAAGCCCTGCTGCGATCTCCACTGCATCCGTCATCACGCCGTCGTGCTGCCGGATCTCTGACGACTTCTCCTCCCCCCTTGCTGGATCAAGAAGGAGGTGACATTGCTGCACCGTACGTGTGTTGAACGCGGAGGTGTCGTCCGTTCGGCGCTAGATCATCGGTGACGAAGAACGCGAAGAGTACGACTACTTCATCCACGCTTCTTCGAAAGCTTCCGCTCGCAATCTC
This sequence comes from Secale cereale, assembly GCA_902687465.1. NCBI lineage: Eukaryota > Viridiplantae > Streptophyta > Magnoliopsida > Poales > Poaceae > Secale > Secale cereale. The sequence continues at coordinate 217,305,158 of LR738715.1, read as the reverse complement.
CATAACAGTATGTAGATGCACTCTTACTCGCTCGTTGCTAGATGTCTCCATAGTTGGATCATGGTGAAAGCTTAGAAATTTTTTGAATTATGCTACGTTCCCCAACAGTGGCATCCGAGCTAGGTTTTATGCGTAGCATCTTGCACGAGTAGAACACAAAGCAGTTGTGGGCGTATGATCTTGTTCAACTTTCTTACCGTTACTAGTCAATCTTGATTCGGCGGTATTGTGGGATGAAGCGGCCCGGACCGACTTTACACGTACGCTTACGTGAGACTGGTTCCACCGACAGACATGCACTAGATGCATAAGGTGGCTGGCGGGTGTCTGTCTCTCCTACTTTAGTCGGATCGGATTCGATGAAAAGGGTCCTTATGAAGGGTAAATAGAAGTTGACAAATCACGTTGTGGTTTTGGCATAGGTAAGAAACGTTCTTGCTAGAAATCCTATAGAAGCCACGTAAAATTTGCAACAACAATTAGAGGACGTCTAACTTGTTTTTGCAGCATGTGCTATGTGACGTGGTATGGCCAAGAACGAAGATGTGATGAATGATATATGTGATGTATGAGATTGATCATGTTTTTGTAATAGGGAATCACGACTTGCAAGTCGATGAACTTGACAACCAGCAGGAGCCATAGGAGTTGTCTTAATTATTGTATGACCTGCGTGTCACTGAATAACGCCATGTAATTACTTTACTTCATTGCTAAACGTTAGCTATAGTAGTAAAAGTAATAGTTGGCGTGACGACTTCTTCAAGACACGATGATGGATATCATGATGATGAAGATCATGGTGTCGAGCCGGTGACAAGATGATCATGGTGCCCCGAAGATGGAGATCCAAGGAGCAAGATGATATTGGCCATATCATGTCACTTTAATTGATTGCATGTGATGTTTATCATGTTTATGCATCTTGTTTACTTAGAACGACGGTAGTAAATAAGATGATCTCTCACTAAAATTTCAAGTATTGTGTTTCCCCTAACTGTGCACCGTTGCTAAAGCTCGTTGCTCCGAAGCACCACGTGATGATCGGGTGTGATAGGTTCTAACGTTCACATACAACGGGTGTAAGACAGATTTACACACGCGATACACTTAGGGTTCACTTGACGAGCCTAGCATGTACAGACATGGCCTCGGAACACGGAAGACCGAAAGGTCGAACACGAGTCGTATAGAAGATACGATCAACATGAAGATGTTCACCGTTGATGACTAGTCCGTCTCACGTGATGATCGGACACGGACTACTCAATTCGGATCGTGTATCACTTAGATGACTAGAGAGATGTCATACTGAGTGGGAGTTCATTAAAATTTGATTAAGATGAACTTAATTATCATGAACTTAGTCTAAATTCTTTACAATATCTCTTGTAGATCAAATGGCCCACGCTCAGGTTTCCCTCAACTTCAACGTGTTCCTAGAGAAAACCAAGCTGAAAGACGATGGTAGCAACTATACGGATTGGGTCCGTAACCTGAGGATTATCCTCATAGCTGCCAAGAGATCATATGTCCTAGAAGCACCGCTAGGTGATGCACCCGTTCTCCCGGCGACCCAAGACGTTATGAACGCCTGGCAGTCGCGTTGTGATGATTACTCCCTGGTTCAGTGCGGCATGCTTTACAGCTTAGAGTCGGGGCTCCAAAAGCGTTTTGAGCACCACGGAGCATATGAGATGTTCGAAGAGCTGAAAATGGTTTTCCAAGCTCATGCCCGAGTCGAGAGATATGATGTCTCCGATGCATTCTACAGCTGTAAGATGGAGGAGAACAGTTCTGTCAGTGAGCACATCCTCAAGATTTCAGGATTGCACAACCGCTTGTCTCAGTTGGGAATGAATCTCCCAGATGAAGCGGTCGTTGACAGAATCCTCCAGTCGCTCCCACCAAGCTTCAAGAGCTTCGTGCTAAACTTCAATATGCAGGGGATGGAGAAGTCCATTCCCGAGGTGTATTCGATGCTGAAATCAGCGGAGGTAGACATCAAGAAAGAACATCAAGTGTTGATGGTCAATAAAACCACTAAGTTCAAGAAAGGCAAGGGTAAGAAGAACTTCAAGAAGGACGGCAAGGGAGTTGCTGCGTCTGGCAAGCCTGTTGCCGGGAAGAAGCCAAAGTATGGACCCAAGCCTGAGACAGAGTGCTTTTATTGCAAGGGAACGGGTCACTGGAAGCGGAACTGCCCCAAATACTTAGCAGACAAGAAGGCCGGCAACGTCAAAGGTATATTTGATATACTTGTTATTGATGTGTACCTTACCAGCGCTCGTAGTAGCTCCTGGGTATTTGATACCGGTGCAGTTGCTCACATTTGTAACTCAAAACAGGAGCTGCGGAATAAACGGAGACTGGGGAAGGATGAGGTGACGATGCGCGTCGGGAATGGTTCCAAGGTCGATGTGATCGCCGTCGGCACGCTACCTCTACATCTACCCTCGGGATTAGTTTTAAACCTCAATAATTGTTATTTAGTACCAGCTTTGAGCATGAACATTGTATCTGGATCTCGTCTTATGCGAGATGGCTACTCTTTCAAATCGGAGAATAATGGTTGTTCTATTTATCTGAGAGATATGTTTTATGGTCATGCCCCGCTGGTCAATGGTTTATTTTTGATGAATCTCGAACGTAGTGATACACATATTCATAGTGTAGATGCCAAAAGATGTAAAGTTGATAATGATAGTCCCACATACTTGTGGCATTGCCGCCTTGGTCATATTGGTGTCAAACGTATGAAGAAGCTCCATTCAGATGGACTTCTAGAGTCTCTTGATTATGAATCATTTGACACGTGCGAACCATGCCTCTTGGGCAAGATGACCAAGACTCCGTTCTCCGGAACAATGGAGCGAGCAACCAACTTGTTGGAAATCATACATACCGATGTGTGCGGTCCAATGAGTGTTGAGGCTCGCGGAGGCTACCGTTATGTTCTCACCCTCACGGATGACTTGAGTAGATACGGGTATATCTATTTGATGAAACACAAGTCTGAGACCTTTGAAAAGTTCAAGGAATTTCAGAATGAGGTTGAGAATCAACGTGACAGAAAAATAAAGTTCTTGCGATCGGATCGTGGGGGTGAATATTTAAGTCATGAATTTGGCACACACCTTAGGAGCTGTGGAATTGTTTCACAATTGACACCGCCCGGAACACCTCAACGTAACGGTGTGTCCGAACGTCGAAATCGTACTCTGTTGGACATGGTGCGATCTATGATGTCCCTCACCGATTTACCGCTATCTTTTTGGGGTTATGCTTTAGAGACTGCCGCATTCACTTTAAATAGGGCTCCGTCGAAATCCGTTGAGACGACTCCGTATGAACTTTGGTTTGGCAAGAAACCGAAGCTGTCGTTTCTGAAAGTTTGGGGTTGCGATGCTTATGTCAAGAAACTTCAACCTGAAAAGCTCGAACCCAAATCAGAAAAATGCGTCTTCATAGGATACCCAAAAGAAACAATTGGGTACACCTTCTACCACAGATCCGAAGGCAAAGTCTTTGTTGCCAAGAATGGATGCTTTCTGGAGAAAGAGTTTCTCTCGAAAGAAGTGAGTGGGAGGAAAGTAGAACTTGATGAGGTCACAGTCACCCCTCCTATACCGGAAGGTAGCGCAGCACAGGAAACTGTTCCTGAGGTGCCTGCACCGACAAGGGAGGAAGATAATGATAATGATCATGAAGAAACAGATCAAGTTACTACTGAACTTCGAAGGTCCACAAGGGCACGTTCCGCACCAGAGTGGTACGGCAACCCTGTCCTGGAAATCATGTTGTTAGACAACGGTGAACCTTCGAACTATGAAGAAGCGATGGCGGGCCCAGATTCCAATAAATGGCTTGGAGCCATGAAATCCGAGATAGAATCCATGTATGAAAACAAAGTATGGACTTTGGTGGACTTGCCTGATGATAGGCACGCCATAGAAAACAAATGGATATTTAAGAAAAAGACAGACGCAGATGGTAATGTAACCATCTATAAGGCTCGGCTTGTCGCTAAGGGTTATCGACAAGTTCAAGGGATTGACTACGACGAGACTTTCTCTCCTGTAGCGATGCTGAAGTTAGTCAGAATCATGTTAGCCATTGCCGCATTCTATGATTATGAGATATGGCAAATGGACGTCAAAACAGCATTCCTTAACGGCTTCCTCAAGGAAGAGTTGTATATGATGCAACCGGAAGGTTTTGTCGATCCAGAGAACGCTAACAAGGTATGCAAGCTCCAGCGCTCGATTTACGGGCTGGTGCAAGCATCTTGGAGTTGGAATATTCGCTTTGATGAGGTGATCAAAGCGTTTGGATTTATACAGACTTATGGAGAAGCCTGTATTTACAAGAAAGTGAGTGGGAGCTCTGTGGAATTTCTCATATTATATGTGGATGACATATTACTGATGGGAAATGATATAGAATTCTTGGAAAATGTAAAGGCCTACTTGAATAAAAGTTTTTCAATGAAGGACCTTGGAGAAGCTGCTTACATATTAGGCATCAAAATCTATAGAGATAGATCGAGACGCCTCATTGGTCTTTCACAAAGTACATACCTTGACAAAATATTGAAGAAGTTCAATATGGATCAGTCAAAGAAAGGATTATTGCCTGTTTTGCAAGGTATCAGATTGAGCAAGGCTCAGTCGCCGACCACGGCAGAAGATAGAGAAAAGATGAGTGGCATTCCCTATGCCTCGGCCATAGGTTCTATCATGTATGCCATGCTGTGTACCAGACCTGATGTGAACCTTGCCATAAGTTTGGTGGGGAGGTACCAAAGTGATCCCGGTACGGAACACTGGACAGCGGTCAAGAACATCCTGAAGTACCTGAAAAGGACTAAGGATATGTTTCTCGTTTATGGAGGTGACCAAGAGCTCGTCGTAAAGGGTTACGTCGATGCTAGCTTCGACACAGATCTGGATGACTCTAAGTCTCAAACCGGATACGTGTATATTTTGAACGAAGGGGCAGTCAGCTGGTGCAGTTGCAAACAGAGCGTGGTGGCAGCGTCTACATGTGAAGCGGAGTACATAGCTGCTTCTGAAGCAGCGCAGGAAGGAGTCTGGATGAAGGAGTTCATCACCGACCTATGAGTCATTCCAAGCGCGTCAAGCCCGATGACTCTCTTCTGTGACAACACTGGTGCTATTGCCATTACCAAGGAGCCCAGGTTTCACAAGAAGACCAAGCACATCAAGCGTCGTTTCAACTCCATCCGGTATTATGTTCAGGATGGAGACATAGATATTTGTAAAGTGCATACGGATCTGAATGTAGCAGACCCGTTGACTAAACCTCTTTCACGAGCAAAACATGATCAACACCAGAACTCTATGGGTGTCCGATTCATCACAATGTAACTAGATTATTGACTCTAGTGCAAGTGGGAGACTCTTGGAGATATGCCCTAGAGGCAATAATAAAAGCATTATTATTATATCTCCTTGTTCATGATAACTGTCTGTTATTCATGCTTGAATTGTATTGTACGGAAACAGCGATACATGTGTGAATACATAGACCACAATGAGTCCCTGGTAGGCCTCTAGTTACCAGCTCGTTGATCAACAGATGGTCACGGTTTCCTGACCATGGACATGGGATGTCAGTGATAACGGGATCACATCATTAGGAGAATGATGTGATGGACAAGACCCAAACTTGAGCATAACACGAGATCGTATAGTTCGTAATGCATAAGCTTTTCGGTGTCAAGTATTTATTTCTTAGACCATGAGGTTGTACAACTCCCGGATACCGTAGGAGTACTTTGGGTGTGCCAACCGTCACAACGTAACTGGGTGGCTATAAAGGTACACATCGGGTATCTCTGAAAGTGTCTGTTGAGTTGGTACGAACCGAGACTGGGATGTTGTCACTCTGTATGACGGAGAGGTACCTCTGGGCCCACTCGGTAAGACATCATCATAATGAGCTCAATGTGACTAAGTAGTTAGTCACGGGATGATGGATTACGGATCGAGTAAAGAGACTTGCCATGACGAGATTGAACAAGGTATTGGGAATACCGACGATCGAATCTCGGGCAAGTACTGTACCGATGGACAAAGGGAATAACATACGGGATTGAGTGAATCCTTGACACGGTGGTTCATCCGATGAAGATCATCGAGGAACACGTGGGAATCAACATGGGTATCCAGATCCCGATGTTGGTTATTGACCGGAGAGTGGTCTCGGTCATGTCTACGTGTCTCCCGAACCCGTAGGGTCTACACACTTAAGGTTCGGTAACGCTAGAGTCATAGAGATAAATGCACGTGGAAACCCGAAAGTTGTTCGGAGTCCCGGATGAGATCCCGGACGTCACGAGGAGTTCCGGAATGGTCCGGAGGTAAAGATTGATATATAGGAAGTCCAGTTTCGGCTATCGGGTGATCTCCGGGGGTCACCGGGAGCGTCCCGGGACCACCGGAGGGTCCCCGGGGGTCCACCGGGTGGGGCCACCCATCCCGGTGGGGGCCCTAGGCCGCAAGGGGAAGTGTCCAGCCCCTCTGGGCTGGCGCACCACTAGGGGCCCACCTCCCCATGCGCCTAGGGTTAAAACCCTAAGGGGGAGGGGGGCCACCACTTGCCTTGGGGGGCAAGGACTCCCCCCTGGCCGCCGCCCCCCTGCAGATTGGATCTGCAGGGGCCCTGGCGCTCCCCCTGGCCCCCTATATATATGTGGGGAGGGAGAGGGCAGCCGCAACCTTGCCCTGGCGCCTCCCCCTCTCCCGTCACACCTCCGTACTCCAACGCAGGGCGCCCGGCGAAGCCCTGCTGCGATCTCCACTGCATCCGTCATCACGCCGTCGTGCTGCCGGATCTCTGACGACTTCTCCTCCCCCCTTGCTGGATCAAGAAGGAGGTGACGTTGCTGCACCGTACGTGTGTTGAACGCGGAGGTGCCGTCCGTTCGGCGCTAGATCATCGGTGACGAAGAACGCGAAGAGTACGACTACTTCATCCATGCTTCTTCGAAAGCTTCCGCTCGCAATCTCCATAACGGTATGTAGATGCACTCTTACTCTCTCGTTGCTAGATGTCTCCATAGTTGGATCATGGTGAAAGCGTAGAAATTTTTTGAATTATGCTACGTTCCCCAACATCCCCTTCTTCCACATGATTTTTCCAGGTGCCCGAGGTAGCCACATGAGTAACAGAAGTTTGGTAATTTTTCGTACTGTATCTGGAACTCTACTCTCGTCCTATTTTCCTTCAACTTGGTAAACATGGCCAGTGAAGTCTCTAATGGCCGGTTGACTGGGACAGCCACTTTCACACGCATATAATTTCCAGTGTTCTCCCCTAACTCCGTTTGCAAGATGGTGCCCAAGTTAACACAGAGAGCTCTAGCCACCGCCTCGGTCCTCCAGTTCATGGGCACGTCAAGGATGCGCACCCATATCCTCATCGTGTCCAGAGTATATTCAGAAACTTTCCTCATACCATCAAACGCCTCGATCAGCAGCGGGTCAGTTCGTACTGCCATGGCCCTCCTCGGAGGACACGAGACATGTCCGCCTCACAACCAAAGTGCACCAAGTACTTGTTGTCCCCCTGATAGGCATAATCGAAGTCCTCCTTCAATCTCCAGCCTTCAACAATGTTCGCAAATAGGGTAGAGGGAGACGGGCGGTCCAAAGAATATACAAGCATGATGACTGTCCATGGATGCTCGGGTTGCTGCAGCACCCCATCTTCTTCCAGATCCACCTCCACGAGTACATCGTCCTCATCAGGATCCACTCCTTCACAGAAAGCCTTCGGTCCTTCGCCGTCCCGGCCATCGTGCGTACAGCCTGCCGGCACCGCGCCCGTCGCCACAGGTGTCTGAATCTTGTCCCAGATCGTCAGCGTCTCCAGCCTCGGATTGAGTCGTGTAGCAGCCTCGGGTCCCTCGGAGGAAGGCTTCGGGCGAGCAGCATCCGCAAAGGGAGCCCCGTATGCGCCCCCACCGACCTTCGGGTTCACCTTGGTCGCCACCGGGAACTTGCCCGAGTTCTGCGAGGTCGTCGACATGCTCCCAGGCGGCAGGTCCGTGCTAATCTCTGGCGTGCTGCGCAGCAGATCAGTACGTGCCCCTGGTTGCCTAACCGAAACCCTAGATGGGTTTTTGTAGCAAGGCACTGGATCTTCCTTGCGTGAAGGGTTAGGGCTCCTGTAGTCCCTAACGACTACGGCGTGATCGCAGGGCCCATCTGACCCTGCAGACCGAACAACGGACGAGTCCGCAGCGGGTCCGCTTGCCCGCTTGGGAGCGGGGGCGGAGAGCATGCCACACACGACCGGCGCGGCGGCCGGCGGCGATGGCAGCGGGGCGTTCGCCTCCAGGTCGCTAGGGAAGGGAAACCCTAGCGCGTCCATATCACAGAACGACCGGTATCCATATGTAGTTTCTATTGTAATATCTAGAACGACTTATATTTAGGAATGAAGGAAGTACTTATTTTACAAAAGTATTGAATGCACAACAATAGCGACTGACCATTTGTTAAACTACAGCGCTAAAGCTAGGTATTACATACAGTGGTACATTCGTCTTTTAATCATTCATTCAAGAAATGAATAAGGTTTTCTCGAACAAAATTTTATATCATGATTTTTACAAAAAAACGTGAATAATTATTGACCATGGACAAAATTGGAAAATCTAAACATTTGTTGAATTTTCATAAGTTTCAAATATACTTTGTATTTTTTGTGAAAATACGCCGAACAATTTTTAACCACACAATGTAAATTTTTGATATATAATGAACAAATTGTAAATATACACAGAACATTTTTTTAATATACGTTGAACTATTTTTAAATATACATTGAATAATTTTTTTACATACACTAAAAAAATATTAAATACATATTGAACGTTTTATGATATATGCTGCACACTTTTTTTAAAATCCATGAACAATTTTTGAAATCATGTAGAAAAAAAATTGGAATTCAAACAATTTTCCTGAAAACAAAGTATAAAAGTAAAACGAAAAAGGATAAAATGAAAGAAATGAAACAGAAATAGAAACAGAAAAAGGAAAAAAAAGGTTAAAAAAAAGAAACAGGAAAAAGCGAAAAAACTAGCAAAAAAACCTGGTTCATGGAACCTACTAGAAGGTTCCCAAAACCAGGTCTCGCTCAAAGTGGGCCGGCCCGTGCGCCTCGTTGGCTTAGCAGCGACGAACGGATGCACGCGGGCGTTATAGGATCTGCCGGGGGAGAGCTCCTAGCTGAGGCTCGCGTGCGTCAAGAAGATGAGCATTCGCCCAGGGCGCGATTGGATGGGCCGGCCCCGCTGTAGATAGGAATCGAAATCCCAACCCAACGATAGAGAGTTAGCGTTCCTTACCACTTTAGCTACGGCGTCATTGCAATCAAAACGCTGCGTGACTACTTAAGAACTATATGTACTGACTGATCCAAAAATAAAAAACCGACCATGGAACATTTTTTGATATACGTTGAACATTTTCGTAATATACGATGAACATTTCTCAAATACCCATTAAACCTTTTTTGTGATATATGCTGAGCAATTTGAAAATACATATTTGACATTTTTGTGGTGTAACTTGAACATTTTAAAAATATACATTGAACATTCTTCTTCGGAGTGCCCTATGCCCGCGCGCGTCAAATAGGAATTGCTCTGCCGGGGGTGCCCTATGTCTCCTGGCAAATGCGTCAAACGCGAAACTCGACGCACAATGGCGACGCAAGACTGGGTCGGCCGTCAACGCGAAAGCCACTCATGCTTACAAAAAACTTGAGAAACAAGCAGGCTAACATGGGATTCGATCCCGCGACCTCGCATCCACCACAAAGCGAACCCCGACGAGCTGGCCACTCCACCACGAGCGTGCAATTGAATATTTAAGCGCGAAAAACTATAACAATAGCCAGCAGGGTTGAGATTTTAGAACTAAAAACATTTTAGAAACATTTCTTGAAATTTTCGAACAATTTCGAAATGTTTCCGTAAATTTTCAAAATCTGTTCTCCTAAAACTGATTTTTTCAAAATTACGAATAATTTCTTCAAAATAAAAACATTTTTCGATTTTTCGTACAAATTTTGTAAAACAGGAACATTTTTATGATGTAACAAATTAAAAAAGGGGAACATTTCTTGAATTTCTGAACAAAAACTAATAATTTGTACTTTTGAAAACTTCCAGAACATTTTTTGAATTTGTGAACAAAATTGAAAAACATGTAATTGAATTTGTGAACAAATTAGGAAAGCTGGAACATTCTTTTCAATTCCCAAACATTTTTTGAATCTTGAAAACATTTTTGAAAAATCTTGAACAAATTTTGAAGCGCGAAATATTTTTTAAAGTACGAACATTTTATGAATTTTGAGAAGATATTTATAAATGGAGAACAATTTTAAGAAACCCCAAACAAATTTGGAAGCGCGAACATTTTTTGAATATGTGAACAAAAAATTAAAATCCGGTACATTTTCTGAATTTCGAAAGTTTTGTACTTTTTTGTGTAACAAGAACAGATTTTGAATTTGGAGAAGATTTTTTTGAAACATGAACAAAATTTAATTTCTTTGATTAAAAAGAGAAGAATAGAAAAAGCAATAAAAAATAAAATCATAAACATTTTGTAAAACTGCAAACAAGTTCTGAAAAAGAAAAGTAAACTTGAAAAAGAAAATGAAACAAATAACAAATAACAATAAAATGAAAAAGAAACAGAAACGATAAAAGAGAAAAAAAATAGGAAGCCGAAAAGAACCAGAAAAAAAGATACAGGAAAAAACCCGGTTCAGGGAACCTTCTAGAAGGTTCCCAAAACCGGTTGGGCGCGTTATGTCTAAGTGGGCTGGCCCAGGTTTGTCGCTCACTGCGCGGCCCTGTGCGGTAGCCCGACGAGAGCTTTTGTGACGCTCGTAGCGTCAAGCAAAGGACTTTTCGCTGAAGGAAGACGCAGATGGGCCGGCCCATTTAAAGGTCAGTAGCTCGAGCGCATAAACAAATCATCAAAAATACACTACGCCAGCGAGAGATCGAACACGAGATGTCCCGCTCGGGAATTTCATAAACAAACCAGTCGAGCTGATAAATTATACCTGTTTGTGAGCGGCACAAGATTTTAAAGTACACGACAACTTTTGAAATTTTATGAACAATTCAAGAAAATCGAGAACAAAAATTTGAAATTTCTGAACAAAATTTGACAAACATGAAACCCTTTTGAAAACCATGAAGAATTTTTGAAATTCCAACGAACTTTTCAAACGTGAATAATTATTAAAAAGTTGAACAAAAATTCCAAAACTCCAAAAAGATGAACAATTTTTTAAATATACATTGAACATTTTTGTATTATACGCTGAACTTTTTGTGATATACGCTGAAAAAATTTTAAAATATACATTGAACATTTCTGTAATGTATGGTGAACAAATTTTGAATTGTGAACAAAATTAGAAAACCAAGAATTTTTTATGAAAACGTGCAGAAAATACGAAATTTTAAACTTTTTTGAAAACAAAGGACAAAAGTAAAAATGAAAAAGGATAAAATACTAACAGAAGTAAAAAAGAAACAGAATAAAAAAACTGAAAAAAAAGAATAAATAAAGAGGAAAAACAGAAAACCGGCAAAGAGAAAAAAAGAAGGAAGAAACCGGTTTAGGGAACCTTCTAGAAGGTTCCCAAAACCGGTTTGCCTGGGTCTGCATTAACTCGCGAAGTGGGCCGGCCCATTGCTCGCAGCTACTCCCGTGCTTCAGCGAAGCCTCGTCCCCTCGACGCACGCGAGCGTCAGGAACCACCTAGCCCGACATTTTGCCGCAGCGAGCGGCGAATAGGGATTTCCAAATCCTATTAGAAGCCCGCTGGCGTCAAAAGGAGGAGCCCTCGCTGATGCAAGTCGCCACTTGGGCCGGCCCACGTACGGATTTAGTTCGGTGCTGTTTTCCTTTTTTCTCGCGGGCTTTTTTTTTTCGTTTTCTTCTATGGTTTTTTTGCTTCGAGTTTTTCACTGTTTTGGCCGGTCCTTAGTTGTTTTGTTCCGGTTTTTATTTTTTCTGTTTTGATTCCTTTTTGTCCTTTCATTTTCTTTCTTTTACGTTTCCTTTTTTATTTCCTGTTTCTGTTCTTCTTCTCATTATTGTGTATTTGTATAAAAAGTTCACCGTGTGTTACAAAAATCTTCAATGTATTAAGAAAATGGTCATGCTATGTTATGACATAGTTCACTTTGCACTGTAAAAATTTTCATTGTGTATTAACAAAATGTTCATTGTATATTATTAAATTGTTCAATATATATTAGAAAATGTTCATTATGTATTACAAAAATGTTCATTGTATATTATTAAATTGTTCAACGTATATTAGTAAATGTTCATTGTGTATTACCAAAATGCATTGTATATTATGAAATTGTTAATAGGTTTCGACAAACTTTTTTCATGAAAAAACCAAAATAGTAAACAAATGATTAAAAAGGAAATAATATTTTTGGATATTTATCAGAAAAAAGTATTGTTTCCGTATTATTCCCCTGTTTATCAGTTGCAGGTGAATCCTGTGAAACATCTCTCTCGAGGCTAGTAACAACCGAAAAAATAGAAGAAAAAACCAAGAGTTGAAAGCACGAGTTCTTTTTCAAGTTTCCCCCTTTTTGAGAACCACAATTGTGCTTCTCGTAGAAACAAATATGTGCTTCCACGAGAAGCGAATCTTTGCTTCTTGTGGAAGCACATTTCTTTCGAGGAGCATAGTTGTGTTTTCGCACGGAAGTAAGTATGTGCCTTCATGAGAATAAAATATGTGGTTCTCATGGAAGTATAGGATTTTCCCCTTTCGAAGAAGCACAGTCGTGCTTCTCGCGAAAGCAAATCTGTGTCTACACGAGAAGCAAATGTGTGCTTTTAATGGAAGCATGATTTTTTTTTCATTTCCAAGAAGCATAGTTGGGTTTCTTGCAGAAGTAAATCTGTGCCTCCATGAGAAGCAGCAAAAAAAAAATTGTTATTTTTTTCCTCCAAACCTCAAAAAAATCAGACAAAAACCAAAAAAAAAAGAAAACAAAAAACTCATATAAAATGCGTACAGAAAAATTTATAAAACAAAATCCAGAGAGAGCGTGCAGGATGTGACATGTGGCGGCAGCTAAAAGCACCACTTGGCGTGCTCTCAATAAATGAAAACCGACCCCTGAAGGTACCATGCAAGGGGTAATCTTCAGTTAGTTGCTCCCCCTATAAGGCGCCTTTAGCGCCGGATCTCCTCCGTGGCGCTCACACGAAGACTCCTTGGGCCCGGCCTAACAAAGGTTGGTGGCTAGGGACCCAGTACTCCTACATTCACCCGGGGTCATGTCGCTCGGGATGCAGTACTCCTGCATTCAATCGTATGTTGGCTATTTGGACTTTTGGATAAAATGAATTTGAAAAAAAAACATAAAAACTAAAAAAACATAAAAACTAAAAGAACCTGGATTTACAAAAAGGTCATAGATTTGCAAAAACAAAATCATGAATATGAAAAATGTTAAAATTTCTAAAGGTTCATGAATGTGAAAAAGTTCATGGATTTGAAAACAAATCACGGATTTACATTTCATCAATTTTGAAAAAACAAATCTGGATTTTGGAGAGAAAAAATGAATTTTGTAAAAGTTCACCAATTTTGAAAAAGTTTATGACTTAAAAAAATCATGAAACTTGAAAACGTTCACACAGTTTGGATAAAAAGTTCGCAAATTCGAAGAAAAAAATACGAGCTAAAAGTTCATCCATTTTAAGTGTTCACAAATTTGAAAAATAAAAAGGTCATGAAAAAATGAAATAAAAAAAATAACAAAACCAGGACCAAAAAACGCATTGAAAAATACACAAAAACCGGTCGCAAAAAAACACCAGAAAAAAAAACTTACTACAGTCCCACTCGCTCGGAGGTGCGCGCGCCGGTTTGTGAATTATTCTATAATCGGTTATTTCCTAAGGCGTGGAATATGTAAATTGCGTTGAAAATTAAAGCTGTTTTATGGCTAATGGTCAAAGGAAGGACATACACAATATATTATGAGTTTCTGGGTGCCGATGAATGCATTGATCATTTTTTTTCTGCGTGTTCGTTTGCTTATTTCCTTTCGAAAGTGCCCTTCAACTCCCACGCTCATTTGAGCTCGGATGAACAGTAAATTTTGAAGAAAAAAATGATCGAACATTCAAATAATATTAAGAAAAAATGGGTGCAAACTTTGACAAATGTTCCAGTGCTTATAAATTTTCATCCTGAAATAAAATTCATGGAAGTCATGGCAAAAAACAAAAACAAAACTCTAAAATGCTTTCGAAATAGCTGTTTTGGAATGTCAATTTTGTTTTTTTACCACAACTTCCAAAAATGTTATTTTGGGATGAAAGTTTTCAAGAGCTGAGAACAGTTGTCAAAGTGTACACCCAAAAAAGTTCAGATTGTTTTTATTTTACTGTTTATGAGGGAGCATATGAACTCGAGGTGAGAATTGCTGGGTTCGTTTCCTTTGGACTAAAGCTGGGAGTGCTTTGGGTAATTGCAAAACACCTTTGACTTTTATTGATCTTTGCCAGAATTGAATCCCAACCTGTTGCTGCTTTACTTTGGTCTATCTGGAAGACAAGAAAGAAATCTTATTTTCCAAGTATTCTAGGAAGGTGACTGAGGTTGGTCCACGTGGCGCGTGATGTTTATAGGCGTGTTCATGGTTAGGGACCAAATTGTGAGGAGACTCTACTGATCAGTCCCTGCTGTTGATGCATCTTCTTCTAGATAACATTAAAGCTCATCAAAATTATCAAAAGTATTTGATGTGCCTATTATATTCGGAGTTGTAGTTAGCTTTCAGTGTTCCTTCTTTCAGTCTATCGCTCTAGCGTCCTGTAGGTATAATTTATATATCTAAGGATGCATGTTGTTTGTCTAACAGAAAGTTGGGTGGGCTTTTCATTGCTAATGAATCTCACCATTTGGCTTTGGCGGCGGTGTTCGTCATGGAGCAGAGGAAGCGGGTACTCGATCATTCTGAATGATGTCTAGCTTGGGAACATGCAACTCTATCACGTCGACATAGGCTTTCACTTTTTCTACCACTTCTCTAGCATGTAAAGAATAATTAGTATAATGTTACTACGTGTTGGATATTTTAGTATTCTCTTCAACATGCGGCCATTTGACGATGATGGACCACTACCTTGCCTCCGATGCTCCATTTGCTGACAAATTTCGTCAATGCTTTCTGATACAAAAAAAAATTCTTTAATCGTCTCTACCATGATGTCCGATTCTTTGATGACTAGTTCACCTTGAAGAATGTTACCGTAGAAAGGATTGGATTATCTGTTTAAAAAACATGAAAGTATTATTCATTAGAGATAAAAATTACATCATTTGTAAGGAGCATTATAGTTTCATTTAACGGTTCCTCGAACCAAACAGAAGACAAAGAAACTCTAGCTAATCTAGCAAGCTCATGGGCTACTTTATCTGCTTCTATATTACAATATTCAAATCTACTAGTGATGAAGTCACAAGCATAATGAAAACAGTCGTCGAAGATTGCTGCTACCGTGCCCGCTAACTATCCTCCATCATGCATAGTATCAATCACCTCCATGTTGTCCGAGTTATAATAAGGCGATGACATCCCACCCTTTGCGCCAGTGTTAGACCAAACTTGAGGGCTAAAGCTTCCTCCATCAGTACATCCGCGCAATAATCAATTTTCCCATACCCTCCAGCAATAAACCTGCCTCTGTCGTCTCTAAGGACCGCCCCATCGTTCCCCTAAGTAGATCATGATCAAAAAAAGCATCAATGTTAAGTTTCACAAAACCTCTGGGTGCACAAGACCATCCCTGCTTTTTCGTAGAAGCCTTGGGGACAATGCATTTACGAAATTTGTTGTAAGGCTAGAATCCCCATGGAAATCTGAAGTGCATTTTGAGTTTTCTCCTTATGCACCAACTTCCGTCTTTCCCACCACTGGATGACCCGGTTGCGCCAATGGCGCAAGAAGCGAATTAGAAAGAATGTTAGTAGTGAGTATGTAGGAGATGTAACTGAAAATATAATGCATTGTAGATTGTATTACATCATGTATTAGACACAAATCATGAAATCAATACCAGAGAACCAAATAATGTCACCACCTCTGTACTAACAACCAACATTTTAGCATAAGGAGTATCACATGAGTGTTTACTTGCACATCAGGAGTATCACAATTACAACTAAAGAGGCATTGTCCTTCACAAGGAGAGTTCCAAGCCTCGCAACTTCTTCCTCCAGCTCTGCACATGACCCTCAGTTACGAACCTCGTCCCTCGGCTATGATTATTTCAAGATGAAATCAACATGCTATTTCTCTCACATGGAACATGTTCAGAATTTAGTCAGTCACACTAATCTTTCAACTACAAAGGCAGAAAGAAAAATGGAATGTTCAATAACTATTTTTTTGGAACAATAATGCTTGTAGCATTAAAAAACCGAGAACGTGAATTGAGGACAACAGAACAATTATTTGTAACAATGGCAAGCTTGGCGGATGCAAAATGATCACTCTGAAACTATATCTTTAGAATCAAATTAAAAAGGAACAAAATAATCTAATACTCCATCCGTTCCAAAATAACTGTCTCAAGTTTGTACAAAAACATCATGTATCTCTGGGACCAATTTTTAGACCATGGTACCACATAAATCAAGAATCAGACATTTCAGATTGCAACATATTCATGGTCAGTTACCAATCATGTCACACCAAGGATTTGCACATATAACCTGAAATAACTGCAGCTAGCTTGAACTCTGAAATTTACCGGGTGATAGACAAAAGCAATACCACCAAACCTTATTCTTATTGGACGAGCACAAGATTTATGAGAAGATAACACAGACAAAATCCTATTTGGTTTATGGATGCATGCACTTTTTGGATTGTGCACATCAAAGCATGGAAGAACATTCCTATGAGAGCCATTGTAGCACAACGAAGTAAACAAAAAAACAAAAAAGAGAAGCGAGTTTGTATAATGTAATTTAGCAATCTATCAGCCCATGTCACCATTTATTTTCCTGAGACCAAAGAAAATGACAGAAGTTTCACTATTCTTTATTGTACCTTTCTACCAGAATACTCTCTATTTACGAGCACCACACAAACTATTTCCACTTGGCGGCTAGCCACTTGGAGGTTGGACACAAGAATCCTGGCCGCGAGCTGCAGAAGAACCACACACGCACATACGTCAAGCCAGGAGACACGAACACGGGCGCCATGAGGGGGGACGGAACAGACCGGAAGGGGAGAGATAGATCGAAAGAGGGAACGTACGGAGGCATAGTCAGGCTGGGAGGCAGTGAGCGCGGTGACGGTCTCGGCGGCGAGGTCGTTGAGCTGGCTGGTGGTGACGCCCATGTATACCCTGACGCAGACCTTCTACGCAGACGCCACTGCAGCAACCATATACAAAAAGAAAATGCAACGCTAGCGAAACTCGTGGTAAATTAGGACCAATGCTTCAGCAAGCAATTTTTAAGCATGCATGACAAGGATGACTATAATGTATTAACACAATACAAATTCAGTTTCGGTATAAGAATCAATGAAGAAGACTATGCCTACTTAATTTTGTCACAATATGTAACCAGAAGTAGTTGATTTAGTGGATAGTAAAATATACAACACACTCACCCTTCTGATAAAAGAAATTGTCCTCTAGGAGGGACTCTGCTTTGGAAGTAACATTGATGTACCGAAGAGAAGTGTAATGATCGTTAGCAGAAAAGGTACATGATAAAAAAATATGAGCTCGATTTCAGTGCATATAGAATACTTTAAAAAAATATGAGCACGATTTCAGTGTATATAGAATACTTTAAACAATTGAGTTATATATACGATGAGAATCAATCAACGCAATCTCTCTAGGGGTACTATAGCTGCTGCTCTACCTGTATTTCAAAACATAGAGCTTAGATCTTCTTTTGTCAATGCCTATCGATCCACTACTTTTGACAAGCCTATGGATCGTCGCCAAGGAAACATTCAAATGCATGCGGGCAGAGACTGAAAACTAACACTTATATAAGCCCAAATGCCACCATTACATTTTCTATGACTTTTCATACTGCTAAAAGCCTAAAACTGCATGAACTATGAAGAGAATATATATGATATGCCCACACTATATGATATGGAGTTCTATGAATATCCAATGCAACCCTGCAAGCGTTTTAAGGAACAAGAGTTAGCTCCAAATGATAGAATTTGATAAGGGATCTTACATCCCTCAAGTAACTCATTTACATGGTTTTCAAAATCGTGGGGTATTTCTACAAAACAATCAGTTAAAGCAGCTCACATGCATCAATAACATCCCTGTGTTGGCATCCCTCGATAATAACATGGACAAAGAAAAGCTATTTTTCATACAACGATGTAGAAGTTCTTATGAGAGGAGGCCACAACAAGATTAGGCGTCTACTGATCCCTCATTGCCTGAAATAAATAGAAGAGGGAACTATGTGTGAAGCTCACCTTGATGTGTTGGAATCAGATGCGCTCATTGTAGCTCGACCAAGCTGCGCCCATGGTCTTCAATGGCGCTCCCGCTGCCTGTACAACCTACTATAGGTTAGAACACGACGGGTGCATGGAGGAGACAAGGACAAAGGTTGGCAACATATCAAGCACAACCAAATAAGCAAGCTCACATTAACAAAGCAAAAAATGCTTTTCGCCATACTTCTCTCCTAGCCTTGTCCTCATATCTCATTTCCTGATTATACGCAGAACATCAACATAAATCATGTCATCAAAATACATGACCATGTTCACAAGAGCGAGAAATCACCTTTGTTCGCTAGATTCCCCTTCTTCCCTTCTCTTCTTTCCTAGATTTGCATACACGCATTTTAGAAAGCCCATATATTAGTCAATCAAAATTAGAGTGCCAGAGGAAGCAGAAGGCAAAGAAAAATAACGCATGATTTGCCACTTTAGGCCTACTGGTGCGCGTCGGTCCTAAACAAACGGTTTAAAACCCCTTTCCGTGACGGCATCTGAAATCGTCGCCAAGTGAGTGTGGGCGATAGGGGGGTCCTTCCCACACGATCCAGAAACCGTCAGGGATATGCTCTCCTGGCACACACGTTCGGCAAAATGAGGTTGTCTGCGACCGGCAAGCACTCAAATATGAAAATACGTACATTAGATCTAAAAAATACAATTATACGGCGAAATTGTTCCCGGTCGCAAGTACATCCCACACAGTCAGTCACCACTAAACGTTTCCATTCGTATGCACATCCCACACAGTCGCTCCAAGGAAAACGTTTCCGTTCACAGGTACATCACACATAATTTTTCCCGTTAAATCGTTTGCGTTATTGAATGTATCACACATGGTCCATAGAAGAAACTGTGTGGCAAAGACTGTCCATCACACATAGTTTTTATGTGGTAAACGTTTGCGCAAGGTGGCCTAACGCAAACAGTTTTCAAGAGAAAGTCGTGTGTGATAGTTCATTGATCCAACACGGTTTATTCCTAGAAACTGTGTGCGTTGCCTGAGGTCATCGCCCACGGTATTTTTTCAACAACCGTTTGCAATAGCAAAACACAATTAGCAGGCTAATTCGCCATTAGCCGGCTAATTATCTAATTATTAATAATCCATTTATTAATCTAATTGGCATTTCATATTAAGCACATAATATATTTCATTTCCATATCAAGGAAACAAAATTTCATAATTGAAATACATCAGAGTACAACATGATATAGCTTCAACACTCAGCTACCCCATTACACAACTGCACCAGTAGCAAGTTCCACATGCAATTTGTAGAACCTTTCGAAATTAGCATCATAGATGGTATATAGACAGATGCATCTCATCTGGAAAACAGCTGAAGCGGAAGACGAATACTGAGCCTTCATTCATGTTGAAGGTCTTTGCAACTTTAGGCCAATGTCTGTGGATGATTGACCGTCCGTCCTTCGTCCTCTTCGGGAACACTTCAATATTGAACCGTGGGTGTTGTATGAAAACTTTCCTCGCCTCCTGACCATAGAGGTGGTTTGAGAGGTAATCATCAGTGAACTGCTTTGGAAAGGCCTGAAAACAAGGATGTGCATAAATATCTTCTTTATATTGGAAATGGGGCAAAGGAATAAAAAAAGGCAAGATATAATAGTTAGTATCATCTTGTAGTGAACTGATGTCTTCTTCATTGTGTAGACAAAGATCTTATTGTTTTTTATCACTAATTTCTTTATCTTAACAATCTTTCTGAGTTTCTTGATTTGATTGATATTCATGGACAACTCATTTCCCCATATGCAAAAAGGGTCAAACAGTTGGTCAAAACCTCTGACAACAGGACCTACATGTGCAAGACCAAATTATTAAAAACCAAAATATTAGAATGGTTCGTGCAATTGCATAATAATATGCTATTAGACAACGGACCATGCACGTGCTAACCTCGATTGTAAACCTCAGTGCTTCCCATTGTTTCCCTGCAACACATATAAGGTAGTTAGTCATCAGGTTAAGTAAGGGTTCGCATGCTATCAGTAAAATATGTTGATGGAAAATAAGCACATTGCATATCAGATTAATTGAAGCCACATGGAAACCCCATTTACCCAAACCGCATGATTAAGAACTAGGAAATATAGCACTTGTATATATTTCTCATGTATTAAGTGCAACCAAATTCGATTTATTCCTCACATGCACAACAATACGAAATTCTACCCATGATAATTGGACATCGCATTGCAGAATTGAAACAAGCAGTTAACTAAACACCACAACAAATGAACCAAATATTAACTGAGCACCACATTGCACAATATAACATACTCCTAATAGAAGATAAGAGAGTTAATCAAACAGTTAACTACAACCAATTGTAGCAATTGTATTTGTTTCTTGTGTATTTACTACAACCAAATTCAATTTATTCCTCACATGGTATACAATAACAGAATGCACCCATAATTTTGTAAAGATAAATTATTTCTCACATGGAAGACAATACAAAATTGCAGCCTGAAGAATTGAACATCACATTTGCAGAATTGAATCAAACAGTTAACTGAAGAGTGAAGACGACAACTAATTAACAAAACAGTTAATAAGTGAGCACCACACTGCACGACATATACAACATATACACTAGAGCAACATATTGCATGGTAAAATTAGATAGCAGAATTCACTAGAATTTGTGAAGAAAAGGCAGGAGCAGCACACACAATGGGTAAACCGAGCATGCTTAACCGGCGTAGCTAGCAAATGGCAAGGTGCTCCTTCAAGATCTGGGGGTCGGCACAAATAGCAGCCATCGCGATCTCATCCACGCGTGCGGCTGCGATTTGCTTCTCCGCTGCCAAATGCTCCTTGAGGTCTTGGCTATACTGCGTGCACCATGGCTTTGGCCGACGCTTTTTTGGTGGAGGGGTCGGTGATTTGGGTGGAAGGTGTCGCGCTCGCGCCGGCGGTCGGGGCATCTGGGATGTGGAAGGAGGAGGAGGATGGTGGTCGGGTGTGGATTACCTGCCTGGATAGAGGAGGCCGAGCAGCGTGAAGGAGGGTCGCCGACAAGGAGGCGGTGGCGCTGCAAGCAAGGAGTAAAGGTTTCAACTTGGAAATGAGGGCGGAAAGAGAGGAAATGTGGCTTTTGGTAAGGGGGAGGGGGCGGGGAGGTAGATATTTCCACGGAAGCCAAAAATTTGGAATCGCTTCAGCCAAAAAACTGCCGCGCAAAGTGTCACCAGACACGGTCCCTTATTCAGAACTGTGTACGATATGTGGACATCACAAACGATTCAGATAGCTTAACCCATGTGTGATGAGTTTGAATGTCCAAAGTTTTGGTTTGAATTTCCATGGTTACGGTGGTCATCCACGTCATTGCATAATTTGGATACACAAAGGAGACTACAACACACCCACATTTCTTAATCGAGCAAGTTCAGCAATTAAACAGAGCTAGCTGGCCTAAACATTACTCTAACAAATTAAAGACCGACACTCTTAATTAAACAAAACAAAGAGTACTACTATGGCAGGTGCTCGTTGATCTTCGCCGCCGCCTTCATGTCCATCTCACGCCCGACAGTCTCCTGGGGAAGGGGCTCCATGGCATCCATCACACCATACTCGGTAAGCATCTCGCCATCCGCGTCCGCCGTCTCTTTGGAAAAGGCTGCCATGAGCTTGGCGTGGGCAGACGCGATTTGGGCTTGGACGGGCTCCGTCGTCGCAAGGTATGCGGCGGAGGAACGGACGGTTGCTCGAACGCTCTCGGCGATTGCCAACTCTTCGGGCGTGGGTTCCCGACCGTTGTCGGAGAAGCTTCATTCGATTTGTGCGGTGACCGCCATAAGCTGGGTGTGGGTGGCCTCGACATGGTCATGGGCGGCCTCCATCAGGGCTAAGGCCGCCGCTGCGGAACGGACAGCTGCTCTGCCGCTCTCGCTAGTTTCTATCCCCGAGGCAGATGTTGCTGCCGCCACCTAAGAAGCAACAACAACCGTTTGGGCTTCCTTTACCGCCCAGTCACAAATTACGACCATGCTCATGCACCTTGTTAGCACGCTGATACGTCTCAAACGTATCTACTTTTCCAAACACTTTTGATATTGTTTTGACCTCATCCTTGCATGATTTGAACTAAACTAACCCGGACTGACGCTGTTTTCAGCAGAGCTGCCTGTATGGTTTTATTGTGTGCAGGAAAACGGATTTTTAGGTATCTCAGAAAAATCCACGAAAAATCACAGAAAATCCACGCACCCGAAGGAACCCGGAGCCAGAAGAGGGGCCAGAGGGGGGCCAGGGGGGCCCAGGCGCCCTGGTGGCGCGGCCCAGCCCCTGGCCGCGCCGGGGGGTCGCCTGGGTGGGCCCCACCTCCCCTGGTGCCCTACTTCGACTCGTATTTTAGCTCGTGACGGAGAAACCCCAGATCAGAAGTTCTTTTCGCAGTTTTCGTCACGGAGCCGCCGCCACCGTCTGTTGTTCTTCGGGAGGGCTAATCTGGAGGCTGATTTGGCCTCCGGAGAGGGGAGATCGTCGCCATCGTCATCACCATCACCACTCCATCATCCCTCCATGACTTCTCCTTCCATGTGTGAGTAATCCCCTGCTGTAGGCGAAGGAGATGGTAGGGATTGAATGAGTTAGATCATGTAATAGTTTGTCAGATCGTTGGGGGCATGTTGTCTATCATCTACTATGGTGTTTATCATCTTTGCTTCAACTTGTTATGCTTAATGCTTGACACTTAGGGCCCGAGTGCCATGATTTCAGATCTGAACCATATGTGTTTGCATGAATATATTTGTGTTCTGGATCCTATCTATGAGTTGTTTGCACCTATTACGGTTCGGAACCGGCGATCCCAAAAGTGACAGCTTGGGACACCAAAGGGGATGGTCCGTAGTTTGAGGATTACATGTATCCATTGAGTTCATTGCTTTGTTCCGGTGCTCTTTGACAGGAGCACCTTAATCTCCATAAGTTCCTTTTGGCCCCGTTCGTAGCGGGATGGTAGGACAAAAGATGTTGTGCAAGTTCTTATTGCAAGCACGTACAACTACCTATGGGATACATGCCTAATGTTTGATATTTGCCTAGATGATCATTACTTTTCCGTGTGCCGTGCCCCAAGTTAGAAACATGATATATCTCATCCATGCAGCGCCCAACCATCCATCTCCCTAGCCTACAGTGTTCTAAATCCTGCTGGTTACTAGTTACTACTTTTGCCATTTACTCCTACTATTTACTTTTGCTGTTTAATTTTACTATCACCATCATCACTATCATATCACTGTTGTTCGCACACGAACACGTCACCGTGTACCCTCGACGCCGGGGGTGATGCACCGCAGCTCACGTCGAAGGAGACCCGTCCGGAAGCGCGGTACGCAGGCAATCCGGCGGGCGCTTTTGTAGACCCGAAACCCCACACGCCCGGGAGGGACCCCGTCAGGGCGCGCGGCGGCTATGGGCTGCCCTAGGTCGACCTGATCGCCCCTAGGGCCTCGAGGTTCGCCGCCCTGCAACAAGAAGAACGAACGAAGAACGAGGAAGAAGAAGAACTAGGGTTAAGGAGAAAAGATAAAAGATAAAAAGTGGTAGATGAATTGATCGATTGTGTGTTGTTCAATCGGCCATCACCCCTTGAGTATATAAGAGGCGGCTGGACTTCCCGTGCAAGGAAAAGGCTTGGATTCACGTCCAAAATCCTAGCCAAATTCGGATTGGTTTTATCCGAACTTTCCAAAACTGTTCGGTTTAAATTGGCTGTACGTTGTGGGTAATATTTGAGGTGGTAAACGACCTCGGATGGAAAAGAGCCCAAAAGCAATCTTGACCGTTTCGACGAGACGAACAACTTTCATGTTGAACGTTTTTCGATTTGAAGCCATCTTCTAGGCCAAAACGGTCACGCAATACAGGCTGTTATTCGCGCTACTCATCAGACACATGGCTGGTGGGGCGCGCCACTTTTGGCTCTGTGACAGGGCTGTGTTCGGATGGCTGTAACTTTTGCATACGAACTCGGATTGGGACGATTTTTATATCAAAATCGACCGTTTCGACGAGACGAAGACAATTCGTGTATAAAGTTTTTCCATGTGAGACAGTTTTGGTGGTCTAATCTGCCGAATACTGATCTAGATATAAAATCTCAATGCTTTGAACATAGTTTTGGCACTCGAGATGAGATCGGATGACGATGGCCCAAACATAAAAAATGTTCACCTCGACAATACGAAACCTTTTCACTTTGAGCACTTTTCCATTTGAAGCCATCTTATTTGCTTTTTATGCCGTGCCAAAATCTGGTGTCAACACATGCCCCCTGTTTTCTGGCAGAGCTTGCGTGCCAGAAAATACTTCATCCAAGCACGATGTCAACACTACATCGGCTGTGCATGCTAAGAACGATAATTGTTATCGGTCATATTCTTAAGCGTGTTACTTCTTGGTAGAGCCTCTTGGATAATAGTCGTCTGAGAACAACAATTGGACGTCACAAAGGCCTCCACGTAAGTTTCTTATGTCAATTCGGACCTTGCTTTGTCCAGGCACTCCCTGGGAATATTAGAACCCTTTGACGGTAATCCGGTTGCTGAACGATTATGACCATGCACCACAAAGGAATACTGTCAACTGTTCGGCGACTCAACTCATTATTGATCAAAGTAAACCATCAAGCCTCCGCCGAACAATGTCTCTCTCCTGACTTGGGTCCTGCAAATAACTAACACCAGGAGTCAGAGCTTTTTATGTACTAGACCCTTGATCAGTGGCCGACTCAATAATTAAGTTGGCCTTGCTAGTATTGGCAAACACTGAGCATCGGCTATAGGAGTAGGAGATCAACCATGGTGAACACCGTTAACCAGATGCCGGCTTTGCCAACACAATGAATTCTGAGGGCGATATGCAAATATCGGCCATGCGTTCTCATCTCAAAGGTGCTCGGGAATCCGTCCACCAAAGTGTGAATAACCGAAATAAGTCAGATGTTTCGGCCGAGGATAAATTCCATAGTGTTGATTTCGATGATACGATTGAAGAATGTGCATGACACGCCTCCTGGAGTTTCCTATAGTGAGATGAAAATTGTCGTCCTCGCCTACGGGATTTACACTTGTACTCCCTTATTTCTGCCTGCTTCGCAACAGGAGATGTGATGCCGCACTTGTCTCGAGGATTTTCCTTAGGAACCCAGGCCATGTTCCTCTTCTCCAGCTCTTTGGCCCTAAGCTGCTTCAGCTTCTTCTGTTGCGAATATGGTAAGCCGAGAGGGCATTCCGGCTGGGATTTTGGTTTATGCACTGGCAAGTTCTTCCTGACTTTGGGAATCTCCGGCTTGGCATGTCCAAAATCGGTGATCGGATCCCTGAGATTTACTTGCTTCAGTTTGTTGTCCTTAGCAGCCAACATAGACTCGACTGGCTTTTTGTCATTTGGAGTCGGATCTGAAATAGCACTCTTGCGGCCATCCTTTTCTTTCTTCACTTTTTTAACACTTGTTGCAATAGAAGGTCGGACATCATTTCTATTTTGACTGCTCCTCTTGGGAACCCATGCCATATTCTTCTTTCTCAACTCATGTGCACTAAGTTTTTGTAATTCCTTCTCTTGCCAATGCGCTAAGCCGAGTGGGCACCTCGGTTGTGATTCTGTTTCAACCAATGCCAACTCTTTTTTGGCCTTGTGCACTCTCAACTTATTCCCTTCAGATTTGGCACTTGATTGACTTGCCTCGTTGCCTTTTGTAGCCAATGTCAATACTTTAACTGGCTCTTTGTTATTTGAGAACAAATCTAAAGTAGCACACTTACGACCATCTTTCTTGACCTGATACACTTGCTTGACCACCTCTTTCTTGTTGCTTGAGCTCCGGACCGATTCCTTATGATTGAAACGGTCTTTGACTTGTGATTGTTCATCAAATGTTGATCTTTTTGGAGCTGCATAATGTTGGCGAGATGATCTAAAATAAGATGGATAATGTGCCCTTGTATCATACCTGCCCCATGATAGATATGGATTTACATGAGCGTAGGGAGGCATCCACGACATTGGCATTGGCGGCCCAAAAGCAGGATATGAAGTCTGCTTGCTCAACGTCTTCCTTTGCCAATTCCGGTCTTCAGATTTATGCCTTGGGGGTGACCTCGATGCTTTTGCTTCACTCGGCCGATAAGCACTCTTTCCCTCACTTATCTTTTGGTATTTTTCTAATAACTGCTCAAAAGTGACTTTCAGCTTTTTGCTTTTGTGCTTACCATGGCCTTTGCTTTCTTTGGTTGTGCGTGCAACGGTCTTTGAATTCTCTTGTTGCCCCCCAGTGCTAGATGTTACCATTTTAGATTTGATGGAATATCCGTCTTCAAGATTGTTCTTGATGCACTTTTTAACAATATCCTTGCTCGAAGACTTGACCCCATCATCATTTACGTGTACATATCCACTTTTAGATAAATCAGCTGGAGATAGCTGAGTCAACATTTGATGGCCGTCAAAATGATCCGACTGTCCAAATGATCGTGCCTCAACAAACTCCAATCGTCCTATCTTGTCCGATTGCTTGACTTGATGGATCATGTTGCAATCTTTGACATTTTGCTTGAACGAACATTGCGTTGGCTCTTGTCTTGACGGCTCGACATCTTGATCAATTATAATAATAGGATTAGTCAGCGATGTACCGATTATGTGATCAACTATGCCTGTACTGGACGTACACTTCTGGTCCATTAACCGATATTGTGATACCAGCTTTGATACAAAACAACCGAGCGGTGTGAGTTTAACATCATCCGACTCGGCTATGCATTGATTTTCGTCCTCCTTTCCCGATGCTCCTGAATCAGCTATCCTGGAGAACTTTGAACCTGGCTTTATATTCCTGCAACCAAAATAATTACAGAATATACGTCTCATCTGAGACCAAATATTAGCCAGGCATGAAACAAACAAAGTTGTCCATATGAATATAAAGTTCAGTCGGCATGACGGGAAAAACTTTGGTTGCGATAAGTTGTCACTATTAGCCTCTATGAATGGCGCCATGTGTTGATCGGCATGATTAGTAACAAGATAATTCGAAACAAACATATTACTCATCTCGATCGGTCTTTCAAAATTAATTAGAATCTTACTAACGAGTGCATCAACAATATGATTTTGACCGAATCGAAAACTGAGTAAACTCTCGGCTAGGTGTACCTTTGTGAAGCCGTTGGAACGAGAAGATGGTTGCACCACTGGAGTAATACCTTGCTCCACTTCTGAATAATTCTCGAATGCATCTTCCTCTTTTTCTGGATCTCGTGCCCCATCACTCGGATTGCCTGAGTAGATTTCACTTGGATGCTCTTCGTGAGTTGAACTTTGCTCGACCGTATTTTCTTGTTCTTGATGTTCATCGTTAACCGAACTTTGTTCGGCCATATTACTTTGTCCGTTCTTTTGCTCGGTGAAGCTTGCATCTTCTATTTTGGTACACGCAGCAATAACTGGCTTGATGCACTCGGCTTTAGCGGCTTTAGCTGGTGATGTACTCGTCTGACAAGATGTACTCGGGTGGCACGATGCACTCGGCTGGCTCGATGCAATGCACTCGGCCTTAAACGTCTCAGTGGTCAATTTGGTTTCAATTGAATCCACCATTGTCTTGTTACTAAAGGAACTGTTCAACTCAGCTGAAGACGACTTAGTCATATTTGACTCGGTTTCAACCGAATCAACCGTATTAGACGAGTGAACCCATTCTTGATGATTTTCTTGCAAAGCTTCTTTTTCATCTTGCTTCAAAAGTGCAGAAGCGCCAACATGGTTGCTACATGGAGGAAGGCACTTGGCATATTCTTGCAAATATCCCACTTCACGCTTCTTCTTGAGTGCTTCATAAGCATGTCGATATTCTGCTGGTAATTCCTCAAGAGTTGGCGTAGTAAATTCGTTGACGCTATTCCCTGTGAGCTTTGACTTGATCTTGTCCACTTGGGCCACATATTTTCCTTTAAACTCAGCCCTACTTGGATCGGCTTGCCCCCCAATACTTTTACGAACTTTCGGCAATGAATTGATGTTGCCGAAACTTTGGGATTTTATAGGGGCTGTATAACATGCTGCAATTATAGGTGAAGATGTGTCCACTGTTGTTGAATATTTTCTCACGCTAATTTGATCAATTGGCAACACTTCGTCTTCTTTTAAAACCATAGCTCTTATTGCCTCATAATCAGGAACCAATCCCTTTTCGTGTTGCTCAAGGCAAATAGCACTAATCTTCTTATTTTGGGCTAAACTTTTTAATGCAGCCAGAGCCACCTCATCTCCTGTAATATTAGGCACATTTTCTCCTATAGAATCTCCATCTACTCGGCTATAACCGCGAAGGCGAGCCGAGTCATGAATATTTTTAGTTTCATATGCCCCTGAACAATTAATCTTATAAGGTATAGTATATGATGTTTGAGGATAACTAGCCAAATAACTATATGATGCATGGCCGATTCCCCCGTCCATCGGCATGTTTGGGGATGAACCCGCATATCGCGAGTCGGCAGCCGATGGACAAAACTGTGAGATGCCCTCATGTACATGAGGTGTCATATATTGATCACTCGAACAAATCATGTTATTCATCGGCATATTAAAAGGTGTTGCCGATGCACGAAAGTTCAGATTCATAAGTTGCATGTCGCGGTTCTGTGAATTCCAAGTTTCTCCAATGGAATAACTAGTCGGCCTTTGCTCGTTAGGGCTAGCCGACATGACATGTCCATTGAAAGATCTAGCAACATCAACATAATGGCTATTTGCATCTACATAAGGAGATTGATGATACATGTTACCGTTGTAGATTGCAGCCGCTTGATGACGCTCTCCCCGTAGCAAGAACAGGCTGGAGACTGTTCAAAGCTTCGTCCCCAGCGGAGTCGCAAAAAAGTGTGTTCGCACACGAACACGTCACCGTGTACCCTCGACGCCGGGGGTGATGCACCGCAGCTCACGTCGAAGGAGACCCGTCCGGAAGCGCGGTACGCAGGCAATCCGGCGGGCGCTTTTGTAGACCCGAAACCCCACACGCCCGGGAGGGACCCCGTCAGGGCGCGCGGCGGCTATGGGCTGCCCTAGGTCGACCTGATCGCCCCTAGGGCCTCGAGGTTCGCCGCCCTGCAACAAGAAGAACGAACGAAGAACGAGGAAGAAGAAGAACTAGGGTTAAGGAGAAAAGATAAAAGATAAAAAGTGGTAGATGAATTGATCGATTGTGTGTTGTTCAATCGGCCATCACCCCTTGAGTATATAAGAGGCAGCTGGACTTCCCGTGCAAGGAAAAGGCTTGGATTCACGTCCAAAATCCTAGCCAAATTCGGATTAGTTTTATCCGAACTTTCCAAAACTGTTCGGTTTAAATTGGCTGTACGTTGCGGGTAATATTTGAGGTGGTAAACGACCTCGGATGGAAAAGAGCCCAAAAGCAATCTTGACCGTTTCGACGAGACGAACAACTTTCATGTTGAACGTTTTTCGATTTGAAGCCATCTTCTAGGCCAAAACGGTCACGCAATACAGGCTGTTATTCGCGCTACCCATCAGACACATGGCTGGTGGGGCGCGCCACTTTTGGCTCTGTGACAGGGCTGTGTTCGGATGGCTGTAACTTTTGCATACGAACTCGGATTGGGACGATTTTTATATCAAAATCGACCGTTTCGACGAGACGAAGACAATTCGTGTATAAAGTTTTTCCATGTGAGACAGTTTTGGTGGTCTAATCTGCCGAATACTGATCTAGATATAAAATCTCAGTGCTTTGAGCATAGTTTTGGCACTCGAGATGAGATCGGATGACGATGGCCGAAACATCAAAAATGTTCACCTCGACAATACCAAACTTTTTCACTTTGAGCACTTTTCCATTTGAAGCCATCTTATTTGCTTTTTATGCCGTGCCAAAATCTGGTGTCAACAACTGTTACCACTTATCTTTTGTTGCAAGTAAGTATATTTCAGGTGCGATTGAATTGACAACTCAACTGTCAAAGCTTATAAATACTCTTTGGCTCCCCGTGTGTCGAATCAATAAATTGGGTTATTCTTACCCGCGAAGACTATCTCGATCCCTTACGGTTTAGGGTTATCAAGTACCGTTTTCTGGCGCCGTTGCCGGGGAGCATAGCAATATTTACAAGTCTACTTGAAGTATCCTACCTGCTGCACTTCATCCGCTATGGGTAAGAAAGGAGACCCCAAGGTTCCGATCTTACTATCCACTACAAGAAGAGGTACTGTTCTGAGCACTAGTGCTACACTTGATTCACCTTCTGTTATGAGTAAGTTTGCCTCACCACCACCACATGATGCTCCTACGGAATCTGTTACTATGTCCGATACTCTTGATGATGCTTCTACTACTGTTGATGATATTAGTTCCCTTGGTTATGCTCTTGAGAAACAGATCGCTGCTGCTGCTAAAAAGTCTGGAATTGAAATTCCTGTTACTCGCTACCCTATTGGTGAAACTTATGATTATCCTGATTTGAGTAAACTCAAGGAGAGACTCCTAGATGATGATTACTATATGCTTGATGAAGATTTATGCAGGGAACTAACAGAGTTTTCTGGCTCTGACCCTGAAGTTATTAAGAAACTGTTTGAAAAACACTCGTTGAAGAACAAAACCGTTCCTGATCCTGAATTTGCTACATCTCCTATATGCATTGATGATCCTGATTATGATTTCTCTGTTGATCTTTCACTTATACCTATGGTTGAAGCTGACCCCTTTTATGGCAGAGAAAATGATGATGCTATTGCACACCTGACTAAACTCGGTGAGTTGGGTGGCCTGTTTACCACATATGAGAAGATACGATGCTTTTATGTGACCAAGCTTCTTCCTTTCTCCTTGAAGGAAGGTGCTAAAGCATGGTATGATTCACTCCCATGCGGTTCCATTAAGAGTCCTCAAGACTTAGCTCACACTTTTGTTGATAAGTACTTTCCTGCTCACATGCAACATGCTGCTTTACAAAGAATTTATAACTTTAAACAGTTGCAGGATGAGTCTCTCCCTAAAGCTTGGGGGAGGTACTGCGGTCTGATTCGGGCTAGACCAGGACATGAAGTCCCTAAGAACGAATTAATTGATATATTCTATGCTGGTCTAACTGATGAATCCAGGTCATATTTGGACAGTTGTGCCGGTTGTGTTTTCAGGAAAAGGACGCCGAAAGATGCAGAAGATTTGATGGGCAGGATTGCCAAAAACCATGAAGATTGGTCCATCCCTGAACCACCTCCACCACCAAAGAAGAGGGGCATATTTGTTCTAAGCCCCGAAGATATGCGAGAAGCAAAGAGGTCTATTAAAGAGAAAGGTATTAAAGCTGAAGACGTGAAGAATCTACCCCCTATTGAGAAGCTGTGTGAGCCTACCACTCACCCTCCTATGGTAGAGGTACACTCTCTTTTAGATTTCAACGCAAGTGACATCCCTCATGGTAAGCCTCCTGATCAATGTTTAGATGAGTTTGATAATTTTATTATGAAACAAAATCATTTTAATGAGAGGATACAAAGTCAGTTGCATGATAATTCCCTTGCTATCAAAAATTTGCTTGATGTTCTAGGTAGAACGGTTAATGATGTTCAATGTCTTGTGAAGCATTTTCATATGGTTCAAACTCAGCTTGACCAAATTTCTAATGTGCAAAAAGATTTGCTTGCTAACAATGCCAAACAAGATGATTTGCAGGCTTTCGGGATTAAGACCCGAGGAGGAACTAGCACTCAAGATCCTCTCTATCCAGAGGGGCACCCGAGGAGAATCGAGCAAGATTCTCAAATGTAGGAAGAAGAAATTGTTGGCTCTCCAAAGAAGAAGAAGAAACATAAGGAGGCTGACAATTCTAATGATCCTATTGTAGATGAAGAGCCAGCTGTTGATCCCAACAGTGTATCTATCTCCGATGCTGAGACTGAAGACGGTGCTGAACCTGCAGGTAAGGATAACGAGAAGAATGATCCGCCTGAAGTTCGAGAAGAAGAAGCACTTGACAAACGTAAGAGGTACACTAAAGAAGACTTCATCGCAAGAAAACATGGGAAGGAAAGAGAACCATGGGTACAGAAACCCATGCCCTTTCCAGGTAAGTCCATCAAATCTAAAGAAGAAGAGCATTACAATAAGTTTTGTGAGTGGATTAAGCCTCTTTTCCTTCAAATTCCTTTGACTGATGCTATTAAGTTACCTCCTTATTCAAAATATATGAAAGATATTGTCACTAATAAAAGAAAAGTTCCTAATGAAGCAATATCTACTATGCTTGCTAACTACTCTTTCAGTGGCAAGATTCTTGAGAAGCTCGGTGATCCAGGTATACCCACCATTCCTTGCTCCATAAAGAATAATTATGTCAAAACTGCTTTATGTGATCTTGGAGCAGGAGTGAGTGTTATGCCTCTCTCTCTTTACGAGAGGCTCTGTTTAGAGAAACTAATTCCTACAGATATCTCCCTTCAGATGGCTGACAAGTCAACCGCCGTTCCGATAGGTATTTGTGAGGATGTTCCCGTAGAAGTTGCTAATTGTTTGATTCTTACTGATTTTGTTGTGCTTGACATGCCCGAGGATGGGAGCATGTCCATTATTCTTGGTAGACCTTTTCTTAACACCGCAGGTGCTGTTATTGATTGCAATAAAGGGAAGGTCACCTTCAATATGAATGATAAAGAACACACGGTATATTTTCCAAAGAAGACCGACAGGAGGCATGGCCTCAACTCTATAGAGAATATCGATACCGTGAAGATTGGAGAATGGCACTATCCACTACATGTGCCTCACAAATACAAAACTATCATGGTGGGGACAATGTCCATCAAAGTAAAGGTTCAGTGATTACTTCGTAAGAGGTGAGACTTTTTGC
Organism: Secale cereale; assembly: GCA_902687465.1. Taxonomy (NCBI): domain Eukaryota; kingdom Viridiplantae; phylum Streptophyta; class Magnoliopsida; order Poales; family Poaceae; genus Secale; species Secale cereale. Next base: position 217,271,626 of record LR738715.1, on the reverse strand, counting down.
TCTATATATCGCCTGTTTGTTGGTAAGACTTGATCAAACTTACTAGTAAACATGTTTTATATAGATGAAAAGCTGAGCTTGTTATGTTTTCATTTATTTTAGTTCTTGTTCTACTTGCTGTACCAAGTATTTATGTTTTGAAGCTTCACAATACTACTCACTGCTTCAAGTTTTCAGAGAGTTTCGCAGCTTTTTGAACTTCGAAAAAATTTCAACAGTGAAGTTTTCAAAAAAATTCTAGAAAAATTTAAATAAAAATTTCCACGTCGGGAGTGACCCAGAGGGACCTGTGGCCAGCCAGGGGGACCCACCAGTGGCCCAGGCGGCCAGCTGGCGCGGCCTGCCCCCTGGCCGCGCCCACAGGGCGCCTGGGGCCCACAGGGCCCCCCTCCAGGTATGTCTTCTTCCTCCCTCTCTCTTTTTCTGCAAAAACGCGAGTTCTGCACTTGTTCTTGTGTTCTTGCTGTTCTTGGAGGCGATTCTTCGATCTCTCTCTACAGCCCACCATTTGAGTTGAGATTTTGAACAAATACTCCCTGGTATGTGACTCCTCCACCCCTCCAATTAGATTTCTGATTGGTGGCTTCATTTGTGAGTATTTAGTAGTTCTTGGTGCTGTATAGATGAGCTTGCATGCATGTGTAGAAAGTTATTTTCTAAGTTTTGATGCAAGTTTATGCCTTAGGCAAGTGAGTTGAGTAGTTTGCCTTAACTCACCTTGTTTTAATCCTTGTTTTTGTAAATTGCCAAAAATTTCAGAAATGAGTTTGTTAGGAAGGGCAAAAGGGTGGCTTGAGAAGAGGAGGCCCGCACACTCCGATCGAGTTACTAGAGCCGCAGCTTCACCCTCGACTGCTAGGGTGAGCTATAATGAAGATCATGTGCCCCTGGAGTTGTTGGAAGACACAAGTCCAGCACGTGCTATGACGTTTCCATGTGATGAATTCCTTGAAGCTGCGGGAATCAAGGATGAGTTTTATAATCTTTGTGCTAATGCAGGTCTGACACGGCTCGTCACGTGCCGTGTTACTCAGTATCAAAAACTCACCTCCAGTTTCATTAACAGTTTTAGATATAATCCTGATTCAGGTGCTATTGAGTTTAAAATTTACAATGATCTTATCACCATGCCTTTGGGAAAGTTTTGTGAAATAATAGGTGTGCCAAACATTGGGAGGACGGCTAGGATGGCCACTCAGCCCTCCGAGCTGAAAACCGTCATCAACTCTCTCTGCAGCATGGGTACAAGGGATATTCATCGGTCGAAGATCTCCAGCATCTTATTTCCTCACCTCAGGTATTTTGCATATTATGTTGCTAGAGGGGTGTTAGCTCGTGACAACACGAGCAACATTTCTGCTCCGGATATTGCTATCTTGGCAGCAGCCCTCTCAGGGAGGTCTGATTATAATCTGGGTGCCTTAATTGCTCGACGCCTTGCTATGAACGGTAACAAGGGAGACTTATATGGTGGCATTTATGCCACACTTATCTTAGAACATCTTGGAGGCACCCCACACCCTGATGATAATTCTTTTACTTATTTAAGCTTTGATCTTGCTGCTATGAAAAAGCATAAGTTTGTTACCATGGCTTCTGAGCTGGATAATCTTGTTTATATCTTGCGTTTCGAAACTGCCGCGGAACGCGAGATCCGTCTACCTGCACCTCTTTTGTTTGATTTTTCTCGCAGGAACGGATGGTCCTTTGATGTTGTCCAGTTCGATGAGTTCATGGCCCAGTATCAGTTTCATAACCCCATGGAGGGGGTTGTGCCCGACGAGGAGGAGCACGGTGAGTTACCACCTTTTCAGGAAGAAACCGCCACCGAGTTTGGTGAAGGGTCTTCCTCTGCTTGGCGTACGGACCCTTCCTCGTGGGAGACTCCGAGGAGTTCGGTATACGCGCCGGCATCCTTCTACGACCCTTGGACTCACCACTGTTCCCCCGGAGCAGGAGGCTCCTGGGGGCAGTAGCTGCTACCAACTTAGGCCAAAAGCCTAAGCTTGGGGGAGTACGTGCCCCTCTCGCTTTTCCATTGTATTATCCGTTTTATTCGCTTTGACCTTTTCGAAGTTTTTGCCCGTTCCTCTTTATTTCTCTCTTTGCAAAAACAACAAAAAGATTTTCTCTTTCTTTTGCTTTCATTCAACCTTTGAAATAATCCAAAAAGATTTTCTTTCTCTTTTTAGTTTGCTTTGTTTTCAGAGTTCAGCTCGAGTCCGTGATGGCATTTAATTATATTTCCTACGTTCGATCGTGCAAGTGACGAGGCAATAATGACGAAGATCGACGGAAGGGAAGCAACAAGGAAGACCGGTATGAACTCTTCTTGTTTCTACTTTTGTACATATGCCTGTACTTATGATCTAGAGACCAGCTTGTAGCGACATAGTGCTATGTTTACAATGCTCTTCCAGTAGCTCATGCTTTCCTTGTGGCTAGTCTCGAATAACTAGAGTATATAATGTGTTATTGAAATGACTTACATGCATTGCATTGTTCATAGTTCGGTATACTAAGGTGGTATTTCCCTTTAGAGAATTTTTGGATTGACTTGGCACATGTTTACACATGTTTAAGACTAAAAAGTCTGCTCTGCCTTGATGATCTTTGAGTTTCAGGATAGTTATATCACTTTCATGCCCGATTCAATGTTGCTTTGTCGCTCTGCATGATTATGACCGTTATTGCTCTCTAGTTGGTCGCTTCCCAGTCTTTTGCTAACCTCCACCTGTAGTAAGCGGACTGACTGCTTGTGCATCCAAAATCCTTAAAACCTGTTATGCCATATGAGTCCACCATACCTTCCCATACATGGTATTTACCTGCCATTCCTAACGAAGACTTTCGTGTACCATCTCGAAATTAATCAAAAGCATTTCTCTTTTTGTGCCTCTTTTTTAGCTCATGAGGAAGTAGTAGTTAATTCATGATCTTTTTAAGTTGGACAAGTTTCACCCCGGGATTGCATGTCTAATGTGCAAACCCATAATACGAGAAGGAACTGGCATAGAGTGCGCCCAGCTCATAAAAGATAATACAACAAACAAACCCTCCTTCACGCTTTGTTCATGAGAAATCAGAAAACTTTGGCAGTGATAAACAAAGGAGATTAAGAGGATGTGATCGTCCTCATGCGGGAGCCTTTCCTCGAAACTTGTCCAGCTCAAGAAGTGATTGAGTTATCTGCTAGCATTCGTTGACGAAATATGCACCTCTCAAAAATGTTTTTACCTTTGTTTATAAAAACCAAGAGCTCTGGTACATGTTTAGTTTTTGTTTCCGACCACGGGTTTTCAACCTTGCCAACAAAAGCCACGGTTCGAGAGTCTCCACCTTCTTTCTTCAAAGCACCAACTAGGAGAGCATAATTGTCATTCTGAGTGTAATGTGCATTGTCCCAAAGTATTACATTGTCTTCTGCATGCTTGTGATATGATTTATTCTGAAATTCTTAGTTCTAGTCTCCTTTAAAACTCTGGAGGAGTTTCTGCATTTATGTTTTGCTTCACTCATGGAGGCTAGCGAGATACCACCCTAGTATGCTCAAGCTATGTGCAATGTGATCTTGTCTTGATTTTCAGTAGTATATTATTTACTTTTGGGTATTTGTGATTGGACACTTGAAAGAAGGATTGCTCCGTGCATTATCCTCATGGTACTGTTTCAATACTTGCTAGACTCTTTTCGTAGTACATGCTTATTGTGACGCCCGGATAGTTAAGCTACAGTAACCCTCTACTAATGACGACACGTCACCACAATTACTGTTGATAATCTCGTGTTAGTTCGAAAACGATCCAAATTAAAATTTGAATTAAAAGAAAATACAAAAGATTTCAAACATTAAAACTAAAATGTTCGGGACGTATCAAATAAATCATAAGGAATTATGGAGGAGAGTCCTTATTTTTATAAAATATTTAAATGCACCAAAATGGTTGAAACAGCAGACAAAACAATGAAGTAAATGCCTTTGGTATTTTATAAAATATTAAACTATTTTATTTAGTTGCCCAAAGTTATGTGGCAGTAGTATAATTATTGAGACTAATTTAGGAACTAGTATAAATCTTATTTTAAACTAAAATAAAAAGGAAACTGAAAGAGAAAACAGAAAATATAAAACAATAAAAAAAGGAGGAAGACAACCCCTGCCCCATTGGACCAAACCCATCCCTCCGGCCCAGCTGGCCGCCCCGAACCGGCCCACCCCGTGGCCTATATGGCCTACCCCCTCCCACCGACACACACACACAAAGAAAAGGGAGAAAACCACCCCCCTCCCCGGATAAGGATCCAAAGGGGATCCTGCCCCGACCGCCGGCCGCTGCGGCCCTGTCGCCGCCCGGAGCTCGCCGCTCGCCGTTGCCGTCGCCTCCCCGAGCTCCTCCACGCCGGACCGTCGCCGGCCACCCCTACTCAGCCACCCCGGTGAGCCCCCCTTTCCTCCTCTTCCCCGCGCTCGCCCCTGCGCGTTCTGCGTCACCCCGCGCGCTGGGCCGCGCCCGCCCGCTTCCCTCCGCACGCGCCCGCCGCATTCAGGCCTCGCCTGCGCGCACGTGTGGCTGCTGCCTGCCGCTCGGCCTCCTCCTGCTGCTACTTGCTCTCGCGCCGCCGCCGCTGCTGCGCCAGACTGCGCCGCCGCCGTCGCTGCTGCGCTGGCCTTCCCACCGCCTGCCGCCACGCCCACCTTTGCTGCGGCCGCGGCTGCCTCACGCGTCTTCCCGGCCGCGCCCGTGCCGACCGGCGGTGCCCGCCGTGTCGTAGCGCTGCTAGGCGCCCGCCGCGCCCGTCGACCGCCGGCCCCCGGCCTCCCCCGGCCCCGGCGACCTGCAGCCCCGCACGCCGCGCCGCCGGCCAGCGCCCCGCCGCGCCCAGGCCATCCCCTTCGCGGGCTCGGGCGGCCTCGCCCGCTACCGCATGCCCGTCGCCCGTTTAGGCCTATGGCCCAATGACAAGTGGGGCCCGTCCCCAGAACAAAAAAAAAACAACAGAAAAGAAAAAAAAACAATAATAAAAATAAATAAATAAATAAATAAATATATTAATTAATTAATTAATTAACAAATTAATTAACGTTATTAATCCTGATTAGATAAACCTAATCACTAGTTAACTTAATTAAACCTACTTAGTTAAACTAGTCTATGACAGCACGGTCCCACGAGTCAGGTTTGACTCTGGTCAACCGGGTTTGACTTGCTGACGTCATGGTGATGTCATGCTGACATCACCTATCACTGTTCTGGATAATGTTAGATTTAAATTAATTAATTAAATTCCAAGAATTAATAAAACCTTTAGAAAATCATATCTTTTTAACCGTAACTCGGATGAAAATAATTTATATATGAAAGTTGCTCAGACCGGCGAGACGAACCCGAATACGCGATCCGTTCGTCCGCCACACATCTCTATCATACCGAACATGCGACATTCCCCTCCGTTTCATCTGCCCGAAAATGCCTAACACCGGGAATACTTTCCCGGATGTTATTCCTCTTCGCCTGTATCACCGAGCACCGCGTTAGGTCACACGTAGCACCTCGTGTTGCCTTGTTATGTTTTGTGATGCTATTGCTTGCTCTGTTATTTATTTGTTTCCCCTTCGTTGCTTCTTTTCGGTAGACTCCGTTACCGCGATAGACCCCGAGACCGTTGATGCTTCGGTGATTCGACTACGGCTACGCTTCCGAAGATTCCTTTTGTCTGCAGAGCTTCCAGGCAAGCCCCCCCCCCCTTGATCACCAGATATCGCCTACTCTTCTCTCTACTGCTTGCATTAGAGTAGTGTAGCATGTTACTGCTTTCGATAATCCTATTCTGCTGCATAGCCTGTCATTGTTGCTACCACTGTTGATACTTTACCTGCAATCCTAAATGCTTAGTATAGGATGCTAGTATACCATCAGTGGCCCTACACCCTTGTCCGTCTGCCCTGCTATTCTATCGGGCCGTGATCGCTTGGGGGTGATCACGGGTATATACTATATACATACTTTACATACACATGATGATGATTCGGAGATGGGGGCTGAAGGGGCAGGTGGTTCCACACAAGTAGTGGTGGGCCTGGGTTCCCGACAGTCCCCTGATGGTTACTTTGTGGCGGAGCGACAGGGCAGGTTGCGACCACCTAGGAGACAGGTGGGCCTGGCCCTGGTCGTCGTCCGCGGTTATTTCATAATAACACGTTTAACGGGATCTTGGTATTTGATCTGAGTCTGGCCAATTGGTCTATACGCACTAACCAGCTACGTGGGAATAGTTATGGGTACTCGACGTCGTGGTATCAGCCGAAGCCTTCTTGACGTCAGTGGTTTAGCGGCGCGCGCCGGATTGGACTGGAAGCCTACTCTGGTATTAGGAGAGGCTAGGTCTGCTTACCGGCCGCCCTCGCAACGTGCAGGTGTGCATTGGGCGATGGGCCCAGACCCCTGTGTGCTTAGGACTTAGACCGACGTGCTGACCTCTCTGCTGTGCTTAGGTAGGGCTGCGACGTGTTGATCTTCCGAGGCCGGGCATGACCCTGGAAAGTGTGTCCGGCCAAATGGGATCGAGCGTGCTGGGATATGTGGTGCAGGGATATGTGGTGCACCCCTGCAGGGAAGTTAATCTATTCGAATAGCCGTGTCCCTCGGTAAAAGGACGACCCGGAGTTGTACTCGGACCTCATGACAACTAGAACTGGATACTTAATAAAACACACCCAGACAAGTTCCAGATATAACTCGGTGCTTGCTCTCTCACAGGGTGATGTGCGGGAGGATCGCCGGGTAGGATTATGCTTTACGATGTTACTTGGTGAACTCTTCTGCTACTCAAGACGGAGGCTGCCAGAAGCTTTGATAGTTGTTACTATTCCATCTACTCCCTTCTACTGCTGCAAGATGGAGGCTGCGAGATACGAGGATACTTGTTACTTCCATCTATTCTCTTCTACTGCTGCAAGATGGAGGTGGCCAGAAGCGTAGTCTTCGATTGGATTAGCTATCCCCCTCTTATTCTGCTTTCTGCAGTTTAGCCCACAGATATTACCCCCCCTTACACAGATATCATTGCATTTGTAGTGTAGATCCTTGCTTGCGAGTACTTTGGATGAGTACTCACGGTTGCTTTGCTCCCCCTTTTCCCCCTTTCTTCCTTTCTTCTCGGATGTTGCAACCAGGTGGTGGAGTCCTGGAGCCAGATGATCCCGATGATGTTTCTACATGGAGTTCGGCTTCGAGGAGTAGTTAGGAGGTCCCAGGCAGGTGGCCTTGCCTTTTCGATCGTTGCTATTTATGTGCTAGCCTTCTTAAGGCAAACTTGTTTAACTTATGTCTGTACTCAGATATTGTGGCTTCCGCTGACTCTTGTGTTTTTGAGCTTTTGTATTCGAGCCCTCGAGGCCCCTGGCTTGTAATATGAAGCTTGTATTATTTTAATTTGTGTCTAGAGTTGTGTTGTGATATCTTCCAGTGAGTCCTTGATCTTGGCCGTACACATTTGCGTGCATGATTAGTGTACGATCAAAACGGGGGTGTCACAAGTTGGTATCAGAGCCGACTGCCTGTAGGAATTCCCCTTTCCAACTCCTTGGCCGAAGTTGAGTCTAGTCTTTGAAAAACAAATTTGCTAACTTGTTGTGTGGCTTACGGGCCCACAACACCAATGGGTGGTATTAGGATCTTTTACTCCTCGTCTATACTCTGGGACTCTTATCTCGCTTCTGTTCGGGATAAATGAATTTTGCTAAATCTAACATTAGGATCTCGGTATCACTTTCACCCGAAGAGCACCTTATGATCGATGACCGTCTGCTGCACCAGAAGACCCTGAAGATACTCCCCGTTGTTAACCCGAGAACTTGTGCTCATCACCTTTGCAATTCACTGCCACCGATATATCCCTATGGATATCTGCATGCACTTGTCATTCTCATGATCATTGCTCGCCGCTCTTGTTGTTACAAGATGCCCCGAAATTTTCTCCGTTGTCCGAGAATCCCTTGAGTTTACTGTCTTTGCAGTTTTATTTCGCATGAAAACCCTTACGGTTATTTCCTCACAGTTATCGAGGATCCGTTCCTTTCAATTGTTCATGTGTCTCACAAAATTCTCCGGAATACTTTTCGATTTTTCGAAAATCCTATGCACCCTGTTACTCTTGAAATTCTTACCTGCTTGCATTATGGGTAATTCCATATGACTAGTAGTCTTCGTTAACATCCCTTGTCTTAGCCATTTTGAGCCTATTGATTCAATGTGTGCTTATGCACGTAGTCATCAGGTTACCCGTTTTAAAAGTATCTTTCCAGCTCAAACGTCATTCCGGACATGAGTTGGTTCTCGACAATTCAAACCTTTATTGATTCTCCGACTAAGTGTTTTCTACTTATCCATCCTTGATCAGAGCGTCTGCTTCTGATCCTTCATTTTGGAAACCATAATTTATTTCCAATTAAGCATCAGACTAATAAGATGATTCTTGAATCTAATGCCTCTGCATTCCTTCTTCCTCTGAGTGAGTACCGATGCTCACATCAGCTCCGTTGTGGATCGCCCGATCCATTGTTGGATTGTTATCCGACAGTGTCCTTCATATTCAATCACCTTGCGAGTTCTTCCCCTGATACATAATACCTTTCGTAAATTATATCCTCTGCTTGACCAACCATGCTCTGCTTTCGAGCTTGTGTTTTTACTTTTGAAACTTGTGGTATATGTTACTAAGAAGCCCGATGGGTTGAACCTATGCCTTCCCCTAATCCGTGAGAACCCAAAAGTTTTCACAAGTCATACCCTTCCGGTGTTCTACCAGATAAAATCCCAACACTACCGTTTTATCAAAGCGAGAGGTGAATGAAATGTTATGCATTAAAGAAGTGGGAGTCGACCTTGAGCTTTTGTTCATGCCCATGAAAACGATGTAGACCGTCTCGGAAGCTTCTTGCAAGATGATTTTTCATCTAAATAATTCTTTCGGTGTTAATAAATTTGATCCCATGCAGTTATGGTTCCGACCATGCTGTCCTTATTCAATATATCTGGAATGAATCCATTCCAGGCCTCGTCAAATTTTTGACAAGGTTAGAGCATCTACTATCATAGGTCAATGACCTAATTCTACTTCTATCATGTTCTACCTTCGAGTATTACCCCCTGGTATCTCGAAGATGTCTTGCCATTGCTCCACATCTTACTAACTTTGGTGAAGTAATGTCTTTCCTTGTCGTAATTACCCTGCGGGTTCTGGGTTGTTGTCAACCGAGGACACCGACTAGTGAAGTTATTCCGCACTACAAATCAATTACCCATAGTGTTTTTACTGGGAAATTCTGAACTCAATCTGGTCATTCCAAGACTATCGGCTGCATCCTGGTCTTGCTATCTTTGACTGTGCTACCTCATCCTTCTTTGGTGCACGAATTCTTCAGAGATAGAGCACGACTTACGTCGAGCTTTCAACATCATGTTGCTTGTCTTGAAAGGCAACTTTGGTTCCGAGCTTGCATCTTTTATATTGATCCATTAACTTGCCACTTCGTCATTCCCTTGCTTGTTGCCGTTGTTGTTTGATTGCATCCTCTTGAAACCTACCGGCAAATGTGTCGGATCACCTTCAACACTTTGACTTCTTCTGAGATGTCAACTGTGTTCATGATGAGAAATACCCTCTTTGCCCTCGATGATTTCTATTATCATCGACGACACCCTTGACTCCCTTTCATCGCGAGCTTGTCCACGTGATGATTAAAACTTACTCTCCAACTTGTAATATGTTCTGCATTGAAGTATTACTGTCTTTTATGTCAAGAATGTTGTGGGGATAGCTCCACCTCTTAAAAAAAATTCTTGTTATGATGATACTTCTCACCATCACCATTCTTCCTTGGTCCCCGTGTTGTTTTTAACCGGGATACCAATATGCTAACGATGCTGCTTGAGTTCTATACTTCTAGCAACCCTATTGCTACGAAGTTAATGACCGACAGTTTGTTTTTAGACTGTTGGTTATTGAATCATCCCTCTAACATTGATCTTGCTGCTTAAGGTCATATTTCGGGCACACCTTCCAACTAATGATTAATGGTGTATGTTCTCCTCGAGCATACAACATTATATCATTTGAATTGATAAGTGTCGTCTTCTTGTTCACATTATTGTGGAAATCCCTCCGTTTGGAACTCTCGATGAATTGTCGCTGAGCCCATCAGCCACCGCTTCATCCTCTCCTTGTTTTAATGATGAACTATTGTTTCGGGAACCCGCTCCCATAGTTCATTCCCGAGAATCTTGCAATGTCATTTTGACGATTTGTGTTGCACCTTTTCTTCTCGAACCTCGTGAGTCTGAGGTATCATGACACCAATCAGATCTGAATCTCGGTCAGATATGATGGTTGGGGCCACTTTCCAGGAGTTATAATGTTGGTCCTTTGATGACTCGGTAATATGATGTCATGCCCAGCACCCCTGGCTGGAGGACCCATCATTATATTTTCTTCTGCAAGGATAACTATTCTTCCAGGAGGAAATTGTAAGACTTTTTCTATAAGTTGTTCCTGGTGAATCCTTTGTGTATCCAAGTCCGACCTTTGCTTCAAGACCATGCCAATGCTATCTCGAAGCATGACTGTGGTACTCCGATTTTCAACAAGAGCATTTGAAGCCCAATGCTAAATGTTTCCTGGTCAGTTACCCAAGCACCATTGTATGGATAACATCTTGATTAATCCTTGCCCCTTTATTTAAATGGTTGGGTACTTGCCTTCCTACCCTGTATGCCATGTTCTTCTTCTCCATGAGAAGGATATACTCCTAATAATTGTGTGTAATCACAATTTTCCTTTCCATTTGTTTGTTTAACCTTTCTTTGATCTACATATAATCTAAGCAGTAATAATTCTCTGCTTATGTAAACCCCTCGTTGTACAACTCTGTCAGTACGACCTTGATTCTATTATTAATAACATTCCGGTACTGCCGGTGGACGAAAATTTTGCCTACCAGTCCGCCTCGTTTCAACGAGCAAGACAATGGTTCTCTTTGTTCCCCGTCCTTGGTACCGACATTGTTGCCAACTTAGCTGACAGACTATTCTCTGACATGCCTTGCTTTCTGTGCAAGATGTCATCGCCCTTCCTACTCTTAATCCACATGGTGGGCCCATAACCCATAGGTCCACTGGATCGAAACCTGACTGTTCTTTACAATCCGGACTCTAATGTATCCTTTGCACCTGGCTTCGTGTGTGATCAACGAGCCAAATTCTATACCATTATTCATCCTGGAATTAAACACATTGTTATTCTCGTTGTTCAAGCCCCATTCCAGCGTCTATCTAGGCATCAAATGTTTGCCTACCCAATTGAACCTTGGTACCATCGCTTATTGCTCTCTCTATGCATTCACTGAAATACTACTCGTAGGTTACTTCGTATATCACTTTCTGAATTCGCCGTCGTATGCGCAGCCTCCGTGGAAGATATGTTCCTCCAAAGTTTTCCCCCTGGTCACGTTCGTAGGACGATGGAGATCCCGAAGAAAGGATGACGACTTGATCACGATGACTTGAAGCAGAGAGAATGAAGACATCAACGAAAGGAGTCGACCTCTTCGAAAGGGCAACCAAGACCGAGAAGACTCGTTAGCTTTTCGCTACCAGCACTTCCCCCTTACTCCACTGCTTAAATCTCGGGACGAGATTTCTTGTAGTGGAGGAGAATTGTGACGCCCGGATAGTTAAGCTACAGTAACCCTCTACTAATGACGACACGTCACCACAATTACTGTTGATAATCTCGTGTTAGTTCGAAAACGATCCAAATTAAAATTTGAATTAAAAGAAAATACAAAAGATTTCAAACATTAAAACTAAAATGTTCGGGACGTATCAAATAAATCATAAGGAATTATGGAGGAGAGTCCTTATTTTTATAAAATATTTAAATGCACCAAAATGGTTGAAACAGCAGACAAAACAATGAAGTAAATGCCTTTGGTATTTTATAAAATATTAAACTATTTTATTTAGTTGCCCAAAGTTATGTGGCAGTAGTATAATTATTGAGACTAATTTAGGAACTAGTATAAATCTTATTTTAAACTAAAATAAAAAGGAAACTGAAAGAGAAAACAGAAAATATAAAACAATAAAAAAAAGGAGGAAGACAACCCCTGCCCCATTGGACCAAACCCATCCCTCCGGCCCAGCTGGCCGCCCCGAACCGGCCCACCCCGTGGCCTATATGGCCTACCCCCTCCCACCGACACACACACACAAAGAAAAGGGAGAAAACCACCCCCCCTCCCCGGATAAGGATCCAAAGGGGATCCTGCCCCGACCGCCGGCCGCTGCGGCCCTGTCGCCGCCCGGAGCTCGCCGCTCGCCGTTGCCGTCGCCTCCCCGAGCTCCTCCACGCCGGACCGTCGCCGGCCACCCCTACTCAGCCCCCCCGTGAGCCCCCCTTTCCTCCTCTTCCCCGCGCTCGCCCCTGCGCGTTCTGCGTCGCCTCGCGCGCTGGGCCGCGCCCGCCCGCTTCCCTCCGCACGCGCCCGCCGCATTCAGGCCTCGCATGCGCGCACGTGTGGCTGCTGCCTGCCGCTCGGCCTCCTCCTGCTGCTACTTGCTCTCGCGCCGCCGCCGCTGCTGCGCCAGACTGCGCCGCCGCCGTCGCTGCTGCGCTGGCCTTCCCACCGCCTGCCGCCACGCCCACCTTTGCTGCGGCCGCGGCTGCCTCGCGCGTCTTCCCGGCCGCGCCCGTGCCGACCGGCGGTGCCCGCCGTGTCGTAGCGCTGCTAGGCGCCCGCCGCGCCCGTCGACCGCCGGCCCCGGCGACCTGCAGCCCCGCACGCCGCGCCGCCGGCCAGCGCCCCGCCGCGCCCAGGCCATCCCCTTCGCGGGCTCGGGCGGCCTCGCCCGCTACCGCATGCCCGTCGCCCGTTTAGGCCTATGGCCCAATGACAAGTGGGGCCCGTCCCCAGAACAAAAAAAAAACAACAGAAAAGAAAAAAACAATAATAAAAATAAATAAATCAATAAATAAATATATTAATTAATTAATTAATTAACAAATTAATTAACGTTATTAATCCTGATTAGATAAACCTAATCACTAGTTAACTTAATTAAACCTACTTAGTTAAACTAGTCTATGACAGCACGGTCCCACGAGTCAGGTTTGACTCTGGTCAACCGAGTTTGACTTGCTGACGTCATGGTGATGTCATGCTGACATCACCTATCACTGTTCTGGATAATGTTAGATTTAAATTAAATAATTAAATTCCAAGAATTAATAAAACCTTTAGAAAATCATATCTTTTTAACCGTAACTCGGATGAAAATAATTTATATATGAAAGTTGCTCAGAACGGCGAGACGAACCCGAATACGCGGTCCGTTCTTCCGCCACACATCTCTATCATACCGAACATGCGACATTCCCCTCCGTTTCATCTGCCCGAAAATGCCTAACACCGGGAATACTTTCCCGGATGTTATTCCTCTTCGCCTGTATCACCGAGCACCGCGTTAGGTCACACGTAGCACCTCGTATTGCCTTGTTATGTTTTGTGATGCTATTGCTTGCTCTGTTATTTATTTGTTTCCCCTTCGTTGCTTCTTTTCGGTAGACTCCGTTACCGCGATAGACCCCGAGACCGTTGATGCTTCGGTGATTCGACTACGGCTACGCTTCCGAAGATTCCTTTTGTCTGCAGAGCTTCCAGGCAAGCCCCCCCCTTGATCACCAGATATCGCCTACTCTTCTCTCTACTGCTTGCATTAGAGTAGTGTAGCATGTTACTGCTTTCGATAATCCTATTCTGCTGCATAGCCTGTCATTGTTGCTACCACTGTTGATACTTTACCTGCAATCCTAAATGCTTAGTATAGGATGCTAGTATACCATCAGTGGCCCTACACCCTTGTCCGTCTGCCCTGCTATTCTATCGGGCCGTGATCGCTTGGGGGTGATCACGGGTATATACTATATACATACTTTACATACACATGATGATGATTCGGAGATGGGGGCTGAAGGGGCAGGTGGTTCCACACAAGTAGTGGTGGGCCTGGGTTCCCGACAGTCCCCTGATGGTTACTTTGTGGCGGAGCGACAGGGCAGGTTGCGACCACCTAGGAGACAGGTGGGCCTGGCCCTGGTCGTCGTCCGCGGTTATTTCATAATAACACGTTTAACGGGATCTTGGTATTTGATCTGAGTCTGGCCAATTGGTCTATACGCACTAACCAGCTACGTGGGAATAGTTATGGGTACTCGACGTCGTGGTATCAGCCGAAGCCTTCTTGACGTCAGTGGTTTAGCGGCGCGCGCCGGATTGGACTGGAAGCCTACTCTGGTATTAGGAGAGGCTAGGTCTGCTTACCGGCCGCCCTCGCAATGTGCAGGTGTGCATTGGGCGATGGGCCCAGACCCCTGTGTGCTTAGGACTTAGACCGACGTGCTGACCTCTCTGCTGTGCTTAGGTAGGGCTGCGACGTGTTGATCTTCCGAGGCCGGGCATGACCCTGGAAAGTGTGTCCGGCCAAATGGGATCGAGCGTGCTGGGATATGTGGTGCACCCCTGCAGGGAAGTTAATCTATTCGAATAGCCGTGTCCCTCGGTAAAAGGACGACCCGGAGTTGTACTCGGACCTCATGACAACTAGAACTGGATACTTAATAAAACACACCCAGACAAGTTCCAGATATAACTCGGTGGTTGCTCTCTCACAGGGTGATGTGCGGGAGGATCGCCGGGTAGGATTATGCTTTACGATGTTACTTGGTGAACTCTTCTGCTACTCAAGACGGAGGCTGCCAGAAGCTTTGATAGTTGTTACTATTCCATCTACTCCCTTCTACTGCTGCAAGATGGAGGCTGCGAGATACAAGGATACTTGTTACTTCCATCTATTCTCTTCTACTGCTGCAAGATGGAGGTGGCCAGAAGCGTAGTCTTCGATTGGATTAGCTATCCCCCTCTTATTCTGCTTTCTGCAGTTTAGCCCACAGATATTACCCCCCCTTACACAGATATCATTGCATTTGTAGTGTAGATCCTTGCTTGCGAGTACTTTGGATGAGTACTCACGGTTGCTTTGCTCCCCCTTTTCCCCCTTTCTTCCTTTCTTCTCGGATGTTGCAACCAGGTGGTGGAGTCCTGGAGCCAGATGATCCCGATGATGTTTCTACATGGAGTTCGGCTTCGAGGAGTAGTTAGGAGGTCCCAGGCAGGAGGCCTTGCCTTTTCGATCGTTGCTATTTATGTGCTAGCCTTCTTAAGGCAAACTTGTTTAACTTATGTCTGTACTCAGATATTGTGGCTTCCGCTGACTCTTGTGTTTTCGAGCTTTTGTATTCGAGCCCTCGAGGCCCCTGGCTTGTAATATAAAGCTTGTATTATTTTAATTTGTGTCTAGAGTTGTGTTGTGATATCTTCCAGTGAGTCCTTGATCTTGGCCGTACACATTTGCGTGCATGATTAGTGTACGATCAAAACGGGGGCGTCACACTTATATACATCTAATGAAGCAAAAGAGTTTGTCAAAGTTTTCTTTGTCGCGTCCAGTTCGTTGAACTGAATTGCTTGAGGACAAGCAATATGCTAAGCTTGGGGGAGTTGATACGTCTCAAACGTATCTACTTTTCCAAACACTTTTGATATTGTTTTGACCTCATTCTTGCATGATTTGAACTAAACTAACCCGGACTGACGCTGTTTTCAGCAGAGCTGCCTGTATGGTTTTATTGTGTGCAGGAAAACGGATTTTTAGGTATCTCAGAAAAATCCACGAAAAATCACAGAAAATCCACGCACCCGAAGGAACCCGGAGCCAGAAGAGGGGCCAGAGGGGGGCCAGGGGGGCCCAGGCGCCCTGGTGGCGCGGCCCAGCCCCTGGCCGCGCCGGGGGGTCGCCTGGGTGGCCCCCACCTCCCCTGGTGCCCTACCTCGACTCGTATTTTAGCTCGTGACGGAGAAACCCTAGATCAGAAGTTCTTTTCGCAGTTTTCGTCACGAAGCCGCCGCCACCCTCTGTTCTTCTTCGGGAGGGCTAATCTGGAGGCTGATTTGGCCTCCGGAGAGGGGAGATGGTAGCCATCGTCATCACCATCACCACTCCATCATCCCTCCATGACTTCTCCTTCCATGTGTGAGCAATCCCCTGCTGTAGGCGAAGGGGATGGTAGGGATTGGATGAGTTAGATCATGTAATAGTTTGTCAGATCGTTGGGGGCATGTTGCCTATCATCTACTATGGTGTTTATCATCTTTGCTTCAACTTGTTATGCTTAATGCTTGACACTTAGGGCCCGAGTGCCATGATTTCAGATCTGAACCATATGTGTTTGCATGAATATATTTGTGTTCTTGATCCTATCCATGAGTTGTTTGCACCTATTACGGTTCGGAACCGGCGATCCCAAAAGTGACAGCTTGGGACACCAAAGGGGATGGTCCGTAGTTTGAGGATTACATGTATCCATTGAGTTCATTGCTTTGTTCCGGTGCTCTTTGACAGGAGCACCTTAATCTCCATAAGTTCCTTTTGGCCCCGTTCGTAGCGGGATGGTAGGACAAAAGATGTTGTGCAAGTTCTTATTGCAAGCACGTACAACTACCTACGGGATACATGCCTAATGTTTGATATTTGCCTAGATGATCATTACTTTTCCGTGTGCCGTGCCCCAAGTTAGAAACATGATATATCTCATCCATGCAGCGCCCAACCATCCATCTCCCTAGCCTACAGTGTTTTAAATCCTGCTGGTTACTAGTTACTACTTTTGTCATTTACTCCTGCTATTTACTTTTGCTGTTTACTTTTACTATCACCATCATCACTATCATATCACTGTTACCACTTATCTTTTGTTGCAAGTAAGTATATTTCAGGTGCGGTTGAATTGACAACTCAACTGTCAAAGCTTATAAATACTCTTTGGCTCCCCGTGTGTGGAATCAATAAATTGGGTTATTCTTACCCGCGAAGACTATCTCGATCCCTTACGGTTGAGGGTTATCACACGCACATGGCGGCTGCGGCCGCGCTCTCGCCGGAGTGGGCAACCGAAGTTGCCCTCACGATGCGGGACCACGTGCCCATCTTTCATCGGCGATGATTGAACAGTGAAATGATATTTGGGGAGCGAGCTAGTGTGCTTGAGATCCCGGTTGTGGACTATAGCCGACACACCTTCCCGCGTAAGCCATAGGCGTACTATACACCGACTGTGCTCCAAGATGTACTACATCTCACACGGTTGCTGATAATAAACTGTGTGCGATCTACTTGATTTTTCATCTTGATTTGAATTACATAATGGGGTCACAGCGGCAATGGACGGTGTTTGAATTTTTAGACCTTTTATCTAGAGTGAACATGCAACTATATGTGTGTCGTAAAAAAATTGGAATTATCCAGGGTTACATTAAATTGGTTTTCTAGCCATTTAGGTGAATAATTAAAATTTGAACTACATGCACATGCTCAAGTGCATATAAATTTGTTGAATAATCAAATATGTGTCCTTGGGTGCATGCTTAGGTCCCATGCAAGAAATGGGAATGAATTTCAAACACCGGGGCACCGTTGATTGCCGACAACACATTGAGATGTCTGGTTTTTAAATTCTAGTAAATCCAAAACTCGTCTGAAATTCATGAAACTTGGGATGCTATCATGGAGCGGCATCAACATGTCGTGGTACAAATTTTGTCCCATTTGGAGCAGGTTTGGGTATATGCTTCTCACAAAACGGAGCTTCTCACAACAAGCATGATGGTTTTCGGTAGGGAACGTCCCACCTTTGGGGATGAAACGATATCCACTGCCTCTTATTGCTTTCAATTTTTTTCTCATGTCAACAAAGAACAACAGGAGTGTTGTGTGAATTTTTGTGATTTTTTGGGATTCGTTTGGACATTTTTATGCATTAACTGAGTTTTCAATGCATTTTATGTGCGTAATTCAAATTTGAACTACATGCACATGCTCCAGTGCATATAAATTGGTTGAAAAAACAAATCTGTGTCCTTGGGTGCATGGTTAGATCCCATGCAAGAAATGAGAATGAATTTCAAACACCGGGGCACCGTTGATT
Source organism: Secale cereale (assembly GCA_902687465.1). Taxonomy (NCBI): domain Eukaryota; kingdom Viridiplantae; phylum Streptophyta; class Magnoliopsida; order Poales; family Poaceae; genus Secale; species Secale cereale. The sequence continues at coordinate 217,253,527 of LR738715.1, read as the reverse complement.
GCCGGCAAAGCATTGAGATGCGTGGTTTTTAAATTCTAATAAATCCAAAACTCGTCTGAAATTCATGAAACTTGGCATGCTATCATGGAGCAGCATCACCATGCCGTGGTACAAATTCTATCCCATTTGCAGCAGGTTTGGGTATATGCTTAGGGGCGGAATGGGCCTGGGGCAATTGGGGCTATAGCCCCAGGCGTGGCCCAGCTGGCAACTATGGATCCAGCAGGAACGTTTGATCACTGTATGCACTTGTAAAGCCCAGCCCCAGACATGTACATACAGTCCTAGGCCTCAGCCCATATACGACCAACAGACCTCTCCATCTCCACCAGCCCAGGATGCACGATCGCTCCAAAAAGGAATCCCCATCATCTCGCTTGATCGCTATCTCCACGATACATGGCGATGGCTCGCTCTCTCGCTTTCCCAGATCGATAGAAAAAAGACCTCGTTCATGTTGCGCCGCCAATTCCCCTCGACCGCTCGACTCGACGGGCAGGACGTCTGAACCTGCGCGGCTGCGGCCGGCGGCCAGCGTTCGGAACCTTGGATCGTCTCGCGTCATTGGAGCTTGGAGGAGGCGAGGAGTCCATCGAGCCGTTCTATTCTGCTCCATCTCTTCAACCGTCTGGATATTGTATCATCTACCTTTTTTCCCTAGTACCTTTGTATCAGCCAAAATTGATGACTTAGTGATGTTAAAATCGTATTACTTTTGTTAAAAAACCACAAGTTCTTGCTTTGCAAAATTTTACATGGAAATCTACTTTTTTTTCCTAGTTCCTTTGCAAAATTTACCAAAGTCCATGTCCAGTGTCTTGATTTCAAATACTTGATTTATGTTCTCAGCTCCAGGAACTTCTACTGTTGCTGGTGAAGAAACAAAGTCTTCATTAATTTGGTACCAACATTTCCAATGATGCACTTTGTTAAATTGTTTACATGTTTTATCAAATTTGTTCTCATGGTAATAATGAATTCATATTTCATTGTTAATGCGAATTTGTGGTGTACTTCAAACATGCATTAGTATGTGTGTTATTTGTCATTTTTATAGCCACTTAGTTTTAGCCCTAGGCTTTGAGAAATCCTGGCTCCGCCTCTGTATATGCTTCTCACAAACCGGAGCTTCTCACAAAAAGCATGATTGGTTTTTGGTAGGGAACGTCCCACCTTTGGGGACGAAATGATATCCATTGCCTCTTATTGCTTTCAATTTTTTTTCTCATGTCAACATAGAACAACAGGAGTGTTGTGTGAATTTTTTGTGATTGTTTGGGGTTTGTCTGGACATTTTTATGCATTAACTGAGTTTTCAATGCATTTTATGTGCATAATTCAAATTTGAACTACATGCACATGCTCCAGTGCATATAAATTGGTTGAAAAATCAAATCTATGTCCTTGGGTGCATGCTTAAGTCCCATGCAAGAAATGGGAATGAATTTCAAACATCGGGGCACCGTTGATTGCCAGCAAAACATTGAGATGCCTGGTTTTTAAATTCTAGTAAATCCAAAACTCGTTTAAAATTCATGAAACTTGTCATGCTATCATGGAGCAGCATCAACATGTAGTGGTACAAATTTTGTCCCATTTGGGGCAGGTTTGGGTATATGCTTCTCACAAACCGAAGCTTCTCACAACAAGCATGATGGTTTTCGGTAGGGAATGTCCCACCTTTGGGGACGAAATGATATCCATTGCCTCTTATTGCTTTCAATTTTTTTTTCTCGTGTCAACATAGAACAACATGAGTGTTGTGTGATTTTTTGTGATTTTTCGGGGTTCGTTTGGACATTTTTATGCATTAACTGAGTTTTCAATGCATCTTATGTGCATAATTCAAATTTGAACTACATGAAAAATGCTCCAATGCATATAAATTGGTTGAAAAATCAAATCTGTGTCCTTGGGTGCATGCTTAGGTCCCATGCAAGAAATGGGAATGAATTTCAAACACCGGGGCACTGTTGATTGCCGGCAAAACATTGAGATGCCTGGTTTTAAAATTCTAGTAAATCCAAAACTCGTCTGAAATTCATGAAACTTGGCATGCTATCATGGAGCGGCATCAACATGCCGTGGTACAAATTTTGTCCCATTTGGGACAGGTTTGGGTATATGCTTCTCACAACCAGCATGATGGTTTTTGGTAGGGAACGTCCCACCTTTGGGGACGAAACAATATCCTTTACCTCTTATTGCTTTCATTTTTTTCTCGTGTCAACATAGAACAAGAGGAGTGTTGTGTGATTTTTTGTGATTTTTCGGGGTTCGTTTGGACATTTTTATGAATTAACTGAGTTTTCAATGCATTTTATGTGCATAATTCAAATTTGAACTACATGAACATGCTCCAGTGCATATAAATTGGTTGAAAAATCAAATCTGTGTCCTTGGGTGCATGCTTAGGTCCCATGCAAGAAATGAGAATGAATTTCAAACACCGCGGCATCGTTGATTGCCGGCACAACATTGAGATGCATGGTTTTTAAATTCTAGTAAATCCAAAACTCGTCTAAAATTCATGAAACTTGGCATGCTATCATGGAGCGGCATCAACATGCCGTGGTACAATTTTTTTCCCATTTGGGGCAGGTTTGGGTATATGCTTCTCACAAACCGGAGCTTCTCACAACAAGCATGATGGTTTTCGGTAGGGAACGTCCCGCCTTTGGGGACGAAACGATATCCATTGCCTCTTATTGCTTTCAATTTTTTTTCTCGTGTCAACATAGAACAACATGAGTGTTGTGTGATTTTTTGTGATTTTTTGGGGTTCGTTTGGACATTTTTATGCATTAACTGAGTTTTCAATGCATCTTATGTGCATAATTCAAATTTGAACTACATGCACATGCTACAGTGCATATAAATTGGTTGAAAAACTAATGTGTGTCCTTGGATGCATGCTTAGGTCCCATGCAAGAAATGGGAATGCATTTCAAACACGAGGGCAGCGTGGATTGCCGGCAAAACATTGAGATGACTGGTTTTAAAAGTCTAGTAAATCCAAAATTTTGTTAACCATTCACGTGACGCCATGTGTCTTGGTTTTAATGGTTGTAGGAGGTCCCGTGCGGACAGCTGCTTGACCTTGACTGAATGGGAGGTGTGCGAGCGCCATCCGGTGCGCAGGCTGACCGAGAGGCGTGCAAGTTGTGCTCGAGTGCGCAGGCTCACCGGGAAGCGTGCGAGCTGTACGCTGCGCAGGCTCACTGGGAAGCAAGCCCTTTGACTTCGATAGTCGCCCGCCTTGCTCTCATCCTCTCCATTATGACTCATCCCAAACATTTTAGTTAGAACACCCGTATGCAAACCGACAGCTTCCCGAGGAAGCCAAGAGAAAATGTGCCGAGCAGGATTTCTGCAGACCTTCATCGCAAACGTTTTAGATAGAACACCCGTATGCAAAGTGAGAGCAGCACAGGATTTGTGCATCCCTTCAATGCAAATGGTTGTTTTGGATGACCCGTGTGCAACCACGTACAAACAATTTGGTAAAATTTGCCAATCCTTGTAACACTGCAATTTGTCAAAATATGAAGCTAAAAATCACTAGCTGTATCTAATTTTTGCAACTAAAATTCAGTAATTAAGCATGATTTCATTCATAGATTAAGCAGACGTTCTTAATTTATACAAACAGTTCAACTCGACAGCTGAACCGACCAAAATTTTCCCCAATTGTTGCCAACCATGTACTGAAATAGCTAGTTCAACTATATATACTAGCTAATTTTAAGTACGTTGTACAGTTCTACCACATCTATAATCAGATGAACTGAACAAAATAGCCCCTAAATACTACTACTACTGCGGAGGGGCTTTATATTACTTCCGGCTGCCTCTCCTCTGCCGAGCGCGCTCAGTAAGAGGCGGAGGAGGAGGAGCCTACCGACGAGCTGGGCAACCGCAATGCGGTGCTTGCCGCTAATGCAGCTTCAGCGACGCTCACCTCGAACGCCCTCTACCGCTCCAGATGACCCCTCTCGAAGTGGTGGTTCTCCTCGTAGATCTCCTGATTCCTCGCCTCTGAGGTGGCGTGTGCCGCGGCCACTGCGGCGGTAAGGCTCTTTGCGTGCTCGACGAGGCGCTCCTCCTCCTCCCGCAGGAACTCGGTGTAGCGCATAAGGTCGCTGTCGCACGTGCGGGCATCCACCTCCGCCTCCTGCCTTTGGGCGGCGGTGACAGAGCGGGTGATGACCCCGGCGGTCGACGGTGGGCTGGCGGCCACGGCGGCCGACGACGGGGTGGCGGCCACGACCACCACCTCCCGCCTTTGGGCCGCGATGGCGGAGCGGGTGATGGCCACAGTGGCCGGCAGTGGGGTGGCGGCCACGACGGCCATCTCCTGCCTTCGGGCCGCGGCGGTGGAGCGGGCGATGGCCCTGGCTTTCGACGATGGTGTGGCGTCAATAGCTGCCGACGGGCACCGGCGGCGGAGCGTGTGGTCGCTGTTCCGCGCACACCCAATAGGGACGCCACGCGCACTACACTACGACGGGGACTGCGCCGCCGCCGCGGTGTAGCCTCCCAGCTGGAGCTGTCCTCTCATGATGGCGGAGTGGCTGAGCGACGACGACGGACTGGTGCCATTGGCGAATGTGAGAGAAGCATACGAGATAAGCTACAGGGATGGATGGGAAAATGCGACGCAGGACTCGCCGACTGTGAGGGTTTTTATAGCAGGCGAGTGATACGTCCAAAACGTATCAATAATTTCTGCTTACTCCATGCCTCTTTTGTGTGATATTGCTATGATATTTATGCACTTCCATACACTTTTTGATCATATTTGGACTAACCTACTAATGGTTGCAAAAGTGCACAATGTTCTTGTTTTACACTTTATTGTGTAGGAATTACTTGGAAATTGACAAAAACGCAAAAGGAGTCGTATTGGAGTAGGACTCTGACTTTCCTGAAATCTGTCTGGGAACGTTTTTTAAAGATGGTCACGTTCCGACCCGAAGACGACGTCAAACGGGAAAAGTCTAGTTGCGAAAGTTGTGGGGAATTTCGAGGCGATGCTTTTGGATATAAAATTCGTCCAAATAGGAGTCCGGACGGCCAAGTAAAGCCCGTTTTACTAAGGCCCAAAATCTGATGACGGGAATCCGAGAGTCTATATAAAGAGAGGAAACCTAGGTCACCAAGGGCCACAAATTTTCCTCCTCCCGAGCCGCCGTCTTGGAGGGGAGGACCAGCACCATTGCAGCACCATCCACAAGGAAGAAGGGGGGCCAAGGAGCCGCTGCCCCCTAGGACCGCCGCCGCCCCCTAGGGCCGCCGCCGCCGCCGCGCCCCCAAGGACCGCCGCCGCCGCCTCCGTGGCTGCCGCCGGCCATCTCCTCCTCGCGGGGCTGCACCTCTCCATCAACGTCATCATCAACCTCCTCCTCACCATGTCCATGCGTGAGTAGTCTTCTCCGGGGCCGAGGGCTCGTACGTGTAGCTATGTGGTTATCTCTCTCTCCCATGATGTGATCTTCGTTGTGATCATAAGCTATGTTAATCTAGGGTGATCCCATGATGTTTCCCCTACCTCTATGTATTGGATTGATGTACTCACTTGTCTTTATCTAGTATAATCCCCGAGACCAAGGTGACAGCGGTTTATTGGACATGGATTAGAAAAATATTTTCATGAGTGATTTCCTCTCTTGTGTGTTGATTGAAGATTGAGAGTCTCTTGGTGCTTGTCTTTGACTATCCTTTAGATATGTTGTGGTGATTGTGGGACTCTCTTTGGATGGCCACGGTGACATTGGGAAATCCTTAGATTGAGAACTACGAACTTTGAGGTGTGCTTTTGTGGCCCTACATAATTCTCGTCCTCTCTTGACCACGAAGGAATGACCTCCGGGTGCGTCTCCATTGCATGTTTTATGGGAAATATCATGTGATTCGATTATGTTAATGTTGTTGGGAGTTGCCACTAGTGAAAGTATGATCCCTAGGCCTTGTTTCCACCATTGCAATACCATTTGTGCTCACGTTTACTGCTTGTTTGCTTGCTGCACTTTTTATTACAGATTTATATTACTTTGTTTTGCCATCCATATCACTTGCCATTTAACATCTCTTCGCTGAACTAGTGCACCTATACATCTGACAAGTGTATTAGGTGTGTTGGGGACACAAGAGACTTCTTGTATTTTAGTTGCAGGGTTGCTTGAGAGAGACCATCTTCAACCTCTACTTCCCTGAGTTCGATAAACCTTAGGTCATCCACTTGAGGGAAATTGTTGCTGTCCTACAAACCTCTGCGCTTGGAGGCCTAACATAGTCTACAAGAGTAGAAGCGTGTGTAGACATCAAGCTATTTCTGGCGCCGTTGCCGGGGAGGTGAGTGCTTGAAGGTATATCTTTAGATCTTGCAATTAAATCTTTTTGTTTCTTGTTTTTATTTTCACTAGTTTTGCTTAATGGAAAACAACAAAAATATGAGAGAGCTTTATAAGCTCTACCTTGAACTTGGACATGATGTGTTCGAAGAGAAAATTAAAAAACCTTTGGAACTTTATTATTTGCATAACAATCATTATGGTGGTGATGTTATTAGTATGTTTTTATTTAATATCAATATTGCTAATGACATGGAAAGCTCTAAGCTTGGGGATGACACGTTTGATGAACATGATATTTTTAGTCCCCCAACTTTTGAGGAGAAAATTTACTTTGATGATACTATGCCTCCTATATATGATGATTACAATGATGAATATGATATTTTCAGTCCACCTACTATTGAGGATAAAATTTATTATGATTATGATATCCCTCCTAAATACGATGATTACCATGATGGTTATGATAGTCTTACTCTCACTATTTCTAATAAGAAAGATTTTGCTTATATGAAGAGTAATGACACTTTTATGCTTTTGGATCATGGAAATAATGCCTTATGTGATAGTTATATTGTTGAGTTCATCCATGATGCCACTGAAATTTATAATGAGAGAGGGAGACATGGTTCTAAATATCTTAATAATAAGAAGCTTCCTCTTTTTATGGTGAATATTTTGAAGTTATGCTTGTTTTGCCTTCCTATGATTATTGCTTTGTGCTTCAATGAATTATTCTATTGCAATATTCCTATGCATAGGAAGCATGTTAGGCTTAAATGTGTTTGGTATTTGCTTCTTGATGCTCTCTTTTGTTCTTCAACTCTTATTCCTACGAGAGCATCATTAAAGTCTTATGCCTAGCTTAAAGGCATAAAAGAAAGCGCTTTTGGGAGGCAGCCCACAATGAATAAAATTTTATTTTGCTTTTGTTGTGTCTTGATGTTGTTACTACAGTAGCATCATCATTGTATCTTTACTTTTCAGCTTTGTGCCAAGTGTAGCCTCTGATTGCAAGAAAGTTCAAAAGTTGTGACGTGCTGTCCAGGAAACAGATTTTATCCTTGGATAGAAAAATTCGTATAAAATCACCAGATCATCGTTTTGGTCTGAATTGTTTCGACAACGTGCTCTATACAATTGGCTTTCGGACGTCTGTTCTGAGTTTTTTGATTAGAATTGCAGAAGTTCCCCGAAAAAATCATTTACTACCTGCTGGTCTGTTTTTCACAGATTCTGTCCTGTTTTGCCTTTCCTTCATTTTGCAAACCTTGAGCTTGCTTTTTCTTTGCAAAAAATCTTTTGGCAATCTTGAGAAACAGTAGACCTTCAAGAATATCCTTATTTCCAGCAAGGAACAATTATTTTATTAAGGGTACTAACCTCGCTAATCAGATTATGATGAGTTATGTATGAAGGGAGTTTTCAAGTGTGCGAGGGAAGATGATAAAAAGATTCAGGAGTGTCAAACGCTCAAGCTTGGGGATGCCCCCGTGCACCCCCAAGACATATTCAAGAAGACTCAAGCGTCTAAGCTTGGGGATGCCCCCGTGCATCCCCTTCTCCATCAACATTATCAGTTCGTCTTTCGTTCCACTATATTTTTATCACTTCATGTGTTATGTGCTATGCTTAGAGCGGCTTGCTTTTAGTTTCCTTTTTAGTTTTCTTTAGCGTTGCTTGCTTTTCATAACGAGTTGAAACTCAGCTTTCTTTGTGTGGGAGAGAAACACGCTCCACTTCAACCTAGAACATAACATAGAATTTTCATGTCTATCTTTGCTGTGTGTGTTCTTTATCTTTCAATAGCTACTATCATGTTTAGCTCTTAGTTCTCATGCTTATCTTTTTAAAAAGCTTTTGTTTAGTTGGTCGCTGGAACTCTCTTTAGTTATCATGCTTATCTTATTAAGAGAGTTGGCTTCTGTTGCACTGGTCGATATGTCTATGATAAAATGCTATGTGCATAATGATGCTTAGTAGTTCATGTTTTCTTATGGTTAGTCTCAAATAGCTGGGGGGTTCTCAATGTGTTATTGAGGTACCAACATGATTTGTTTGCCTATGATGTGGTATGGTTTAGTGATATCTTCCTTCAAGAATTTATTTTGATTGACTTGGCATATGCTCACGCATATTTAAGACTGTAAAGAAAGTCTATCAAGCCTTGATGATCTTTAGTTTCTGAGTAACGATATAACTTCCATGCCTGATTCAATGTTGCTTTGTCGCTCTGCATGATTATGACCGTCATTGCTCTTTTATTTGGTCGCTCCCAGTCTTTTGCTAACCTTCGCCTGTACTAAGCGGACTGACTGCTTGTGCATCCAAATTCTTTTAAACCAGTTATGCCATATGAGTCCACCATACCTTCCTACACATGGTATTTACCTGCCATTCATAACGAAGACTTTCATGTACCATCTCGAAATTATTCAAAAAAGCATTTCTCTTTTGTGCCTCTGTTTTAGCTCATGAGGAAGTAGTAGTTAATTAATGATCTTTTTAAGTTGGACAAGCTTCACCCCGGGATTGCATGTATAATGTGCAAACCCATAATACGAGAAGGAACTGGCATAGAGTGCGCCCGGCTCATTTAAAAAATTATACAACAAACGAACCCTCCTTCACGCTTTGTTCATGAGAAATCAGAAAACTTTGGCAGTGATAAACAAAGGAGATTAAGAGGATGTGATCGTCCTCATTCGGGAGTCGTTCCTTGAAACTTGTCTAGCTCAAGAAGTAATTGAGTTATCTGCTAGCATTCATTGATGAAACATGCATATTCAAAAAATAATTATTATTACCTCTGTTTTTAAAACCAAGAGCTCTGGTACATGTTTAGTTTTTGTTTCCGACCACGGGTTTTCAACCTTGCCAACAAAAGCCACGGTTCGAGAGTCTCCACCTTCTTTAAAGCACCAACTATTTAGAGCATGATTGTTATTCTGAGTGTAATGTGCATTGTCCCAAAGTACCATTGTCTTTTGCATGATTATGATATCGTTTATTCTGAAATCATTGTATCTAGTCGTCACTTAAACCTTGGAGGTGCCCCTGCATTTATGTTTTGCTTCACTAAAGGGGGCAAGCGAGATATCACTTTACAATATTTGCACACCATGCTCATTACAAATCTATTTGAGTATTTCAGTATCATATTGTAAAACTTTCAATTCTTTGTGATTTTCTCATAAGGCAACTTAATTACTACAGATTCATTGTCTCAGTAAGCTTTTGTCATGTGACTGTGAAAAGTCCTTATATGGTTAATAGCATGTCACCACAAAAATTATACTTGTTATCATTTACCTACTCGAGGACGAGCAGGAATTAAGCTTGGGGATGTTGATACGTCCAAAACGTATCTATAATTTCTGCTTGCTCCATGCCTCTTTTGTGTGATATTGCTATGATATTTATGCACTTCCATACACTTTTTGATCATATTTGGACTAACCTACTAATGGTTGCAAAAGTGCACAATGTTCTTGTTTTACACTTTATTGTGTAGGAATTACTTGGAAATTGACAAAAACGCAAAAGGAGTCGTATTGGAGTAGGACTCTGACTTTCCTGAAATCTGTCTGAGAACGTCTTTTGAAGATGGTCACGTTCCGGCCCGAAGACGACGTCAAACGGAAAAAGTCTAGTTGCGAAAGTTGTGGGGAATTTCGAGGCGATGCTTCTGGATATAAAATTCGTCCAAATCGGAGTCCGGACGGCCGAGTAAAGCCCGTTTTACTGAGGCCCAAAATCTGATGACGGGAATCCGAGAGTCTATATAAAGAGAGGAAACCTAGGTCACCAAGGGCCACGAATTTTCCTCCTCCCGAGCCGCCGTCTTGGAGGGGAGGACCAGCACCATTGCAGCACCATCCACAAGGAAGAAGGGGGGCCAAGGATCCGCTGCCCCCTAGGGCCGCCGCCGCCCCCTAGGGCCGCCGCCGCCGCCGCGCCCCCAAGGACCGCCGCCGCCGCCTCCGTGGCTGCCGCCGGCCATCTCCTCCTCGCGGGGCTGCACCTCTCCATCAACACCATCATCAACCTCCTCCTCACCATGTCCATGCGTGAGTAGTCTTCTCCGGGGCCGAGGGCTCGTACGTGTAGCTATGTGGTTATCTCTCTCTCCCATGATGTGATCTTCGTTGTGATCATATGCTATGTTAATCTAGGGTGATCCCATGATGTTTACCCTACCTCTATGTATTGGATTGATGTACTCACTTGTCTTTATCAAGTATAATCCCCGAGACCAAGGTGACAGCGGTCTATTGGACATGTATTAGAAAAATATTTTCATGAGTGATTTCCTCTCTTGTGTGTTGATTGAAGATTGAGAGTCTCTTGGTGCTTGTCTTTGACTATCCTTTAGATATGTTGTGGTGATTGTGGGACTCTCTTTGGATGGCCGCGGTGACATTGGGAAATCCTTAGATTGAGAACTACGAACTTTGAGGTGTGCTTTTGTAGCCCTACATAATTCTCGTCCTCTCTTGACCACGAAGGAATGACCTCCGGGTGCGTCTCCATTGCATGTTTTATGGGAAATATCATGTGATTCGATTATGTTAATGTTGTTGGGAGTTGCCACTAGTGAAAGTATGATCCCTAGGCCTTGTTTCCACCATTGCAATACCATTTGTGCTCACGTTTACCGCTTGTTTGCTTGCTGCACTTTTTATTACAGATTTATATTACTTTGTTTTGCCATCCATATCACTTGCCATTTAACATCTCTTCGCCGAACTAGTGCACCTATACATCTGACAAGTGTATTAGGTGTGTTGGGGACACAAGAGACTTCTTGTATTTTAGTTACAGGGTTGCTTGAGAGAGACCATCTTCAACCTCTACTTCCCTGAGTTCGATAAACCTTAGGTCATCCACTTGAGGGAAATTGCTGCTGTCCTACAAACCTCTGCGCTTGGAGGCCCAACATAGTCTACAAGAGTAGAAGCGTGTGTAGACATCAGCGAGTAAGCATTGGGATTCTGGGGGATTTCACCGAGTCCGACGGGAAGCTTGCGCGGGAACCTGCGAGGTTGCGCGGGAACGGGCTGATTGACGATTCATTGGCGCCACCATTTGGCAAAAAGAACGCCCCCACGCGCTGCGCAAGCTTGTGATGTAAGCCGTCTACGGCTGCGGAGTGACAAGACGTGCGAGAGGAGGACGAAAGGCCACGTACACATACGGTTAATAAAAAACATTTGTGATTTAATTACCTACTATACCACCGTCCTGGTTTATAAGTATGATTTAACTAATAGAATACTAATGCATGTCGCCAAAGATTATATAGTTGGATTTGTATTTGAACATAGTTTCCAATTATATAATTTTTAAAATATGCATTAACATTTTGTTCGTAAATTTGAGGGCAAAGTATTGCACGGAATATAAAGGAGACTATATACTAGACGGAGGTGGTACCACACGGCCGCTCTCTATGCAGCGACACAACTGTCGGCCGGCTTGTAGGCGACCATTTCCTGCGTGTTCAACTGGTCTATGCGTGTGGTTGCTTGCGGTTCAGGCGGCCGCGGCGCGCTCTGCTCGCGTCCCGCCGCACGCGCTCTGCTCTCGTGTCCCTCTTGGTGCCCTGCCCTCGTCCCTCCACGCGCACGATCACGCATGTTCGTGTGCAAGCGGTTGCGTCGGGTGCGGTGCGACGATGCAGTTACCCGCTGCAAAAACTGCCATGTGAACGCGCCGAGAATCCACACCGCCCGACCCCCTTTTATTCCTGCGGCCATTTACCTTCATCTCTCGTCTCACATGACACAATAAGCACACCCACGAGGACACATACAGAGAGGACATCCAGCGGTTCCAATGGCGCTCCCAGCGGTCGATGACGACAAAGGCGGGCAGTTCACCACGCATCACGTAGTGGAAACCCACGTGAGGGGGAAGGCTCTCTCGGTGGTGTACACGAATGATCCGGTCTCAGTGGAGAGCTCCATCCGAACTATGGAGCAGTTCCTTACCGAGGACAAGTACCGAGTGGTCGACTTCGACGTCGAGTACACCATGGGTCATGCCGGGCACGATCAGAAGGTTGCCGTCGCCCAGTTGTGCGTGCGACATGACGTCCTCGTCTACCACTTCCACCTTGCCACAAGGCCTTGCGAGCGTTTCTCCAGGTTTGTCAACAGCTCCGACTACAGTTTCGCTACGGTGGACACCACCAATGATCTAAAAGCGCTCAAGGTTTCGTACTTGAAATGCCCGAATCTTGTCAACATCCAGCACCACTACAAGGTCTAGGGCAGCGACAAAAGCAAACTAAACTCTCTGGTTGACCTCGCCTCGGCCATCATCGACCTCTACTACACGAAGATTAAGCAAGAGAGCAATAAGGACAAGAATGCATGGCACAGTGTGTGGCATAAGAGACTGGATGAACAACATGTCAAGTACGCGTGGACGCGTACACAAGCTACGAGATGTGCATGCGGATCGTTGACATGATGAATTGTCTTCTTCCTGACCCAGATGAGGGATCGAGCCTCATAGCAGTGGCGGGAGCATCACAAGAAGTAGATGATTAGACGATCGTTTCTCCTACTTTAGAATGCATGCAATTGTTTATTGAGATGTGTGCGAATGATCTGTATAGTCACTTATGTAATTGGATGTTTATTTCAGTTATATATATACATGTTATTCTACTGTAGACAGAGCAATTCACACGGCTTATTAGCAGCAATCGCCTGTGTTATTATTTGTCTTCGCACACATTTCAGATTACGGACCTGTTTGTCGTGTATCACACACACCTTGATCTGTCTGATCGTTTCTTTTGTGTTGCCTAATCACACACAATTCATCCCAGTGAACCGTATGTTGTATATCACACATGCCTTCATCTGGATGCCCGTTTCTTTTGTGCCTCCTCATTCCAAACAGTTAATTGAGCTGAATTGTATGCCCTGCATCGCACACGCAACTAAATTCTGAACCGTGTTTGATGCATCTATTATCGCACATGTTTTGCATCTTTTTAACGGGTTTTTTACACCACCGTTTGTGATTATGGCATCACACACAGTTTCTCGAAGGGTCTCTAATCGTAGTGTCGTGTTTGGACCATCCTGCAGTAGTGGCCACGCATCCCTGAGGTGAGCTGCAGTGCCTGAATCTGCGCTCATCATCCATCCATCCATGTATGCAGAGGTGGAGCGTAGCCTCCCTTGCCCGAGCCCCAGCCTCCTCTCTGTTTGTTTTGCTTTGATATATTGTAGAACCTTCTACATATATGACAAATATCCAGTATGCACATAAAAGAAGCGCTTCATCTGAATTGGTGAACTAAGAACCCTGTGAAATAATGAGCCATTAAGCAAACAACAAAATCAATATCTACAAATATAGACAAGGTGTCCGACAATCCAAACAAAAGGTTTACCTGATCGAGTAGAATTTCATTGACAAATTGCAAAAACAAAAATAGTCAGCATTGTGTCGTTGCAACAAAATCCTGCGAGATAAATATAAATTTGGAACCACTATAAGAACAAATTAGCTCATGAACACATCATCAGACAGGATAGGGTAAATACTGCCAATACAAAGTACAGAGAAAATAGAAGAGGCAAAGAGAAAGGAGCACCTCGTCAAGATTTTGGAGGAAGACGCCTTCGCGCTCCTTTAGTCGACGCCCTCATCCAGTGTTGTCACAAGGCTCTCTTACTCTTGTTTAGTGTACTAGTCTCTTGTCGCCGAGGTTAGTGCACTTGACATAGCACTACGTGCTACTGCCTTCGCGTCCCAAGGCTCTCTTACTCTTGTTGTCCTCTCCCTCGAATGCAATGAACGACAGGTACATACACCATAGAAAAAATGTTAGCAACTGAATGTATGACATATCCTTCATAAATTATTAAATAAAAAATTGAAAATGAAGGTCATCTCATCATCTCATAGCCTTCTCTTCAATTTTTGCTTTTCACAAAGGCTTTTCAGTGTCACAATTAACCAAATAAAGAAGCAACCAACATCAGGTAGTAGCAGTATAACACATAACAGCAACACAAGCAACCAGCAGCAGCAGAACTAGCACACACATCTAGCAGCACAAGTAGTAGCCATAGCTCACAAAGCAACCGCACAAACACACAGTACAACACAAGCACAAAATCAAAGGGAGACAAAGAGAGGAAGCAATAGCTCATCTGCCTAACAGAGATGAGAACGAGCCGAGGAGAAGGGGCATGCATGACAAGTGTGTGGACGGGCTTCTCGAGTGGATGGACGGTGGCGCGAGAGCAAGACAAAGCCGCCTTTCTTGGCGGCCCGCCCTCCCACTCCCGAGGACGACGTCGACAGTGAAGGAGGCAACTCTTCATCACCTTGCATCAGTCGAGCCACCGCCGGGACGCCTGGATCTCCTCTTCATCCTCCAGATCCCGCATCTATCCTCTTCCTCCAGGTCCGGGGCTGGCTTCCGCGGGGGAGGAGAGAGACGGCTGGGGCGAGCAGAGAGAAGGGGTTGGCGGTGCGGGAGAGGAGATGAGGGAGAGGGAGGAGAGGAGACGGACGAGGCGCGGGGTGGCTCGAGGCGAGGGAGCGGAGGCTCCATGGTGGCGGCTCTCTCGAGGTGGGGGAGCGGCGGACACGGCGTCGGCAACGACGAGCATGGAGAAGGGAAGAAGGGGGCGCGGCGGCGGCAGGAGAGGAGGCAGGGGCTGCGGGGGAAACGGGTTAGGTCTGTCGCTGAAACTGCTCGCTCGCTTATCTCCTCACGCGCGTGACGCAATGCTCGCTTCGCCGACACTATTTATAGCGGCGGACATGAAAAGACTAAAATGCCATCGGTGGGGTGCAGAATTTACAGGCGGTGGCACATCACTATTCATAACGATTTTGGGGGCGACGTGGAGGGCTTTCTCCTTCCTAGCAGTTCTTGAGGGTTTATATGTTCAATAAATACCATGCTGAGAGAGCAATCACCTCACACATGTTGTGGTAACCCATTTATCCTCAAATCTTGATCCACAAGAAGTAGTAAGTACTCCAACACCGCCTCTCGAGCGCGGTCAATCTCGCAAGCTTTATCAATAATATCATACATACCCAGCCTATCCCAAACCTCCTTTGCTTTAGTACAAAGGAAAAGCATATGCTTAGTATCTTCTAAGTCCCCAAAGCAAGTGGGACATATGGGTGAGACCTTCATGTCTCTATTACTGAGCGTCCGACATGGGAGTGTTCCATGTGATACAAGTAGAATGATTGGATTCTCTTGATACTAGAAGTGCACAACCGCACTGCGGATGCTGGCATATGACAAGGCCACTCATTCTTTGAGACACTTGGTCAAAAAAGGTCTAACTTTATCCAAAGACAAGAAGCAGCTACAAAGGATGTTGAGAGGGCATTTGAAATTCTTTAGGCCATTTTGCAGTTATTCGTGGACCTGCTAAACATTACAATGGGATCAAGAGACCTTGTGTGAGGTGATGGCATATTGTGTAATCATGCACAACATGATCGTCGATGATGATGGTGAGGATGCTGCCCCAACACTTAAATTTCATAACATGGGTGATCCTATCAAACTTTAATCCGACCACGTTTGATGAGTTTGCTCAAATGCATCAACAAATTCGACATCGAGCAACTAATGAGCAATTGAAGTAAGATTTGTGTGGTTAAAGGGGACAACTCATACATATGTGCTAGTTGAATTCAACTTTCAACTACTTGAATTTTTTGTTGATTTGTAATATTTAAAGTAGAACTATTACCGTATTTCAACATTTTTAGATAAACTACAATTTGATATGCGGTTATTTTGAGCTTGGGCTTTAAAAAAGAGAGACAAATGTTTATGGCTAGCTTTGGATGACCGAGTCACTTCCGCATCAGTGTTTGTGGAATGGTCCCATCGGTGTGTGAACAGATGCGGTGTCCGGTTTAAGAGTCAGCGTTGGAAATGCTCTAACTTACATGATTGCTATCCGCAACTAACTTGGTCCATAATGTATGATTAGCACACTTCCTGGCATGTCAATTCGTAAACCATTTACGTAGTCATGAAAGAAATACTAAAAAGGCAAAATCTATAAAAAAATATTAATCATGTAAAATCCGTGTTTAAATAATATGATGGACATGCAAGGGTATTTTAGACTTTCACTTTTCACTATAAGCTAGCTCACCGTCACCAAGCCACCCTAAAAGCAATTCCGAAACACATGTTCTGACCTTCACTCCTTCTACTGTTGGAAATATGCCCTAGAAGCAATAATAAAAGTATTATTATTATATTTCCTTATTCATGATAATTGTCTGTTATTCATGCTTGAATTGTATTGTACGGAAACAGCGATACATGTGTGAATATATAGACCACAATGAGTCCCTGGTAGGCCTCTAGTTACCAGCTCGTTGATCAACAGATGGTGACGGTTTCCTGACCATGGACATAGGATGTCGGTGATAACGGGATCACATCATTAGGAGAATGATGTGATGGACACGACCCAATCCTGAGCATAGCACGAGATCGTATAGTTCGTAATGCATAAGCTTTTCGGTGTCAAGTATTAATTCCTTAGACCATGAGGTTGTACAACTCCCGGGTGCCGTAGGAATACTTTGGGTGTGCCAAACGTCACAACGCAACTGGGTGGCTATAAAGGTACGCATCGGGTATCTTCGAAAGTGTCTGTTGGGTTGGTACGAACCGAGACTGGGATATTGTCACTCCATATGACGGAGAGGTACCTCTGGGCCCACTCGGTAAGACATCATCATAATGAGCTCAAAGTGACTAAGGATTTAGTCACGGGATGATGGATTACGGAACGAGTAAAGAGACTTGCCATGACGAGATTGAACAAGGTATCGGGAATACCGACGATCGAATCTCGGGCAAGTACCGTACCGATGGACAAAGGGAATAACTACATGATTGAGTGAATCCTTGACACGGTGGTTCATCCGATGAAGATCATCAAGGAACACGTGGGAACCAACATGGGTATCCAGATCCCGCTGTTGGTTATTGACCGGAGAGTCGTCTCGCTCATGTGTGCGTGTCTCCCGAACCCGTAGGGTCTACACACTTAAGGTTCGGTAACGCTAGGGTCGTAGAGATACATGCACGTGGAAACCCAAAAGTTGTTCGGAGTCCCGGATGAGATCCCGGACGTCACGAGGAGTTTCGGAATGGTCTGGAGGTAAAGAATGATATATAGGAAGTCTAGTTTCGGCCATCGGGTGATCTCCGGGGGTTACCGGGAGTGTCCCGGGACCACCGGAGGGGTCCCGGGGGTCCACCGGGTGGGGCCACCCATCCCGGTGGGGCCCCTAGGCCGCAAGGGGGAAGTGGCCAGCCCTGGTGGGCTGGCGCACCACATGGGCCCTCCTCCCCATGCGCCTAGGGTTGAAACCCTAGGGGGAGGGGGCGCCACCTTGCCTTGGGGGGCAAGGATCCCCCCTTGGCCGCCGCCCCACCCTGCAGATTGGATCTGCAGGGCCGGCGCACCCCCCTGGCCCCCTATATATATGTGGAAGGGGAGAGGGCAGCCGCACCCTTGCCCCTGGCGCCTCTCCCCCTCCCGTCACACCTCCATCTCCTTACGCAGGGCGCCCGGCGAAGCCCTACAGGATTCTCCACTACATCCACCACCACGCCATCGTGTTGCTGGATCTCCGACGACCTCTCCTCCCCCCTTGCTAGATAAAGAAGGAGGTGACGTTGCTGTACCGGACGTGTGTTGAACGCGGAGGTGCCGTCCGTTCGGCGCTAGATCATCGGTGACGAAGAACGAGAAGAGTACGACTACTTCATCCATGCTTCTTCGAAAGCTTCCGCTCGTGATCTACACAACGGTATGTAGATGTACTCTTATTTGCTCGTTGCTAGATGTCTCCTTAGTTGGATCTTGGTGAAAGCGTAGAATTTTTTTGAATTCTGCTACGTTCCCCAACAGTGGCATCTGAGTTAGGTCTTATGCGTAGCATCTTGCACGAGTAGAACACAAAGCAGTTGTGGGCGTTTGAGTTTGTTCAACTTTCTTGCCTTTACTAGTCAATCTTGATTTGGCGGTATTGTGGGATGAAGCGGCCCGGACTGACTTTACACGTCGCTTACGTGAGACAGGTTCCACCGACAGACATGCACTAGTTGCATAAGGTGGCTGGCGGGTGTCTGTCTCTCCTACTTTAGTCGGATCGGATTCGATGAACAGGGTCCTTATGAAGGGTAAATAGAAATTGACAAATCACGTTGTGGTTTTGGCGTAGGTAAGAAACGTTCTTGCTAGAAAACCTATAGAAGCCACGTAAAAACTTGCAACAACAATTAGAGGACGTCTAACTTGTTTTTGCAGCATGTGCTATGTGACGTGGTATGGCCAAAAGAAGATGTGATGAATGATATATGTGATGTATGAGATTGATCATGTTCTTGTAATAGGGAATCACGACTTGCATGTCGATGAACTTGACAACCGGCAGGAGCCATAGGAGTTGTCTTAATTATTGTATGACCTGCGTGTCACTGAATAAACGCCATGTAATTACTTTACTTTATTGCTAAACGTTAGCCATAGTGGTAGAAGTAATAGTTGGCGTGACGACTTCTTCGAGACACGATGATGAAGATCATGATGATGGAGATCATGGTGTCGAGCCGGTGACAAGATGATCATGGTGCCCCGAAGATGGAGATCGAAGGAGCAAGATGATATTGGCCATATCATGTCACTTTAATTGATTGCATGTGATGTTTATCATGTTTGTGCATCTTGTTTACTTAGAACGACGGTAGTAAATAAGATGATCTCTCACTAAAATTTCAAGAATTGTGTCTCCCCTAACTGTGCACCGTTGCTAAAGTTCGTTGTTCTGAAGCACCACGTGATGATCGGGTGTGATAGGTTCTAACGTTCGCATACAACGGGTGTAAGCCAGATTTACACACGCAATACACTTAGGGTTCACTTGACGAGCCTAGCATGTACAGACATGGCCTCGGAACACGGAAGACCGAAAGGTCGAACACGAGTCGTATAGAAGATACGATCAACATGAAGATGTTCACCGTTGATGACTAGTCCGTCTCACGTGATGATCGACACGGGCTAGTCGATTCGGATCGTGTATCACTTAGATGACTAGAGAGATGTCATTCTGAGTGGGAGTTCATTAAAATTTGATTAAGATGAACTTGATTATCATGAACTTAGTCTAAATTCTTTACAATATCTCTTGTAGATCAAATGGCCCACGCTCCAGTTTCCCTCAACTTCAACGCGTTCCTAAAGAAAACCAAGCTGAAAGACGATGGTAGCAACTATACAGAGTGGGTCCGTAACCTGAGGATTATCCTCATAGCTGCCAAGATATCATATGTCCTTGAAGCACCGCTAGGTGATTGATAACCCTCAACCGTAAGGGATCGAGATAGTCTTCGCGGGTAAGAATAACCCAATGTATAGATTCGACACACGGGGAGCCAAAGAGTATTTATAAGCTTTGACAGTTGAGTTGTCAATTCAACCGCACCTGAAATATACTTACTTGCAACAAAAGATAAGTGGTAACGGTGGTATGATAGTGATGGTGGTGATAGTAAAAGTAAACAGTAGAAGTAAACAACAAAAGTAACAACTAGTGACCAGCAGGATTTAAACACTGTAGGCTAGGGAGATGGATGGTTGGGCGCTGCATGGATGAGATATATCATGAATCTACTTGGGGCAAGGCACACGGAAAAGTAATGATCATCTAGGCAAGTATCAAACATTAGGCATGTATCCCATAGGTAGTTGTACGTGCTTGCAATAAGAACTTGCACAACATCTTTTGTCCTACCATCCTGCTACGAACGGGGCCAAAAGGAACTTATGGAGATTAAGGTACTCCTGTCAAAGAGCACCGGAACAAAGCAATGAACTCAATGGATACATGTGATCCTCAAACTATGGACCATCCCCTTTGGTGTCCCAAGCTGTCACTTTTGGGATCGCCGGTTCCGGACCGTAATAGGTGCAAACAACTCATAGATAGGATCAAGAACACAAATATATTCATGCAAACACATATGGTTCATATCTGAAATCATGGCACTCGGGCCCTAAGTGACAAGCATTAAGAGTAACAAGTTGAAGCAAAGATGATAAACACCATGGTAGATGATAGGCAACATGCCCCCAACAATCTGATAAACTATTACATGATCTAACTCATCCAATCCCTACCATCCCCTTTGCCTACAGCAGGGAATTACTCACACATGGAAGGAGAAGTCATGGAGGGAGGATGGAGTGGTGATGATGATGACGATGGCGACGATCTCCCCTCTCCGGAGGCCAAATCAGCCTCCAGATTAGCCCTCCCGAAGAAGAACCGAGGGTGGCGGCGGCTCCGCGACGGAAACTGGGAAAACGACTTCTGTTCTGGGGTTTTTTTGTCACGGGATAAATACGGGTCAAAGTAGGGCACCAGAGGAGGGGGGAGCAGCCCAGGCGGCCTGGGGTGGGGCCGCCTGGGCCCCCCTGGCTGCCCTCTGGTCCATCTTCTGGCACAAGGTTCCTTCGGGTGCGTGGATTTTCTGTGATTTTTCGTGGAATTTTCTGAGACACCTAAAAATCCGTTTTCCTGCACATAATAAAACCATACAGGCAGCTCTGTTGAAAACAGCGTCAGTCCGGGTTAGTTTAGTTCAAATCATGCAAGAATGAGGTCAAAACAATAGCAAAAGTGTTTGGAAAAGTAGATACGTTTGAGACGTATCAACTCCCCCAAGCTTAGCATATTGCTTGTCCTCAAGCAATTCAGTTCAACGAACTGGACGCGACAAAGAAAACTTTGACAAACTCTTTTGCTTCATTAGATGTATATAAGCATGTACTACAAAAAGAGTCTAACAAGTATTGAAACAATGCTATGAGGACAATGCACGGAGCAATCTTTCTTTCAAGTGACCAATCACAAATAACTAAGATTAAATATTATACTTACTGAAAATCAAGACAAGATTACATTGCACATAGCTTGAACATACTAGAGTGGTATCTCGCTAGCCTCCATGTGTGAAGCAAAGCATAAATGCAGAAACTCCTCCAGAGTTTTAAAGGAGACTAGAACTAAGAATTTCTGAATAAATAATATCACAAGCATGCAGAAGACAATGTAATACTTTGGGACAATGCACATTACACTCAGAATGACAATCATGCTCTCCTAGTTGGTGCTTTGAAGAAAGAAGGTGAAGACTCTTGAACCGTGGAATTCGACGGCGAGGTTGAAAACCCATGATTGGAAGCAAAGACTAAACATGTACCAGAGCTCTTGGTTTTGAAAACATAGGTAAAAATGATTTTGAGAGGTGCATATTTTGTCAACGAATGCTAGTAGACAACCCAATTACTTCTCGAGCTGGACAAGTTTCGAGGAACGGCTCCCGCACGGGGACGATCACATCCCCTTAATCTCCTTTGTTTATCACTGCCAAAAGTTTTCTGATTTCTCATGAACAAAGCGTGAAGGAGGGTTTGTTTGTTGTATTATCTTTTATGAGCCGGGCGCACTCATGCCAGTTCCTTCTCGTATTAGGGGTTTGCAGATTAGACTTGCAATCCCGAGGTAAAACTTGTCCAACTTGAAAAGATCATGAATTAACTACTACTTCCTCATGAGCTAAAACAGAGGCACAAAACAAGAGTAAATTAGAATAATTTCGAGATGGTACAAGAAAGTCTTCGTTAGGATGGCAGGTAAATACCACATAGGAAGGTATGATGGACTCATATGGAATAACTGGTTTGAAAGGACTTGGATGCACAAGCAGAATTCCGCTTAGTACGAGCGAAGGCTAGCAAGAGGCCGGGAAGCGACCAACTAGAGAGCAATAACGGTCATAATCATGCAGAGCGACAAAGCAACATTGAATCGGGCATGAAAGTGATATAACTATTCTGAAACCCAAAGATCATCAAGGCAAAGCAGACTTTTTAGTCTTAAACATGTGTGAACATGTGCCAAGTCAATCCAAGAATTCTCCAAAGGGAGATACCACCTTAGTATACCAAACTATGAACAGTGCAATGCATGTAAATCATTTCAATAACACATTATATACTCTAGCTATTTGAGACTAGCCACAAGGAAAGCATGAACCACTGGGAGAGCATTGTAAACATAGCACTATGTCGCTACAAGCTAGTCTCTAGATCATAAGTACAAGCATATGTACAAAAGTAGAAACAAGAAGAGTTCATACCGGTTTTCCTTGTTGCTTCCCTTCAGTCGATCTTCGTCATTACTACCTCGTCACTTGCACGATCGACTATGGGAAATATAATTAAATGCCATCACGGACTCAAGCTAAACTCTGAAAACGAAGCAAACTAAAGAGAGAAAGGAAATCTTTCTGGATTATTTCAAAGGTTGAACGAAAGCAAAAGAAAGAGAAAATCCGTTTGTTGTTTTTGCAAAGAAAGAACAAAGAAGAACGGGCAAAAACTTCGAAAAGATTAAAGTGAACAGAAATAAAACGGATAATACAATGGAAAAGTGAGAAGGGCACGTACTCCCCCAAGCTTAGGCTTTTGGCCTAAGTTGGTAGTAGCTACTGCCCCCAGGAGCCTCCTGCTTCGGGGGAATGCTGGTGAGTCCAAGGGTCGTAGAAGGATTCCGGCGCGTACACCGAACTCCTCGGATCCTCCCACGAAGAAGGGTCCGTACTCCAAGCAGAGGAAGACCCTTCAGCAAACTGGGTGACGGTCTCCCCCTGAAAAGGTGGTAACTCACCGTGCTCCTCCTCGTCGGGCACAACCCCCTCCATGGGGTTATGAAACTGATGCTAGACCATGAACTCATCGAACTGGATAACATCAAAGGACCATCCGTTCCTGCGAGAAAAATCAAACAAAAGAGGTGCAGGTAGACGGATCTCGCGTTCCGCGGTGGTTCCGAAACGCAAGATGTAAACAAGATTACCAAGCTGAGAAGTCATGGTAACAAACTTATGCCTTTTCATAGCAGTAAGATCAAAACTTAAATAAGTAAAAGGCTCATCATCAGGGTGTGGGGTGCCTTTAAGATATTCTAAGATAAGTGTGGCATAAACGCCACCAAATAAATCTCCCCTGTTACCGTTCATAGCAAGGCGTCGAGCAATTAAGGCACCCAAATTATAATCAAACCTCCCTGAGAGGGCGGTTGCCAGGATAGCAATATCCGGCGCAGAAGTGTTGCTCGTGTTGTCACGAGCTAATACCCCTCTAGCAACATAATAAGCAAAATACCTGAGGTGAGGGAATAGGATGCTGGAGATTTTTGACCGATGAATATCCCTCGCACCCATGCTGCAGAGAGAGTTGAAGACGGTTTTCAGCTCGGATGGCTGAGAGGTCATCTTAGCCGTCCGCCCAACGTTTGGCACACCTATTATTTCACAAAACTTTCCCAAGGGCATGGTGATAAGATCATTGTAAATTTTAAACTCAAGAGCACCAGTATCAGGGTTATATCTAAAACTGTTAATGAAACCAGAGGTGAGTTTTTGATACTGAGTAACACGACACGTGACGAGCCGTGTCAAACCTGCATTAGCACAAAGATTATAAAACTCATCCTTAATTCCCGCAGCTTCAAGGAATTCATCACATGGGAACATCATAGCACGTGCTGGACTTGTGTCTTCCAACAACTCTAGGGGCACATGATCTTCATTGTAGCTCACCCTAGTAGATGAGGGTAAGGCTGCGGCTCTAGTAACGCGATCGGAGTGTGCGGGCCTCTTCTTCTCAAGCCACCCCTTTGCCCTTCCTAACAAACTCATTTCTGGAGGGGGGTCTTGTGGGCCCCAGGCGCCCTATGGGCGCGGCCAGGGGGCAGGCCGCGCCAGCTAGCCGCCTGGGCCACTGGTGCCCCCCTGGTCAGCCCCAGGTGCCTCTGGATCACTCCCGGCATGGAAATTTTTATTTTGATTTTTCTGGAATTTTTCTGAAAACTTCACTGTTGAAATTTTATCGAAGTTCAAAAAGCTGCAAGACTTCCTGAAAACTTAAAGCAGTGATTAGTATTGCGAAGCTTCAAAAACATAAACACTTGGTACAGCAAGGAGAACAAAAGCTAAAACAAATGAAAACATAACAAGCTCAACTTTTTACTTATATAAAACATGCTCACTAGTAAGGTTGATCAAGTCTTACCAACAAACAGGCGATATATAGAACAAAAAGTTTCACCTCTTACGAAGTGATCATCGCACCTTTACTTTAATGGACATTGTCCCTACCATAATAGTTTTGTATTCGTGGTGCACTTGTAGTGGACAGTCCCATTCTCCAATCTTCACGGTCTCGATGTTTTCTATAGAGTTGAGGCCATGCCTCTTGTCGGTCTTCTTTGGAAAATACACCGTGTGTTCTTTATCATTCACATTGAAGGTAACCTTTCCTTTATTGCAATAAATAATAGCACCTGCAGTATTAAGAAAAGGTCTACCAAGAATAATGGACATGCTCCCATCCTCGGGCATGTCAAGCACAACAAAATCAGTAAGGATCAAACAATTAGTAACTTCTACGGGAACATCCTCACAAATACCTATCGGGACGGCGGTTGACTTGTCAGCCATCTGAAGAGAGATATCTGTAGGAATTAGTTTTTCTAAACAAAGCCTCTTGTAAAGCGAGAGAGGCATAACACTCACTCCTGCTCCAAGATCACATAAAGCAGTTTTGACATAATTATTCTTTATGGAGCATGGAATGGTGGGTATACCTGGATCACCAAGCTTCTCAGGAATCTTGCCACTGAAAGAGTAGTTAGCAAGCATAGTAGATATTGCTTCATTAGGAACTTTTCTTTTATTAGTGACAATATCTTTCATATATTTTGAATAGGGAGGTAACTTAATAGCATCAGTCAA
Source organism: Secale cereale (assembly GCA_902687465.1). Taxonomy (NCBI): domain Eukaryota; kingdom Viridiplantae; phylum Streptophyta; class Magnoliopsida; order Poales; family Poaceae; genus Secale; species Secale cereale. Next base: position 217,228,270 of record LR738715.1, on the reverse strand, counting down.
AGGGATTTGAAGAAAAAGAGGTTTAATCCACTCACAAAACTTATTGTAATACTCTTCTTCTTTAGATTTGATAGACTTACCTGGAAAGGGCATGGGTTTCTGTATCCATGGTTCTCTTTCCTTCCCATGTCTTCTTGCGACGAAGTCTTCTCTAGTGTACTTCTTGCATTTGTCAGGTGCTTCTTCTTCTCGAGCTTCAGGTGGATCATTCTTCTCATTATCCTTACCTTCAGGTTCAGCACCGTCTTCAGTCTCAGCATCGGAGATAGATACACTGTTGGGATCAACAGCTGGCTCTTCACTTGTAATAGGATCATTGGAATTGTCAGCCTCCTTGTGTTTCTTCTTCTTCTTCTTCTTTGGAGAGCCAACAATTTCTTCTTCCTGCATTTGAGAATCTTGCTCCATTCTCCTCGGATGCCCCTCTGGATAGAGAGGATCTTGAGTGCTAGTTCCTCCTCGGGTCTTAATCCCGAAGGCCTGCAAATCATATTGTTTGGCATTGTTAGCAAGCAAATCTTTTTGCACATTAGAAATTTGTTCAAGCTGAGTTTGAACCATATGAAAATGCTTCACAAGACACTTAACATCATTAACTGTTCTACCTAGCACATCAAGCAAACTTTTGATAGCAAGGGAATTATCATGCAATTGACTTTGTATCCTCTCATTAAAATGATTTTGTTTCATAATAAAATTATCAAACTCATCTAAACATTGATCAGGAGGCTTACCATGAGGGATGTCACTTGCGTTGAAATCTAAAAGAGAGTGTACCTCTACCATAGGAGGGTGAGTGGTAGGCTCACACAACTTCTCAATAGGGGGTAGATTCTTCACGTCTTCAGTTTTAATACCTTTCTCTTTAATAGACTTCTTTGCTTCTCGCATATCTTCGGGGCTTAGAACAAACATGCCCCTCTTCTTTGGTGGTGGTGGTGGTTCAGGGACGGACCAATCTTCATGGTTTTTGGCAATCCTGCCCATCAAATCCTCTGCATCGTCCGGTGTTCTTTTCCTGAAAACACAACCAGCACAACTATCCAAATAGGACCTGGATTCATCAGTTAGACCAGCATAAAATATATCGATTAATTCATTCTTAGGGACTCCATGTCCTGGTCTAGCCCGAATCAGACTACAGTACCTCCCCCAAGCTTTAGGGAGGTGTTCATCCTGCAACTGTTTAAAGTTATAAATTCTTTGTAAAGCAGCATGTTGCATATGAGCAGGAAAGTACTTATCAACAAAAGAGTGAGCTAAGTCTTGAGGACTCTTAATGGAACCACATGGGAGTGAATCATACCATGTTTTAGCACCTTCCTTCAAAGAGAAATGAAGAAGCTTAGTCACATAAAAGTTTTGTTTCTTCTCATCCGTGGTAAACAAGCCACCCAACTCAGTGAGTTTGGTCAGGTGTGCAATAGCATCATCATTTTCTCTGCCATAAAAGGGGTCAGCTTCAACCATAGGTATAAGTGAAAGATCAACAGAGAAATCATAATCAGGATCATTGATGCATATAGGAGATGTAGCAAATTCAAGATCAGGAACAGTCTTGTTCTTCAAGGAGTGTTTTTCAAGTAGTTTCTTAATAGCTTCAGGGTCAGAGCCGGCAAACTCTGTCAGTTCCCTGCATAAATCATCATCAAGCATAATGTAATCATCATCAAGGAGTCTCTCCTTGAGTTTACTCAAATCAGGATAATCATAAGTTCCACCAATGGGATAGCGAGTAACAGGAATTTCAATTCCAGATTTTTTTTTGCAGCAGCGATCTGTTTCTCAAGAGCATAACCAAGTGAACCAATATCATCAAGAGTAGTAGAGGCATCATCAAAAGTATCGGACATAGTAACAGATTCAGTAGAAGCATCATGTGGTGGCGGTGAGGCAAACTTACTCATAACAGAAGGTGAATCAAGTGTAGCACTAGTGTTCAGAACAGTACCTCTTCTTGTAGTGGATAGTAAGATCGGAACCTTGGGGTCTCCTTTCTTACCCATAGCGGATGAAGTGCAGCAGGTAGGATACTTCAAGTAGACATGTAAATATTGTTATGCTCCCCGGCAACGGCGCCAGAAAACGGTACTTGATAACCCTCAACCGTAAGGGATCGAGATAGTCTTCGTGGGTAAGAATAACCCAATTTATAGATTCGACACACGGGGAGCCAAAGAGTATTTATAAGCTTTGACAGTTGAGTTGTCAATTCAACCGCACCTGAAATATACTTACTTGCAACAAAAGATAAGTGGTAACGGTGGTATGATAGTGATGGTGGTGATAGTAAAAGTAAACAACAAAAGTAACAACTAGTGACCAGCAGGATTTAAACACTGTAGGCTAGGGAGATGGATGGTTGGGCGCTGCATGGATGAGATATATCATGAATCTACTTGGGGCAAGGCACACGGAAAAGTAATGATCATCTAGGCAAGTATCAAACGTTAGGCATGTATCCCATAGGTAGTTGTACGTGCTTGCAATAAGAACTTGCACAACATCTTTTGTCCTACCATCCCGCTACGAATGGGGCCAAAAGGAACTTATGGAGATTAAGGTACTCCTGTCAAAGAGCACCGAAACAAAGCAATGAACTCAATGGATACATGTGATCCTCAAACTATGGACCATCCCCTTTGGTGTCCCAAGCTGTCACTTTTGGGATCGCCGGTTCCGGACCGTAATAGGTGCAAACAACTCATAGATAGGATCAAGAACACAAATATATTCATGCAAACACATATGGTTCAGACCTGAAATCATGGCACTTGGGCCCTAAGTGACAAGCATTAAGAGTAACAAGTTGAAGCAAAGATGATAAACACCATGGTAGATGATAGGCAACATGCCCCCAACAATCTGATAAACTATTACATGATCTAGCTCATCCAATCCCTACCATCCCCTTTGCCTACAGCAGGGAATTACTCACACATGGAAGGAGAAGTCATGGAGGGAGGATGGAGTGGTGATGATGATGACGATGGCGACGATCTCCCCTCTCCAGAGGCCAAATCAGCCTCCAGATTAGCCCTCCCAAAGAAGAACCGAGGGTGGCGGCGGCTCTGCGACGGAAACTGGGAAAACAACTTCTGTTCTGGGGTTTTTTCGTCACGGGATAAATACGGGTCAAAGTAGGGCACCAGAGGAGGGGGAGCAGCCCAGGCGGCCTGGCGCGGCGGCCAGGGGTGGGGCCGCCTGGGCAAGGCGCCTGGCCCCCCCCTGACTGCCCTCTCGTCCATCTTCTGGCACAAGGTTCCTTCGGGTGCGTGGATTTTCTGTGATTTTTCGTGGAATTTTCTGAGACACCTAAAAATCCGTTTTCCTGCACATAATAAAACCATACAGGCAGCTCTGCTGAAAACAGCGTCAGTCCGGGTTAGTTTAGTTCAAATCATGCAAGAATGAGGTCAAAACAATAGCAAAAGTGTTTGGAAAAGTAGATACGTTTGAGACGTATCAGTGATGCACCTACTCCCGATGCGGCCCAAGACGTTTTGAACGTCTGGCAGTCGCGTAGTGATGATTACTCCCTGGTTCAGTGCGGCATGCTTTACAGCTTAGAGTCGGGGCTCCAAAAACGTTTTGAGAACCACAGAGCATATGAGATGTTCGAAGAGCTGAAAATGGTTTTCCAAGCTCATGCCCGAGTCGAGAGATATGACGTCTCTGACGCATTCTACAGCTGTAAGATGGAGGAAAACAGTTTTGTCGGTGAGCACATCCTCAAGATTTCTGGATTGCACAACCGCTTGTCTCAGCTGGGAATGAATCTCCCAGATGAAGCGGTCGTTGACAGAATCCTCCAGTCGCTCCCACCAAGCTTCAAGAGCTTCGTGTTGAACTTCAATATGCAGGGGATGGAGAAGTCCATTCTCGAGGTGTATTCGATGCTGAAATCAGCAGAGGTGGACATCAAGAAAGAACATCAAGTGTTGATGGTCAATAAAACCACTAAGTTCGAGAAAGGAAAGGGTAAGAAGAACTTCAAGAAGGACGGCAAGGGAGTTGTCGCGCCCGTGATGGCTTCTCGCCCCTCGTTGGTTACCCCAAGTGGAAGGTTTGAGATGCAGTGTAGCGGAAGTTTTCCCTTGGCAATACCAAGGATCGATTTCCCCGAGACTCCCAGTTTCAACAAGAAGGTGTCAACTGCTAACGGCGCCAGATATTAGCAATCAACGTGGACCTGCACACAGATACAAATAACTTTGCTCCCAACGAGTACAGAGAGGTTGTCAATCCCTCCGGCCTTGTAGTTTACAAAGGATCAAACGCAAGTGATAGTAGTGATAGATATAATTGCAATAGTAAGTAAAAAGCGGAAAGTAAATAGTGGATGTGATCAATGATGGTAATATGGACCGGGGTCCCATGATGTTCACTAGTGATGTCTCTCTCCCAAAAGACGATAAAACAGCTATGTGAGGTGAACGAATTACAGCTGGGCAATTGACAGGACCATGCGCGCAAACCAATGCTGACTAAGTTGCAAGAAAGGTAGAGGTTCAAAGCATGGGCGGTACGCCGAGGTAAGTAGACCGAAATCCATCTGCATCTACTACTAATCATCCACCTTGAGATATCTATCCAGAACATCTCGCTGGTATTAAGTTGCGAGTCCCACCCATAGTGTAAACTCAAAGCAACAGACAACTGCATTAAAAGAACTTTGCGTAAAGTAAACAATCCTTGCACCCGCGGGTACAAGCACCGTTGTTTTCCCCCTTGTGGCAACAACACATCCCCTAGACTCATGTTTCTGTCACTCAAGCTAGTCATCGAGGGGCATGAACCCACAATCAAGCATAACGTTCCCTCTTGGAGTCACTACCTACTACTTGGCCAAAGCAATAAATAACAACGGGGAACATGCAAGAATTACTTACGAACATAAATATAAAAGAGGTAGATCAAATATATTACTCAAACACAATCTGAACATAATCTCACAATCCATCGGATCCCAGCAAACTCATCATAGCAACCGCATAAGGATTACATATGTGCCTCGAACATGTAGGGCAGATCACGAGGACTAATTAGTGAAGCACAAGAACGGGAGGAGAACATCACATAGCTACTGGTCATGGACCCATGGTCCAAGGGAGACTACTCACAACTCATCCGGGAGGCGTCCATGGTGGTGGAGAAGCTCCCGGTGGTGATCCTCCCCTCCGGCAGGGTGCCGGGAAGAGTTCTCCTGGTGCTCCCGATCTTGGAAGCGGCGGCGGCGGCGGAATAGAGATGAGATCGCGAAAAAGAGTTCCCGTCTCGAGGGTTTCGGGAGACGGTATAAATATATGCCAAAGGGGGGCATCAGACGAGGCTCGGGGGGCCCAGGCGCCCCCCCCCCC
>LR738715.1:217201655-217222452 GCA_902687465.1 Secale cereale | reverse complement strand
CCCCCCCCCCCCGGCGCGGCCAGGGGGGGCCGCGCCACCAGGGCGCCTGGAGCCCTGGTGGCCCGCCCCGGCTGTACTTTGGCTACCGGGAACCTTCTGGAACGCTGATTTTTTTATATAATTTTTCCGGTATTTTTCTGGCAGTTCTCGTAATGGGAAAACCTGAAATACAAAAACAGCCGAAAACAGAAACTGGCACTGGGGTGCACTGAGTTAATAGGTTAGTCCAAATATGATCAAAAGTGTATGGAAGTGTATAAATATCATAGCAATATCACCCAAAAGAGGCATGGAGCAAGCAGAAATTATAGATACGTTTTGGACGTATCAACATCCCCAAGCTTAATTCCTGCTCGTCCTCGAGTAGGTAAATGATAACAAGAATAATTTTTGTGGTGACATGCTATTAACCATATAGGACTTTTTCATAGTCACATGACAAAAGCTTACTGAGACAATGAATCTATAGTAATTAAGTTGCCTCATGAGAAAATCACAAAGAACTGAAAGTTTTACAATATGATACTGAAACATCAAATAGATTTGTAATGAACATGGTGTGCAAATATGATAAAGTGATATCTCGCTTGCCCGCTTTAGTGAAGCAAAACATAAATGCAGGGGCACCTCCAAGTTTTAAGTGATGACTAGATACAATGATTTCAAAATAAACGATATCACAATCATGCAAAAGACAATGCTACTTTGGGACAATGCACATTACACTCAGAATGACAATCATGCTCTTAGTAGTTGGTGCTTTAAAAGAAGGTGGAGACTCTCGAACCGTGGCTTTTGTTGGCAAGGTTGAAAACCCGTAGTCGGAAACAAAGACAAAACATGTACCAGAGCTCTTGGTTTTAAAACAGAGGTAATAATTTTTTTAGATCATGCATGTTTCGTCAACGAATGCTAGCAGACAACTCAATCACTTCTTGAGGTGGAAAAGTTTCGAGGAACGGCTCCCTAATGAGGACGATCACATCCTCTTAATCTCTCCTTTGTTTATCACTGCCAAAGTTTTTTGATTTCTCATGAACAAAGCGTGAAGGAGGGTTTGTTTGTTATATTAATTTTGAGCCGGGCGCACTCAATGCCAGTTCCTTCTCGTATTATGGGTTTGCACATTATACATGCAATCCCGGGGTGAAGCTTGTCCAACTTAAAAAGATTATGAATTAACTACTACTTCCTCATGGACTTACAACAGAGGCACAAAATAGGAATGCTTTTCTTTGAATGATTTCGAGATGGTACATGCAAGTCTCCGTTAGGAATGGCAGGTAAATACCATGTAGGAAGGTATGGTGGACTCATATGGCATAACTGGTTTAAAAGAATGTGGATGCACGAGCAGTCAGTCCGCTTAGTACAGGTGGAGGTTAGGAAAAGACTGGGAGCGACCAACTAAGAGAGCAATGACGGTCATAATCATGCAGAGCGACAAAGCAACATTGAATCAGGCATGGGAGTTATATCGCTACTCAGAAACAAAAGATCATCAAGGCTCGACAGACTTTCTTTACAGTCTTAAATATGCGTGAGCATACGCCAAGTCAATCAAAATAAATTCTTTGAAGGAAGATATTACTAAACCATACCACATCATAGGCAAACAAATCATGTTGGTACACCAATAACACATTGGGAACCCCCCAGCTATTTGAGACTAACCATAAGAAAACATGAACTACTAAGCACCATTATGCACGTAGCATCTTTATCATAGACATACCAACCAATGCAACGGAAGCAAACTCTCTTAATAAGATAAGCATGATAAATAAAGAGAGTTCAAGCAACCAACTAAACAAAAGCTCTTTAAAAAGATAAGCATGAAAGTTAAGAGCTAAGCATGATAGTAGCTATTAAAAGACAAAGAACACACACAGCAAGGATAGACATGAAAATTCTATGTTATGTTCTAGGTAGAAGTGGAGCGTGTTTCTCTCCCACATAAAGAAAGCTGAGTTCCGACTCGTTATGAAAAGCTAAGGAAAACTAAAAAGGAAAACTAAAAGCAAGACACTCCAAGCATAGCACATAACACATGAAGTGATTAAAATATAGTGGAACGAAAGACGAACTGATAATGTTGATGGAGAAGGAGATGCACGGGGGCATCCCTAAGCTTAGACGCTTGAGTCTCCTTGAATATTTCTTGGGGGTGCATGGGGGCATCCCAAGCTTGAGCGTTTGACACTCCTGGATCTTTTTATCATCTTCCCTCGCACACTTGAAAACTCCCTTCATACATAACTCATCATAATCTGATTAGCGAGGTTAGTACCCATAATAAAATAATTGTTCCTTGCTGGAAATAAATATATTCTTGAAGGTCTACTGTTTCTCAAGATTGCCAAAAGGTTTTTGCAAAGAAAAAGCAAGCTCTAGGTTTGCAAAATGAAGGAAAGGCAAAACAGGACAGAATTTGTGAAAAACAGAACAGCAGGTAGTAAATGAATTTTTCGGGGCACTTCTGCAACTCTAATAAAAAAACTCAAAACAGACGCACGAAAGACAATTATATAGAGCACGCTGTCGAAAAAATTCAGACCAAAAAGATGATCCGGTGATTTTATACGAATTTTTCTATCCAAGGACAGAATCTGTTTCCTGGACAGCACCTCACAACTTTTGAACTTTCTTGCAATCAGAGGCTACACTTGGCACAAAGTTGAAAAGCAAAGATACAATGATGATGCTACTGTAGTAACAACATCAAGACACAACAAAAGCAAAATAAAATTTTATTCATGTGGGTTGCCTCCCAAAAGCGCTTTCTTTTATGCCTTTAAGCTAGGCATAATGCATAGAGATCAAGTTTTATCAAGAGTAAAAGAATAGCTAGCCCGTGTAACGGACTCAAAAGGTAACTTAATCTTCTTTCGAGGGAAGTGTTCCATCCCTTTCTTGAGAGGAAATTGGAATTTTATATTCCCCTCTTTCATGTCAATGATAGCACCAACGGTGCGTAGAAAAGGACGTCCCAAAATAATTGGACAAGAAGATTCACATTCAATGTCCATAATAGTAAAATCAACGGGAACATAGTTGTCATTGACAATGATAAGAACATCGTCGATCCTCCCCAAAGGTTTCTTTATGGAAGAATCAACGAGACGAACACCAAAAGAACAAGAATCAAAAGGTTTCAATTTAAGCATATCATATATTCTTTTGGGCATAACAGAGGTACTAGCACCAACATCACATAAAGCATAGCAAGAGAAGTTATTCAACTTAATTTTTATCATAGGATCCCAACCATCTTCTAGCTTTCTAGGTATGGAGGCTTCTACTCTAAGTTTCTCCTCCCTAGCTTTGATAAGAGCATTAGTGATATGCTCTGTGAAGGCAAGGTTAAGCGTGCTAGTGCGGGGATCTCTAGACATCTTGTGAAGGAAATCAATAACTTCGGTAAGAGTGCAATTGTCAAAATCAAGGTCACTACCATCAAGTAAGGTGGTAGTGGTGTCCTTTAGGTTCACTTGTTTGGTAGTTTCTATAATCATAGCATCACCATTAATAGGTCCATTGGGACCAGGAGTGCGTTGGGTGCTAAGAGTTTGGATATCCTCAACAACTTGGATAGTAGCAACAGTGTGGTGGGTAGGAAGGCTCTTAATCCTATCTTCTTCCTCCCTTTCTCTAGCCCATCTCTCTTTAAGTTTAGCCATCATCCTAATGTTTTCATTAATTTGCACTTGAATAGCATTCATAGGAGTGACCTTCCTCTCCTCAAGAGGAGAAGTTCTTATTTTAAGCAATTCTACTTCATTGGCTAAATTGTCTACCTTTGAAGAGAGATCACCTAGTTTGTTTAGTTTTTCTTCTACACTATTATTAAAAGCTTTTTGGGTAGTGATGAAATCTTTAAGCATAATCTCTAGTTCAGTAGTGGAGTTCTTGGTGCTAGGATAAGCATTGTTGTTCCCATAAGAATTAGAGGGGAACGGTCTAGGATTGCTACCAAAATTACTCCTATAAGCATTGTTATTAAAATTGTTTCTAGAGATAAAGTTCACATCTACTTGTTCTTGAGCAATCAAAGAATTTAAAGGAACATCACGAGGATCAACAGAAGATTGCTTCGAAAGTAGAGACATGATCAAGTCAACTTTTTCATTTAGGGAGGAAATCTCCTCGACAGAGTTTACCTTCCTACCTGTTGGAGCGCGTTCGGTGTGCCATTGGGAATAGTTGGTCATCATCTCATCGAGAAGCTTCGTGGCAGCACCAAGTGTAGTTGACATAAAAGTTCCTCCCGCGGCCGAATCTAACAAGTTCCGCGAGGTAAAGTTCAAGCCTGCATAAAAAGTTTGGATAACCATCCAAGTAGTCAAACCATGAGTAGGGCAGTTCTTGATAAGAGATTTTATACGTTCCCAAGCTTGGGCAACGTGTTCATTATCCAATTGTTTAAAATTCATTATGTTACTTCTTAGTTGGATAATTTTAGCAGGTGGATAGTACTTTCCAATAAAAGCATCTTTGCACTTATCCCATGAATCTATGCTATTTCTAGGCAAAGACTGAAACCAAATTTTAGCTCCTCCTCTCAAGGAGAAAGGAAAAAGCTTAAGCTTAACAATATTACCATCTATTTCTTGGTACTTTTCCATATCACAAAGTTCAACAAAATTGTTTAAGTGTAAAGGAGCATCATCTCCAGCACCGGAGAATTGATCTTTCATGACTAAGTTCGGTAAAGCAGGTTTAATTTCATACGAAGGTGCTGAAGTGGCAGGTGTAGTGATAGGTGTGCAGATAAAGTCATCGTTGTTGTGACTAGTGAAGTCACACAACTTGGTGTTCTCGGTGGAACCCATAGTAGCAAGCAAGCAAGATAACTATTTTTGTGATTTTCGATAAAAGATACTAAAGCAAAAACTGAAAGGTAAACTAACAAGACTAAAAGCAAAGGTAAAAGATAGCGTGCAACTCCCCTATCCTGAAGAGTGGAGTCCCCGACAACGGCGCCAGAAAACTTTGCTTGATGGCTTCTCGCCCCTCGTTGGTTACCCCAAGTGGAAGGTTTGAGATGCAGTGTAGCAGAAGTTTTCCCTTGGCAATACCAAGGATCGATTTCCCTGAGACTCCCAGTTTCAACAAGAAGGTGTCAACTGCTAACGGCGCCAGATATTAGCAATCAACGTGGACCTGCACACAGATACAAATAACTTTGCTCCCAACGAGTACAGAGAGGTTGTCAATCCCTCCGGCCTTGTAGTTTACAAAGGATCAAACGCAAGTGATAGTAGTGATAGATATAATTGCAATAGTAAGTAAAAAGCGGAAAGTAAATAGTGGATGTGATCAATGATGGTAATATGGACCGGGGTCCCATGATGTTCTATGTCTCTCTCCCAAAAGATGATAAAACAGCTATGTGAGGTGAACGAATTACAGCTGGGCAATTGACAGGACCATGTGCGCAAACCAATGCTGACTAAGTTGCAAGAAAGGTAGAGGTTCAAAGCATGGGCGGTACGCCGAGGTAAGTAGACCGAAATCCATCTGCATCTACTACTAATCATCCACCTTGAGATATCTATCCAGAACATCTCGCTGGTATTAAGTTGCGAGTCCCACCCATAGTGTAAACTCAAAGCAACAGACAACTGCATTAAAAGAACTTTGCGTAAAGTAAACAATCCTTGCACCCGCGGGTACAAGCACCGTCGTTTTCCCTCTTGTGGCAACATCACATCCCCTAGACTCATGTTTCTGTCACTCAAGCTAGTCATCGAGGGGCATGAACCCACAATCAAGCATAACGTTCCCTCTTGGAGTCACTACCTACTACTTGGCCAAAGCAATAAATAACAACGGGGAACATGCAAGAATTACTTACGAACATAAATATAAAAGAGGTAGATCAAATATATTACTCAAACACAATCTGAACATAATCTCACAATCCATTGGATCCCAGCAAACTCATCATAGCAACAGCATAAGGATTACATATGTGCCTCGATCATGTAGGGCAGCTCACGAGGACTAATTAGTGAAGCATAAGAACGGGAGGAGAACATCACATAGCTACTGGTCATGGACCCATGGTCCAAGGGAGACTACTCACAACTCATCCGGGAGGCGTCCATGGTGGTGGAGAAGCTCCCGGTAGTGATCCTCCCCTCCGGCAGGGTGCCGGGAAGAGTTCTCCTGGTACTCCCGATCTTGGAAGCGGCGGCGGTGGCAGAACAGAGATGAGATCGCGAAAAAGAGTTCCCGTCTGGAGGGTTTCGGGAGAAGGTATAAATATATGCCAAAGGGGGGCATCAGACGAGGCTCGGGGGGCCCAGGCACCCCCCCGGCGCGGCCAGGGGGCCGCGCCACCAGGGCGCCTAGAGCCCTGGTGCCCCCCCCCCGGCTGTACTTTGGCTTCCGGGAACCTTCTGGAACGCTGATTTTTTATATATTTTTTCCGGTATTTTTCTGACAGTTCTCGTAATGGGAAAACCTGAAATACAAAAAAGCCGAAAACAGAAACTGGCACTGGGGTGCACTGAGTTAATAGGTTAGTCCAAATATGATCAAAAGTGTATGGAAGTGTATAAATATCATAGCAATATCACCCAAAAGAGGCATGGAGCAAGCAGAAGTTATAGATACGTTTTGGACGTATCAACCCGGTAAGTCTGTTGCCGGGAAGAAGCCAAAGTATGGACCCAAGCCTGAGACATAGTGCTTTTATTGCAAGGGAACGGGTCACTGGAAGCGGAACTGCCCCAAATACTTAGCAGACAAGAAGGCCGGGAACGTCAAAGGTATATTTGATATACTTGTTATTGATGTGTACCTTACCAGCGCTCGTAGTAGCTCCTGGGTATTTGATACCGGTGCAGTTGCTCATATTTGTAACTCTAAGCAGGAGCTGCGGAATAAGCGAAGACTGGCGAAGGATGAGGTGACGATGCGCGTCGGGAATGGTTCCAAGGTCGATGTGATCGCCGTCGGCATGCTACCTCTACATCTACCCTCGGGATTAGTTTTAAACCTTAATAATTGTTATTTAGTACCAGCTTTGAGCATGAACATTGTATCTGGATCTCGTCTTATGCGAGATGGATACTCTTTCAAATCGGAGAATAATGGTTGTTCTATTTATTTGAGAGATATGTTTTATGGTCATGCCCCGCTGGTCAATGGTTTATTTTTGATGAATCTCGAACGTGATGATACACATATTCATAGTGTAGATGCCAAAAGATGTAAAGTTGATAATGATAGTCCCACATACTTGTGGCATTGCCGCCTTGGTCATATTGGTGTCAAACGTATGAAGAAGCTCCATTCAGATGGACTTCTAGAGTCTCTTGATTATGAATCATTTGACACATGCGAACCATGCCTATTGGGCAAGATGACCAAGACTCCGTTCTCAGGAACAATGGAGCGAGCAACCAACTTATTGGAAATCATACATACCGATGTGTGCGGTCCAATGAGTGTTGAGGCTCGCGGAGGCTATCGTTATGTTCACACCCTCACAGATGACTTGAGTAGATACGGGTATATCTATTTGATGAAACACAAGTCTGAGACCTTTGAAAAGTTTAAGGAATTTCAGAATGAGGTTGAGAATCAACGTGACAGAAAAATAAAGTTCTTACGATCAGATCGTGGGGGTGAATATTTAAGTCATGAATTTGGCACACACCTTAGGAACTGTGGAATTGTTTCGCAATTGACACCGCCCGGAACACCTCAATGTAACGGTGTGTCCGAACGTCGAAATCGTACTCTGTTGGACATGGTGCGATCTATGATGTCCCTCACCGATTTACCGCTATCCTTTTGGGGTTATGCTTTAGAGACTGCCGCATTCACTTTAAATAGGGCTCCGTCGAAATCTGTTGAGACGACTCCGTATGAACTTTGGTTTGGCAAGAAACCAAAGCTGTCGTTTCTAAAAGTTTGGGGTTGCGATGCTTATGTCAAGAAACTTCAACCTGAAAAGCTCGAACCCAAATCGGAAAAATGCGTCTTCATAGGATACCCAAAGGAAACGATTGGGTACACCTTCTACCACAGATCCGAAGGCAAAGTCTTTGTTGCCAAGAATGGATGCTTTCTGGAGAAAGAGTTTCTCTCAAAAGAAGTGAGTGGGAGGAAAGTAGAACTTGATGAGGTGACAGTCATCCCTCCTGAAAGTAGCGCAGCGCAGGAAATCGTTCCTGAGGTGCCTGCACCGACAAGGGAGGAAGTTGATGATCATGATCATGAAGAAACAGATCAAGTTACTACTGAACTTCGAAGGTCCACGAGGGCACGTTCCGCACCAGAGTGGTACGGCAACCCTGTCCTGGAAATCATGTTGTTAGACAACAGTGAACCTTCGAACTATGAAGAAGCGATGGCGGGCCCGGATTCCAATAAATGGCTTGGAGCCATGAAATCTGAGATAGAATCCATGTATGAAAACAAAGTATGGACTTTGGTGGACTTGCCTGATGACAGGCACGTCATAGAAAACAAATGGATATTTAAGAAGAAGACAGACGCGGATGGTAATGTGACCATCTATAAGGCTCGGCTTGTCGCTAAGGGTTATCGACAAGTTCAAGGGATTGACTACGATGAGACTTTCTCTCCCGTAGCGATGCTGAAGTCAGTCAGAATCATGTTAGCTATTGCCGCATTCTATGATTATGAGATATGGCAAATGGACGTCAAAACAGCATTCCTGAAGGGCTTCCTCAAGGAAGAGTTGTATATGATGCAGCCGGAAGGTTTTGTCGATCCAGAGAACGCTAACAAGGTATGCAAGCTCCAGCGCTCGATTTACGGGCTGGTGCAAGCATCTCGGAGTTGGAATATTCGCTTTAATGATGTGATCAAAGCATTTGGCTTTATACAGACTTATGGAGAAGCCTGTATCTACAAGAAAGTGAGTGGGAGCTCTGTGGCATTTCTCATATTATATGTGGATGACATATTGCTGATCGGAAATGATATAGAATTCTTGGAAAATGTAAAGGCCTACTTGAATAAAAGTTTTTCAATGAAGGACCTTGGAGAACTTGCTTACATATTAGGCATCAAAATCTATAGAGATAGATCAAGACGCCTCATTGGTCTTTCACAAAGTACATACCTTGACAAGATATTGAAGAAGTTCAATATGGATCAGTCCAAGAAAGGGTTCTTGCCTGTTTTGCAAGGTATGAGATTGAGCAAGGCTCAGTCGCCGACCACGGCAGAGGATAGAGAAAATATGAGTGTCATTCCCTATGCCTCGGCCATAGGTTCTATCATGTATGCCATGCTGTGTACCAGACCTGATGTGAACCTTGCCATAAGTTTGGTAGGGAGGTACCAAAGTGATCCCGGTATGGAACACTGGACATCGGTCAAGAACGTCCTGAAGTACCTGAAAAGGACTAAGGATATATTTCTCGTTTATGGAGGTGACGAAGAGCTCGTCGTAAAGGGTTACGTCGATGCTAGCTTCGACACAGATCTGGATGACTCTAAGTCTCAAACCGGATACGTGTATATTTTGAATGGTGGGGCAGTCAGCTGGTGCAGTTGCAAGCAAAGCGTCGTGGCGGCGTCTACATGTGAAGCGGAGTACATAGCTGCTTCTGAAGCAACGCAGGAAGGAGTCTGGATGAAGGAGTTCATCACCGACCTAGGAGTCATTCCAAGCGCGTCAAGCCCGATGACTCTCTTCTGTGACAACACTGGAGCTATTGCCATTACCAAGGAGCCCAGGTTTCACAAGAAGACCAAGCACATCAAGCGCTGTTTCAACTCCATCCGGAATTATGTTCAGGATGGAGACATAGATATTTGTAAAGTGCATACGGATCTGAATGTTGCAGACCCGTTGACTAAACCTCTTCCACGGGCAAAACATGATCAACACCAGAACTCTATGGGTGTTCGATTCATCACAATGTAACTAGATTATTGACTCTAGTGCAAGTGGGAGACTGTTGGAAATATGCCCTAGAGGCAATAATAAAAGTATTATTATTATATTTCCTTGTTCATGATAATTGTCTGTTATTCATGCTTGAATTGTATTGTACGGAAACAACGATACATGTGTGAATATATAGACCACAATGAGTCCCTGGTAGGCCTCTAGTTACCAGCTCGTTGATCAACAGATGGTCACGGTTTCCTGACCATGGACATAGGATGTCAGTGATAACGGGATCACATCATTAGGAGAATGATGTGATGGACAAGACCCGATCCTGAGCATAGCACGAGATCGTATAGTTCGTAATGCATAAGCTTTTCGGTGTCAAGTATTTATTCCTTAGACCATGAGGTTGTACAACTCCCGGGTGCCGTAGGAATACTTTGGGTGTGCCAAACGTCACAACGTAACTGGGTGGCTATAAAGGTACGCATCGGGTATCTCCGAAAGTGTCTGTTGGGTTGGTACGAACCGAGACTGGGATATTGTCACTCCGTATGACGGAGAGGTACCTCTGGGCCCACTCGGTAAGACATCATCATAATGATCTCAAAGTGACTAAGGAGTTAGTCACGGGATGATGGATTACAGAACGAGTAAAGAGACTTGCCATGACGAGATTGAACAAGGTATCGGGAATACCGACGATCGAATCTCGGGCAAGTACCGTACCGATGGACAAAGGGAATAACTACGGGATTGAGTGAATCCTTGACTCGGTGGTTCATCCGATGAAGATCATCGAGGAACACGTGGGAACCAACATGGGTATCCAGATCCCGCTGTTGGTTATTGACTGGAGGGTCGTCTCGGTCATGTCTGCGTGTCTCCCGAACCCGTAGGGTCTACACACTTAAGGTTCGGTAACGCTAGGGTCGTAGAGATACATGCACGTGGAAACCCGAAAGTTGTTCGGAGTCCCGGATGAGATCCCGGAAGTCACGAGGAGTTCCGAAATGGTCCGGAGGTAAAGAATGATATATAGGAAGTCCAGTTTCGGCCATCGGGTGATCTCCGGGGGTTACCGGGAGTGTCCCGGGACCACCGGAGGGGTCCCGGGGGTCCACCGGGTGGGGCCACCCATCCCGGTGGGGCCCCTAGGCCGCAAGGGGGAAGTGGCCAGCCCTGGTGGGCTGGCGTACCACATGGCCCCTCCTCCCCATGTGCCTAGGGTTGAAACCCTAGGGGGGAGGGGCGCCACCTTGCCTTGGGGGCAAGGATCCCCCCCTTGGCCGCCGCCCCACCCTGCAGATTGGATCTGCAGGGCCGGCGCACCCCCCTGCCCCCCTATATATATGTGGAAGGGGAGAGGGCAGCCGCACCCTTGCCCCTGGCGCCTCTCCCCCTCCCGTCACACCTCCATCTCCTTACGTAGGGCACCCGGTGAAGCCCTGCAGGATTCTCCACTGCATCCACCACCACGCCGTCGTGCTGCTGGATCTCCGACGACCTCTCCTCCCCCCTTGCTGGATCAAGAAGGAGGTGACGTTGCTGTACCGGACGTGTGTTGAACGCGGAGGTGCCGTCCGTTCGGCGCTAGATCATCGGTGACGAAGAACGAGAAGAGTACGACTACTTCATCCATGCTTCTTCGAAAGCTTCCGCTCGCGATCTACACAACGGTATGTAGATGTACTCTTATTTCCTCGTTGCTAGATGTCTCCTTAGTTGGATCTTGGTGAAAGCATAGAAATTTTTTGAATTCTGCTACATTCCCCAACATCTACAAGCTCCAATTGCTTTTCATTCAGCCCCAACCCAAATAAACAGGGCCACGACAGTTTTTTCAGATGGTTGAGTTTTACATGACACCGGCATAAATTTTATCAAAAGATATGAACCAAGAGATAGGAATACGGTTGTGTACCGATTCCACAGTACCCTACCAAGAGCCAACTAGAACCCCGGGGATGATAATAATAAACACATTTTTTTAGAAATGGAGGAGGACCCCGACCTCTGCATCTGGATAATGCATGTAGCCACATTATTAATTATTCACACAAGATCTTATAAAGTCATACAACAATAAGACTAAAGCCACCGTCTATGCAACATCTGTCGCTACTCCTATTCAGTTGATGAAGGGATGCTGATAGTCTGGGCCTAATACCAAACAGACATCGCAGCCAAACCTAACATCTAAGATCTGAGGTCCCAACCAGGACGCCTGCCGGGTATAGGGCACCCACCAGTCCGGCGCACTCCTCAACCAAGACGTCTGCCAGGTATGAGGCCGCCTGTAACACCCCATAAATCTAACCATGTTTTATTAATTAAAATTTTGCCAGGAAATTGAAATTTTCATTTGCTGGATGTTCCTTTAGATTTCAGGACCATTCTTTTCCTTTTATTATGGAGTTTTTACCACTAGTGAAAACTTTCCAATTATTGTTAGACTCTCATATTCTCTTAATTAAACTTTTATGTTATCAGTGGAATTAATTATATAATTGTCTCCCTAATCTTCTTCTTTCTAAAAATGGTTTCCCTTAGTTTTAGGGCCCCATTTGGACTACAACCACTTGATAAATTTATTTAATTTTCCAACAAAAAATGTGGAGATGTCATGTGATGTTGTTAAATCACTTTTATGCAAGAAAATATTCCATTCTTTTAATATTTTGAGCTCCACAGCAAGTCTTCAATTCTGGTCCAGTTGGTAGTTTTGCACTACAACCCCTTTAACTATTTCTTTAATGCTTCCACCAAAATTATGGGATGTTCATAGGAGTATATTATCCAACTCTATGCAAAAACCCAGAGTTTCCCTTTGAAAAATTTGAGTGAATCAACCTCATTTTCATTCTGGTCCAGCATGGTGATTTGTACAGCAACCACCATTTAACTTTCCCTTCTAGCTAGGATTCCTTTTCCTACTTATAGCACATCCTGCAAGAACCTTAAGTCCAGGAGAGTGGACTCATTGGAGGATTTTAAGTGCATGCAATGGTGCCTTTTCCTTTCTGTCCAGAATCAGTTTTCTCACAAACTTGAACTGGCAAGTTTTTGCTTTTGGCAAACTAACATTGCCACCCTCTGCATCACCTACAGAGACCCCAATCTGGAAAAATTTGGCCACCTCAAGAGTTGCATAGTTGTCTCTAGCATTTTGTCAAACACCTGGTGTGCATGGCCAGTTTTGGCATGATCTTTGCTTTGCACTGTGACCTTGCCCCTCCATGCATACTGGCATGTCCACTAATCTCCCTAAAGCCTCTAGTCTAGACCTGCTAATTGCCAGCCTCACCCAAGCTCTGTAGCATGCATTGGCATTTTGTCGAGCAGCTCGCGTGCGTGCTCTGGGCGCGCCCAGAGCGCACGTTTTGCACGCGCGCGCACCGAGCCGCCGCGTCCCTCTGCCGACGCCCCGCACTCGTTCTGGCCACTCCTCTCACACTGCCTGCACGCCTGCCCCCTTCCTCGCCGCAGAGACGCCACTGGAGCTCCACAGTGCCGCCGTCAGGTCGGCCGCGGCAGCTAGCGGGCGGCCACAGCAGCTCCTGCCCCGGACAGCGCCGCCCGAGCCACCAGCGCTCGCCACCTGCCCCTTGGAGCAGCTCCAGATCACCAGCAAGCTCGTCCCCTAGCGCACGTCGCCGCCACATCGCCCTAAGCTACAGAAGGTCGGTCGCCGGCGTCCTTATCCACGGCCATCGTCGGAACCGACCCCAATCGCCTATTTAAGGAGCTCCGAGCATCTCCGCAACCCCAGACGATCTCAAGCCGCACCACATAGCACCCCCGTAGCAACCAAGCAACCAGGGGAGGTCTTCTTCCCCATCTCCGACGAGTACAGCCGCCGCCGCCCCTCCGGTCCATTCCGTCGCAACCCGAGCCCCTCCCGTCCATCTAGCGCCACCGTTCGACTCCCCATGACCCTGCGGAGCCACCCATCACCTCAAACCCGCTCGAGAACCACCGTATCGCGAAGCCCCAATTTCCCCCGAGGCCGCCGTCCGCCGCGAAGCTCGCCGCCGGTGATTTCCTCCACCCTCGTCGCCCCCTCGACCACCGGGAGGACCGCCCCGGTCTGGCGAATCCATCCCTGCACTCGGATGCCCTCGAGGAGCCGCCGTTCGCCGGCGTTGATCGCCGGAGCCGCGCCTATGTTCGGCCAAAGGAAGAAGGACGCGGGGGCGACTGGTCAAACCTGACCAGTGGCCCCCCTGGACCCACTGTCAGCGACCCAGCGCCGGTCCACGCGGGCATAAGTGAAGGCGCAGGACCCCTAGTACGTTTCCTCTACTTCGAAAGCGTATTCTTATCGAAACATTTTCTTTTTTCTGTTTTATTAAAAAAACAGAATTTGACTAAACTTTGACTGGCTGTATCTTTTTAAATATAAATCCAAATGACTTGATTCTTTTTCTGTTGTTTCCCAAATATTGTCTAGTTTATTTTCATATTTATTTGAAAATTTTACAGACAACTTTTTGTGCTGTTTTGAGTCTATGCATTGATTTCGTATTCTTTCAATTAGGATTTTGAAGAGGGAGAAAACTTCCAAAAGTTTTGGAATGCATTTCTCCTCCCCTCTACAGCTCTACTTGAAGGCAATCACTTTTGAACCCTGGCCTAGTGCATGTGGTTGTTGTTGACACGATTGCAACGATATGAAAGCATTCATTTTATTTCATATGTGGTGATATGATCATACCCATGAGTGCATGAGGTAAAACCCTTGCTGTGAATAATTAGTATGCATGACGGTGATCCCCTTCGTATGCCTTTCATGCCTAACGGAAGAAAGCCGTGAAAGTCGCGGTCTTGTGTAGACGCGAGCTTGTCACTAGCTCCCCGTCGGGACGGTGGAGTCCGGTATGGCTTGGTGAGGCATGACGGGCGGTGATTCCGACCGTTGATGTGGGATATGTTAGTTATGCTAATCATACCAGTGATGCTTGAACCCCCTAAGTCGACCGTAGATCGAGTCTTGTGCCAGTAACCCCCATACTTGTTTCGTGCTGCCACTTGTCCCTGTCGTAGGTAGGGTACGGTTCAGTAAGTGTCAACCCCTTCCTAGCACACACCGTACAGAGAGGCCATGGTGGAAGATACCGGCTGCATCCGGTAGGCATGCCACCTGGTCCGGGGGCATGGGTGTTTCCGGTTGGGACCGAGAGGGGGGCACCCCTTAGAGCGCGCGATAGAAATTTGATCCCATGCTACGCGAGGTTGTAGCCTCCCCACTCAGAGTTTGCTTAACAGGTGTCGTGGGTGATTCCAGACACAAGTAAAGTTAAGCTGGTGTGTGCAAGTCAGGCGTGTTTTCGACTAAAAGACCGTAGACGGTATTAGTCTTGATGGACTAAAGAAAACCATTACTCGTGGGTAAAGAGTACACCCTCTGCAGAGATATTAAATCTATTCGAATAGCCGTGTCCATGGTTAAGGACTACAGTCTGGGATGGGTCGAGTGTCGGTCTTAGTGTCGGTCTTCGGAGGAGAAACTACTAAACCAGAATATTGATTATGACCTGTGATATATGGTGATTATGATTTTTATTGTGGACTAACCAATTGTATTATTTGAATCTATGAGTATCCCTGGGACTGTTCTACCTCCTGGCTATTCACTGTGATTATGTTTGCTTATAAGCCCTTTTTGTGGTGTCGTTCAGACGCCCGACTGTGGCATGCCTGCTATTTCTTTTATATATAAGCACTTTCTGTGGTGTCGCTCAGACGCCCGACTGTGGCATGCTTGTTATTCATTTTCCTTATAAGCCCTTTCTGTGGTGTCGCTCAGACGCCCGACTATGGTATGCTTGTTATTCATTTTCCTTATAAGCCCTTTCTGTGGTGTTGCTCAGACGCCCGACTGTGGCATGTTTGTTATTTCTTTTATTTATAAGCCCTTTATGTGGTGTCGCTCAGACGCCCGACTGTGACATGATCGCTATTTATTTTATTATCACTCCCTGATTGCATATGCCTTTTTATTCGAATGACCCGCTTGCAATATGGACTGTCATATCATAATTATCATAGTGATCATCAACTATTCTCGAGCATGATTATATCTCACCCATGTTCATAATGTTTGTGAGTATATTCAAAGTACTCACTGGCTTGTCCCTGGCTATTGTCTTGGCCAGATTTCTTGCGTGGAAAGGAACGATGCGATGACAGCCCCGGAACCTACGCAAATGGAGATAGCAGCCTCGCGAAGATAGGAGTTATCCTGGTCAGCTGTTCCTGTGGAAAATGGAGTCCCATAGTCGCCGATGAACCACAAACCGCTTCCGTCATCAGCCATTAGAAACCCTGTGTTGTACTCACAGGCCAGAATGGTCTTCTACTACATATCTTGTATTTTGCTTGGAGTTTCTGTAACAAGTTGGTGCCTCATCAACTAACAGTAATCCTGGGGCTGGTGAGCACAAGGGCCGCTTTTGGGAAATTAATATCCCGAAAATCCGGTCCTGACACCGCCGCAGCCACCTGCCGCCAATCCATCTTCAGTGATGTACTGTTGCATCTACCTTGCCCGGTCTAGCTGTCGTCGACGCCACCACGACACCAGACAGCGTCACCCTTCTGCGTGAGTCCATCATCGCACATCAGAAGCCTAATCTCCAGAGCGCCAAGCCATCGAGATCTGTCGCCATCAATGTGCATGGTGAAGCACCGCTCCACCAAACACGTCGGCCTTGGTCCCTCGAGCCCACGTACACCTCCAAGAAAGACGCTCCTAAGGGGGAAACGACACAAACGCGTCGCCGTCTTTTGATCTATCGATCTAGGGTTTCCTCCGAAGGTAGCAGATCGTAGTCTAGAACTTCTCCACGGTGATGCCCTCAAGAAGGGAACGACACCGTAGAGCGCCGCCATCGCCGGCTTTGGCATCTAGACAAGAGCAGGTTTTCACCCAGATCTATTCGAAGAACTCCATCCGCTTCTTGTGCACAGACCGCCGCCTTCTCCGTCGAAGACTAGACCAAGGGTCCGGCCATCGCCGCCAGATCCATGTAGCCAGCACTGGGAGATGACGACTATCTCTCTGTACCGGATCTAGCACGGACCGAAGCATATCGAGTTGGAGACGATGATGCCCCTGGATCTCCGGCAAACAAGTGAGCCGCCGGCCCAACCACATCTAGATCGTCGGCCACGCCAGGCCCCCGTGTCGTCCGTGTCGGAGAGGGAGCTTCCGACCGCTAAGGATGGCAATGGGTCGGGTTTGGATCGAGTTGAACAATATCAAATCCATATCCATATCCATGAAGACAGTCTTTGCCAGCCCATGAAAAAATCCATGGGTGAAAAATTATGTCCGTCCAAACCTGATGGATATCCATTGGGTCCTCTCTAGACATATAAATAAGACATAACATAATGTTAACATAAGATCTTCCATTCTTCACTTCGTGGCAGGCTAGGCTTCACTTATGGTAAATCAACGTCCAATAACAACATAAGATCATTTAGTATTTTTCTAACAGAAGGGCATTGGGGTATGTTATAGAGGGGATTGAATGCCAACTAATAAAAGTTATGACGAGGATAGTGTAATTTATTTTGCATATTTTGGATAACAAAGTGTAAAATTGCAGTGGGACATGTAACTGCGGGGTAGGCATAACAGATTTTTCCATTAAGTCATACTATCGGGTCGGGTTTGGATATACCCACGGGTACAAGATTATATCCATGCCCTACCCACGAGTAATCGGATCGGATTTGAGCGCTGCCCATGGACACAAAAGCATATCCAAACCCTATCCATTCGGGTCGGTTATCCATGGATATCTATGTCCATGGATAAAATTGACATCCTTACCGACCGCGCACAGGGGCCGCCACCGGCTGCACACGCCGGAGCACCGCCGCGAGCCCAGTGCCCACCACCGCCTGCCGAAGCCCGCCGCCGCACGCCTCACGCCCCACCACCGCTCGCCGAGAGCTGAGCAGGAACACCGTCAAGCTCCGGGGCGCCGCCCCGTCATCCGGTCGCCGCGAGAACCGACCGCCGCCCCCAGCCGCAGCTGCCAGCCTCCAGCAGCGTTGGAGGCGACCCCGACACGCGAGATAAGGCACAGGACAGCGCCCTGCTCCTAGGCCCGCACCGCCGATGTACATGCATCAGCCGTCGCCGCTCGTGATTCGTCGAGGCGTGTGAGAGAAGACAGCTCCGCCGCAGCCGTCGCCGTGCCGCCATCGCCGTGACGCCTTTGCCCACGGCGCCCTGGCGGCGGCGAGGTGGGGAAGGAGGCCGGAGGGAGCCGGCCGCTGCGGCGTGCAGGTCCGTCCGAGCCGCTCCTGGGAGAGCGAAGCGGGGGCGAGATCTGTTATCAACCAAACACAATACAAGTAGAAAATATCATAACGTTCGGTAACCAAAGCACACACACATGCTGTTTTGACCGTTGTACTACTACACATAGCCAAGTGTTGCCCCTTGTAGCAGCCGACAGTCTCACCGACAAATTGATAAGCTTCACCTACCGGCCAAGATGGCTGATCAGTTCACGAGATGCTTGGAAAGGCTACAATGCCAGTAGGAACACGTGTTCTCCCATTGTAGGTGCTACAGTTTTACGAGTATGTTCTCCTGCCCCTGCTGTGAAATAGCACCGCCACGCATGAAACAGCACCACCATGTAGGGCAGTGAATTCTCTTTTCCGTCCCGGTCCCAGAATGCATGTAATGTAGGGCCTGGGAGCCGTGCCGCCCACTAAATGTTGCAGGGGCAGGAGGGTGCACGGCCTCGTCGGATCTATCAGTGATGTACTCCGTACTAATTGAATAGCCACTGATTGGCACCGCATCTCATCACATCAGCCATCAGGGCCAATGTGATCTAATCTGATTTCCCCGCAAGAAAAATGTGATCTAATCTCATCATGTGAGTCTGACGTACGGGGAAATTGCATACACCAATCTTGTGACTAACACTCCCTTGGTTTTTTTAGTCCGCATATAAAATTTGGTCAAAGTCAATCTTTGTTAACTTTGACTAAGTTTATAGAAAAATATATCAAGATTCACAATATGAAATCAATATTGTTAGATTCATCATGAAATTAATTTTCATACTATATAACTTTAGTATTGTAGATGTTGATATTTTTTTCTACAAAGTTGGTCAAATTTTATAAAGTTTGACTTTGATCAAATCTTATATACAGACTAAAAAGAAATGGAGGGAGTATATACTAGCAGTCAGGTCGACTGAATTTCGTGTTTTAGTCATTGTTTAATCGATGGTTTGCATCAGTTGTAGCATGGAAACCCTGACTGATCCATGACAGCTAATATGAATGGAATGGCCCATGCAAGGCTTCAGTCTGGATCCTAGAGGAGTATATCTGGTGTAGCATGCATAAACATCGTCCGTCCATATATGGCAAATTTGACATTTTTGACCTGCTGGCGTAATCAATTCATGGAATGAACTATCTGTGAAACTTTTTCGCAGCCATGACCTTTTTGTGTAGCGCCTGCCTCAGAGGCGCTGCACCCTACTGTGCAGCGCCTGACTCAGAGGCGTTGCACGCCTGTCCATCGTGGCAGCCTCCTGTTCAGCGCCTGCCTCAGAGCGTGCAACGCCCCTGAGCCAAGCGCTGCACAGTGGGTGCAGCGCCTCTGAGGCAGGCGCTACACAAAAAGATCATGGCTGTGAAATAGTTTCGCAGATAGTTCATTCCGTGAATTGATTACGCAAACAGGTCAAAATTGTCAAATTTGCCTCCATATATATGGACGACACGTGTCTCCGTTGCAGTCGTGCAGATCCTCCGTGCCTATTTGATTCGATGTCCCGCATCTTATTGCACTCCTGTGCTGCAAGATGCCTCTAGCTCTGTATCGTTCCATTTCTTTTGTGTGAAGCACTTAAAGGACACCTTTCTGTTGTGTGATTTGGAGCCAAAATCCTCCCGTTCTCCCACTCAAAGGCGCACGCTATGCACAAGCACGACAAGGCTCTGGGGTTTCACAAGAACAAATCAAATCAGCGTGAGTAGGAGTAGGTCTCATGTGCAAGATCGCGTCCAACGCACATGTCGAAGACGGCATGCATCGAATACGCCGTCAAACGTGAGAAAGTGAAAAAAGAGGGCGATCTTCCCGTGGTGGCACGGTACCCTTTCGTTTCGTTGACCTAGGAGCTCGTGGCATGGTCGACCCTGTCCGGCCGTTGGCTAATTCCATGATCACGCGTACTTATTTCTGGGCGAACACGATGCGTGTGCCAGGACGAGGTGGCGTGAAGGCGCCAGTTGATCATGGAGCCAGCGAGCCCACCTCACCTAAAACACGCTAGACCATGAGCCATGGAGAAAGAGAGACAGAGAGAGATGGCAGTTGAGCCAAACCATGCCCCATGTTTGTCTCTTTCGATCCATCTCCGGCTTAATTAGGACCGGTCGCCGCCTCGTCGTGGAAGGATTCTTCAAATGCAATGTGCCATCAGCGCCAACGCGCCTAACTTTATCGTCACCTTCCGCGACTTCCCTGTATTACATTTGCAGAAATTCTGTTTGAGCAAGCAATGTTGCCTTTGCAGATTCCTGAGCCGAACAACCTTAGAGCATCTCCAGTGGATCCTCTATATGGAGGTGTATAGCAAATATAGCCTAGTCTGGCTTCAAATTTCATCCCAGTGGAACGTGCAAACGGGCGTCCATACAGCCACGCCCTCCCCACGACGCTACCCGGCGTGCAAGTATCCACGCCCTCGCCACGCTCGTCGTCCGAGCCGCTCGAGGGAAAAGGAAGGAAGGAAGGGAGGAGGCCGTCCCGCGCAGGCCCGAGCCGCTCGTCGTCCAGCGCAGGCGCCCGCCGGTCGAAGGTAATTTCTCCATCCCGACCGTCGAAGGAAGGTGCGGGACTTGGGGGCGGGGGGG
>LR738715.1:217101204-217201247 GCA_902687465.1 Secale cereale | reverse complement strand
GGGCGGCGTGGGGATAGAGAGGGGCCGGCGGGGCGGCGTTGGGAGACCGGCGGCGCGGCGTTGGGGGCGGCGGCCGCGCTGGTGGCCGGCGGGCGCGCGCGCTGGGGGCGGCGGCCGCGCTGGCTGGGGGTGGGGAAGATTGGCTGGGGCTGGCTGGGGGAGGCCTGCGGGCATGGATATGTAGTGGAGATGTGCTTTTTTTTTAGGGAGTAGTAGTGCTATGTATTTACACATATTTGCTGTATTTACACATATTTACACATATTGTGATGCATGTAGACATATTTTAGAGTGTGAATTCATTCATTTTGCTCCGTATATAGTCATTGTTCGGGAACAGAGGGAGTAGATGTCTTCTTGTTGTCTAAAATAGCTGTGCATTGGTTGCTTGCAGATGGATGGTGACCAAAGCTTCTTGGACACTATTGGTTTTGGTTACACACAAACACAACCAGATAGTCCAATTGGAGAGCAGGCAACTCCATCAACTCAGCATCGTTCTGCAATAACAGAGAAAGGAAAATCCTACAAAGGAAAAAATTGGTCTAGTGATGAGGACAAGGTTCTCATAGCAGCATGGGCAAATACAAGTTTGGATATTGTTGGGACAGATCAAAACCGAGATGCTTATTGGGCTAGAATTTCAGATTACTACAACACACACAAGGAATCATCATGGCCGGAGCGTAATGCTAATGCAATCAATTGTCGTTACACAACGATTAACAGAGACACCTCTAAATTTTGTGGTTGCCTTCAACAGATTTTAAATAGGCAAGAAAGTGGAAGGACTATAGAAGAAAAGGTACGTGCCTTTCTTGCAATTCTATATGTGATGTGCAATATTCTATATGTGTTGTGCTTATTTGAACAACATATTTATATGTGCAGACCAACGATGCACACATTTTGTTCAAGGAAATGGATCTTAAAAAAAAGAGGCCTTTCACACTGATGCATTGCTATCTAGAGTTCTCGAAGTATCCAAAGTGGCAGACAAGAGAAGTTGAAACTTCTCTTAAGAAACAAAAGAAGAGCATTGAGGCAAGTCCGGGCACAGACACCAATGATCCGGCTGATGCATCCTCGGTACGTACTGATGCTACCTCATTACGCACTGATGCTCTTGAACATGAGAAAAGATCTGATGGTGTGAAGAAGGACAAGAGAGGTAAAGCTGATGACAGTGCTTGCAAGCTGTCGTTAGAAACTGTGTGGGCAGCAAAGCAAGAGAAGGATGATATAAAAGAGGCGGCAAGAAATGCTCGCTACGCACAACAATTGGAATTGCGAAAAGAGGAGATTGCACTAAAAAAAAAGAGGATGCACGAAACGAGAGGGAGGATGCACGGAGACAGTTTGAATTAGATGAGAGGGTCATGCTCATCGACACTAGTGGTATGACTGATGAGCAAAAGCTGTTCTACCAAGGTAAGCAGAAGGAGATCCTTGCTCGCGGCCTAGGGTAAAATGTGAGCTATATGTTGTAATAAGAACTATTTACTGCTTTCCAAACTTTTGTAGTAAGAAATATTTTTATTGATAGCCGGATTACATCACTCGTTTCCAAACTTTTGCCACACATGGTCAATTAGATCAAGTTTAAGCTGATCATGTTCAGCGAAATTTCTAATCCGATGAGTCATCTGAATAAAAGAGCTCAGTTCTTCTGCATGAGTACGAGAGACTGTGACTCTTTCTCCCATTGCCTCAAAAGAGCAGCTTTGCCGACCAGTTTGTCGCTCCTCTTCAACTATCATATTGTGCATTATGACACAAGCTTTCATGACATCAGTGATTTCTTTACGTTTCCATCCTTTAGCAGGTCCACGAACAATTGCAAAACGGGATTGCAGAACTCCAAAGGCTCGTTCCACATCTTTCCTAGCTCCCTCTTGCTTCTTGGCAAAAGTTTTATGCTTTCTGCTAGTTGGAGCTGGTATGCTCTTCACAAATGTTGCCCACCGTGGATAGATACCATCTGCAAGGTAATACCCCATTGTGTACTGATGGCCATTGATGCTATAATTCACTGGAGGAGTTTGGCCTTCGGCTAGCTTCGAAAAAACAGGAGAACGTTGAAGAACATTTATATCATTCAGAGACCCTGGTAAACCAAAATAAGCATGCCAAATCCAAAGATCTCGTGAAGCAACTGCTTCCAAGATCATAGTGGGCTCGCTCACATGGCCTTTAAACATGCCATGCCATATTTTGGGGCAATTTTTCCACCCCCAGTGCATGCAATCTATGCTCCCTAACATACCGGGAAATCCTCTTTCTTCCCCTTTTGCAAGTAACCTAGCAATGTCTTCTTCATTTGGAGATCTCAGGTATTTTTCCCCAAAAACTTCACAAACTTTGATCACAAAATTCTTGCAAGACTCTAAATTAGTAGACTCAGCAGACCGGATGTACTCATCAACACCATCAGCTGCTATTCCATATGTTAGCATCCGCATTGCCGCGGTCATCTTTTGCAGAGGATGTAACCCAAGAACTCCAGAAGCACTTCTTTTTTGCGTAAAATAACCATCATAGTCATGCTCAAGTACACCATCAGCTATGCGGTTGAACAAATTACGTGACATCCTAAATCTGTGTATAAATAGTAAATGAGACAGGGAAATGAAAAAAAGGACCAAAGCAGATAATTGTACTATACGAACCTTCGTCGAAACAAATGTTCGGGAAAGCGAGGAACTTCTTTGAAGTAGTCGTTCCACAGAAGAATAAATCCGGCTTCTCTTCCTCGATCGATTGACTGGCGTCCATGCTTGGAACCCCCATGACGTCGAGCATTCTTCCTATCTTCTTCCTCGCGATCGGCTAATGCCGCAAGTATGAGTTCATCATCGCCCGATGAAGATGACGAAGAACTCATGTCCCAAGAGGATGTGTTCATTGTGTTGCGTGAGAGAAGATAGAGAAATCTAGAAGTGAGAAGAGGAGGCACAACTAAAAATGCTGGAAGAGAGGTGATTGGGGCGGTTTATATAGACCAGAAATATAGCCGTTGGAAATAGAGCCGTTGGAAATAGAGCCGTTTGAAAATATAGCCGTTGGAATATACACGTCCTGATTTCCACGTCTTGTATACACGTTCCACTGAAAAACTGGGACGTCTACAATTTAACAAGGTCTATATGGACGTGTATATGAAGATATACACGTCCCAATTTACACGTTCCACTGGAGATGCTCTTAGTACTAGGAATGCAGTTCTTCTAGTAAAAGAAACTTTCACTCCCATAAGGCACGCCCGTTCCTTTACTCCGCTAGATTTTATAGGCCACCTTTTTATATCGTCCCTCTAGGACACTCTAGGATCTGTTTGGTTGTCTGCATCGTTTTTTTAGATAATCCTCGTGTAGCTTTTTATTCAACCGTCGCCAAATTTACAAGGACGAACGGAAGACCTGACGAGGTTACAGACCTAGGGTAGGGTCACAAGCCTGACCAAGGTACCCCACCCAAGATCACTACCCCATAAGATTAAAAGACAAAATCTACGATGACAAAGACAGTCGACTGAGACGGCCCAAGAGGACATCCCACTCGACCGGACAGCACCCACAAGACGGCTCAACTCCACTCGACCAATCCAAGCCACTCGACCCCCGAAGGTCAAAGGTCCCTTAGGACAATAACGGTCTGGTATTTACTCGTCATAGTGAATGCCTTTATTACTCTTTACTGTAGACGTTATCAGTAACACCTACCTTAATGTACATTGAACCCTTGGTAACGTGGAGCATGGCAGGAGTCCTGGCACACTATATAAGCGACCTCCTCCTCCTGTACAAGGGTTCGCATCTCTGTAACTCACACCTATACACATATCAGGCGACCGCCTCCGGGCACCGAGACGTAGGGTTGTCACTTCCTCCGAGAAATGCCTGAACTCGTAAAACACCTCGTGTACAACTCCACCATAGCTAGGGCCTTGCCTCCTCATTCGTACCCCCTACTTGTACTGTCAGGCTTAGAACCACGACAGTTGGCGCCCACCGTGGGGCAAGGCATCTTAGCGACATCTGGTGCGGTTGTAATCTTTTCTCCGACCTCCTTCATCATGGTGTCAGGTGGTAGTCTGGCGTTGGGCCGCGAGATTCGGCTCGGCACGCTCGTCTTCATTGCCGACGACTCCGCATGGCTCCAGGAGGCCCCTCTGGACGTCGAGGCTCTGACCGTCCGCGGGGCTGCGCACTTCCGCGCCAGCGCCTGCGGCGTCCTCCTTCGGCAGCCGTCGACTCGGTACTTGTCGATCCCTACATCGTCCCCCATCCCCGCCGAACGCCGGGGCAAGCGATCTGGTCGCTCACGGCTCCAGCGGTGGGTGAAACACGGGGTGGCCCGCCAGACGGCCACCCCTCAAGTCGCGGCCATCGAGCCCGACAGTTACTTCTACGGGCCGGGCGATCCGTCGATCGAGCTCGTAGATTCTGTTTCCGAGTGCGGGAGTAGTGATCCCGCAACGGAGGTCCTCATGGTCGACTCACGCCGCAGCCCGCCGGGTTTTCCCCGCGGCGGCGACCGTTCACACGACAACGACGGGTACATTCCTCAACCCCTCACTGCCGAGCAGAGGGTTGAGCTCTGTCGCCGCAACGAAGACGCACTCTTCACTCCCATCGTGGGAGGTTCTCCGGAGGCCCTGGCCCTGGAAGCCACGCGCTTGGCCACCGTGGCTGAGCGCGCGCGCTTGGAAAATATCCAGCGCACACTCGACGAACAGGCCCGCCGACTGGTCCCCGAGTCCAGTCGACGACCGCGGCAGTCGCACCCGCGCGAGACTCAGGTGTTCCGCACACCAGTCCAGAACCTCGAAGCCGCGGCTCGCATTGCGGAGTCGATTCAACCTTCTTAGTCGGAGGCTAGGAGAGTCCTTCAGCATATCCGAGCTTTGCTCCGAATGGCTGAAGAACAAAACACGGCTGTTTCTCAGTCGCGCAACAGGATCCACAACAGATCGGTGGCTGCAGACACCGTTTGGTCAGCCCACAGTCTGAGATCGCCCCCAAGGCGTGAGGAACGTGGCCCGCGGCAAGACCAGCATCTGGGTCGGAATGACCAGCAACACGACCGTCGACCCAGTCATCATGACCACCGTCGAGTGCCTACGCCTTCTCCGGGAAGCGGATCATTCTCGCCCCAGCGGCACGAAGGCAGGCGCCTGCGCGACGACGAGCGGAGGGTTCCCCCGGATCCCCGGAGGCCAGGTTTCGACGCGAGGTCAATCCTTGTGCAGGGACGGGTCGACCGGAACAGAGCGTTCAGAGAAGAGCAAGGCAGAGATCAACCGAGTGGAAGCCGAGCACCTGTCTCTGGACCCGAGTGTTTCTGCAGTGCCATCAGATCCGCAGAGATCCCCCCGAACTTCAGGTTGGCGGCGGGGGTAAGTAAGTTCACCGGCAAGTCAAAGCCAGACACCTGGCTAGAAGACTACCGAGTGGCTGTACAGATCGGAGGCGGCAACGACGAAGTGGCTATGAAGCACCTTCCTCTGATGCTGGGCGGTTCGGCTCGGGCGTGGCTCAATCAGTTGGCCCCCGAGAGTATTTACAGCTGGGAAGAGCTAGCTCGGGTGTTCATTCGGACCTTCGAAGGCACCTGCAAGCGGCCTGCTGGCCTCGCAGAGCTTCAGCACTGCGCGCAGAAGTCGAATGAAACTTTGAGAGATTACATCCAGAGATGGACCACCTTGCATCACACAGTGGAAAATGTGTCTGAGCACCAGGCAGTTTGCGCCTTCAAGGAGGGCGTGCGTAACCGAGAGCTGAATCTGAAGTTTGGTCGAACATGCGATATGTCCCTGTCTCGGATGATGGAGATTGCCAGTCGGTACGCCAATGGCGAAGAGGCCGATCGGCTCCGCAGTGGCAAGAAACCAGTCGGGCAGGATGATCAGAATTCCAATCGGAAGAACAAGCGCAAGGCCGAGCCAACTGCTCAGGGCGAAGCTGCTGTGGTCAATCAAAGAAAGGGCAAAGGAAAGCCGAAGGGGTCCTGGGCCCCCAAGAAAGTGAAAGATCAAGCTGGGAATGATGTACTCGACCAGCCGTGTCCCATTCACACGAAGAAAGATGAGGAGGGAAACTTGGTATATCCCAAGCACACCACTTGACAGTGCCGGCTCCTGATCCAGAACTTCCAGAAAGATCAGTCGGCTGAGAAGGAAAAGGAATCAGAGAAGTCCGAGGACAAGGAAGGGGATGGAGGATACCCCCAGATCAACTCCACTTTGGTGATCTTCGTGGATGTCGAGAGCAAAAGTCGATTGAAAGTCATCAATAGAGAAGTCAACATGGTTGCCCCGGCAACCACCACGTTTTTAAAATGGTCCAAGACCCCCATCACATTCGACCAGTCTGATCACCCTGCGCACATTGCCACCCCGGGCGGCAGGTACTGGTGGTCGACCCAGTGGTCGCGGGCACGCGTCTGACCAGAGTCCTGATGGATGGAGGCAGTGGCTTGAATATCTTGTATGCAGCAACCCTCCGGGATATGGGCATTCCAATGTACAAGTTGAGCGAAAGTAACATGAGGTTCCACGGGGTCATCCCCGGGAAGAAGGCCGACTCACTTGGCCAAATCACACTCGACGTGGTCTTTGGCGAGTCGAAGAATTATCGCAAGGAGAAGCTGACGTTCGAAGTGGTGGACTTCAACATCGCTTATCACGCCATCCTGGGTAGGACCGCCTACGCCAAGTTCATGGCTCGACCGTGTTATGTTTACCTCAAGCTGAAGATGCCGGGACCCAACGGCGTTATAACCGTCACTGGGAACCGTCAGAAAGCGGAAGAGTGCTTCCAGAAAGGCTCGAAGATCGCTGACGAGCAAATGGCAGCAGTAGAGATGGAGGAGTACCAGAAGAGCGTGGATCCGAGTGATCTGCTGAGGGCAAATAAGCCGACTTCCGAGGCAGCTTTCCAGTCGGCCGGGGAGACGAAACCCATACACATCCACCCCACTGACCCCAATCCAGCATCGACCCACATTTCCACTACACTTGACAGCAAATAGGAAGAAGCGCTCATCCAGTTCCTCCATGAGAACTGGGACATCTTCGCATGGAAACCATCAGAAATGTCGGGTGTGCCCAGGGGACTGGCTGAGCACCATTTGCAAGTCGACCCAAAGGTGAAGCCTGTGAAGGAACATCTCCGTCGGTCCGCTGTGGAGAAGAGAAAGGCAATTGGCGAGGATGTGGCTCGGCTCCTGGCAGCTGAGTTTATCCGCGAGATCTACCACTCCGAGTGGCTCGCCAATGTCGTCATGGTCCCCAAGAAGGACAAGTCTCTCCGCATGTGCATCGATTTCAAGCACATCAATCGGGCCTGCCCGAAGGATCATTTTCCTCTCCCTCGCATCGATCAGATAGTCGACTCGACTGTGGGGTGCGAGCATTTGTCCTTTCTGGACGCGTATTCCGGGTACCATCAGATCCGTCTGTTCGGGCCCGATGAAATCAAGACAACTTTCATCACCCCCTTCGAGTGTTTCTGTTATGTCACCATGCCTTTCGGTCTCAAAAATGTCGGCGCTACCTTCATGCGCATGATCCAGAAGTGCTTAATAAAGCAAATCAATTGGAACGTCGAGGCATACATGGATGACATTGTGGTCAAGTCACGGAAAGGTTCCGACCTGCTGACCGACCTCGCTGAGACATTCGCAAACTTAAGAGGCTACGATATCAAGCTCAATCCGTCGAAGTGTACATTTGGAGTTCCTGGCGGCAAGTTGCTCGGTTTTCTCGTTTCCGAACAGGGAATCGACGCCAATCCAGAGAAAGTCAGCACCATCCTCCGAATGAAACGCCCCGAGCATATACACGACGTCAAGAAGCTTACTGGTTGCTTGGCCGCATTGAGTCGATTCATTTCTCGTCTTGGTCAGAAGGCATTGCCTCTCTACCGACTCATGAAGAAATCAGACAAGTTTGAGTGGAATTCCGAAGCCGAAGCAGCGTTTGAAGAGCTCAAAGCCCTGCTATCCACCCAGTCGGTGCTTGCTGCCCCAGTCAGCAAAGAGCCTCTCCTACTATACATTGCAGCCACCGGGCAAGTTGTCAGCACTGTACTCACGGTCGAGCGGGAAGAAGAGGGCAAGGCATACAAGGTCCAGTGCTCGATCTACTACATATCCGAAGTTTTAACTCCCTCCAAGCAAAGGTACCCGCATTACCAGAAGCTCGTGTACATGATTTACTTGACTGCAAAAAAGGTTGCCCATTACTTCTCGGACCATACAATCTCAGTCGTCAGCGATGCCCCGCTGTCAGAGATCCTAAACAACCGAGACGCAACCGGTCGAGTGGCAAAATGGGCGATTGAACTTCTTCCGTTAGATATCAAGTTTGAAGCAAAGAAAGCCATCAAGTCTCAGGCTATAGCAGATTTTGTGGCCGAGTGGATAGAACAAGAGCTGCCGACTCAAGTTCAGTCGGATCATTGGACTATGTTCTTCGATGGATCCAAGATGCTGAACGGATCCGGCGCAGGCGTAGTCCTGGTATCTCCCAGGGGCGACAAGCTCAGTTACGTCCTTCAGATCCACTTTGACTCATCGAACAACGAAGCTGAGTACGAAGCACTTTTGTACGGGTTGCGCATGGCCATCTCACTCGGCGTCCGTCGCCTGATGGTTTATGGCGACTCAGACTTAGTAGTGAACCAAGTGATGAAGGAATGGGACGTCAGGAGCCCGGCAATGACCAGTTATTGCAGTGCAGTACGGAAGCTTGAAAAGAATTTTGAAGGTTTAGAGCTCCATCACGTGGCCAGAGCCAAGAATCAGCTGGCCGATGACCTCGCAAAAATTGGGTCGACTCGGAAGCCTATACCCAAGAATGTGTTTCTGGAGCATCTGCACACCCCTTCTGTCAAAGAGACCCCTTCACGGAAGAACACCCACAGCCAGTCAGTGCGTCAGATCCGACTGAAGTCGAAGTGCCTGCTGTGGTCGACCTGATCATGGAGGTTTTAGTGATCACGCCAGACTGGACTGTGCCGTACATATCATATCTGCTCAGGCAAGAACTCCCGGAAGATGAAGAAGAGGCGCGCCAGATCGTCCGTCGATCCAAGGCGTTCACTATCATCCAGGGTCAGCTCTACAGAGAAAGCGTCACCGGAGTCGCTCAGCGCTGCATCACCCCAGAGGAAGGTCGATTGATCCTGGATGAGATTCACTCGGGGACTTGTGGCCACCACGCTTCCTCTCGGACTATAGTGGCCAAAGCGTACCGATTCGGGTTTTATTGGCCCCGTGCCAACGAGATGGCCAAGGATATTGTGGACAAGTGCGCAGGTTGACAGTTCTACTTCAACATGTCCCACAAGCCGGCGTCTGCTTTGAAGACCATTCCGCTAGTCTGACCCTTTGCCGTTTGGGGCTTGGACATGGTCGGCCCCTTCAGAACGGGTAGAAGCGGATTCACTCACCTGCTCGTGGCGGTCGACAAGTTCACCAAATGGATTGAGGCCAAGCCCATCAAGAACCTCGAGTCGAGTACCGCCATCAGCTTCATCAGGGAATTGATATTCAGATATGGAGTCCCCCACAGCATCATCACGGACAACGGCTCCAACTTCGACTCGGATGAATTCAAAGCTTTCTGTGCTTCTCAAGGAACACGAGTCGACTACGCCTCCTTGGCACATCCGCAGTCGAATGGACAGGCAGAAAGAGAAAACGGTTTGATTCTCCAAGGCCTAAAGCCATGGCTCATACGTGATCTTAAGCATGCCGCCGAGGCGTGGGTAACCGAACTACCATCTGTCCTATGGGGTCTGAGGACAACTCCAAACCGGTCAACTGGCCGTACCCCTTTCTTCATGGTCTATGGAGCCGAAGCTGTGTTGCCAAGCAATTTGCTACATAATGCCCCCCGGGTGGAACTCTTCTCTGAAGCCAAGGCGGAGCAAGCTCGTCAGGATGCAGTCGACCTCTTGGAGGAGGAACGAGAGCTGGCCCTGATCCGGTCGACCATCTATCAGCAAGACCTGCGTCAATTCCATGCTCGCAACGTCCGAAGCCAAGCATTTCAGGAAGGAGACCTGGTCCTTCAAGTGCATAAAAAACGACCACACAAGCTCGCCCCGGCCTGGGAAGGCCCATTCATCATCACCAAGGTGCTGCAGAACGGAGCGTACCACCTTTACAACGTCGCCAAGAAGAAAGACGAACCTCGTTCGTGGAACGCGGACCTGCTCCGCCGCTTCTATAGTTGAAACACTCGAAAATCGAGTTGTAATAAAGATTTTCCTATTTATTTCAAAGACAAGTTCGCAGCGATCCTTTAATGATTGTTGTTTTCTAAAATGCTGGTCTTCAAAATCCCCCAGTGGGTGCTTAGCCGCGAACCCGATTCGCCTAAGTTTCGTAAAATTACTCCGAGTGAAGAGCAACCCTCTCACTCGGGGGCTTAGCCGCGAACCCGATTCGCCTAAGTTACAAAAACTACTCTGAGTGAAGAGCAACCCTCTCACTCGGAGGCTTAGCCGCGAACCCAATTCGCCTAAGTTACAAATATTACTCCGAGTGAAGAGCAACCCTCTCACTCGAGGGCTTAGCTGCGGTCCTCCGAGCTGCGTCACAAGTATAATGTGGCTCTGTCTTCCGAGCTCCGCCACAAATACAACGTAGCTTCGAATCGCCTAAGTTACAGAAACTACTCCGAGTGAAGAGCAACCCTCTCACTCGGGGGCTTAGCTGCGGTCCTCCGAGCTGCGTCACAAGTATAATGTGGCTCTGTGTTCCGAGCTTCGCCACAAATACAACATAGCTTGGAATCGCCTAAGTTACAAAAAAACACTCCGAGTGAAGAGCAATCCTCTCACTCGGGGGCTTAGCTGCGGTCCTCCGAGCTGCGTCATAAGTATAATGTGGCTCTGTCTTCCGAGCTCCGCCAGAAATACAACGTAGCTTGGAACCGCCTAAGTTACAAAAACTACTCCGAGTGAACAGCAATCCTCTCGCTCGGGGGCTTAGCTGCGACCCCGTGACTCGCCTAAGTTACAAAAACCATTCCGAGTGAAGAGTGTCCCTCTCACTCGGAGGCTCAGCCGCGGTCCTCCAAGCTCCGCCACAAGCACAACGTCGCTATCAAGGCGTCGACTCAAAATCCAAGCGATCAAAAAGAGTCACAAGCAAAGTAATCGAATCCAGATAAAGTCCCGCAAGATTCGGGCAAGAGTACCTGGGCCACGGGCCCACCAGAGTTTAACGATTATAGGATCACTCGGCATTCCAAAGCAAATTGAATTAAGGCATCAAAGTTCATTCACTCCTCAGGAGGAGGCGGGCTCGCAGGTGCAACAAATTGGTCCAGGTCGATCCCATCGGCGATGCGGGTGGCAGCTTCCAGGAAAGTCTCCATGAACGACTGGAACTGGAGCTCCTTCGTATTGGCGACCTTGAGCGCCGCGAGCCTTCTCTCCTTCACCTCCTTGCAGTGCACACGGACCAAGGATAGCGCCACGTCGGCTCCACCCCGGGCGGACGACTTCTTCCACTCCTGCACTCGGTTGGGGATCCCATTGAGTCGAGTCATCAGAGACTCGAGGTCGTTCTCCTGCACGACTCCCCTCTAGAGCACAGCGTCGATCCGGGCCATCACCGCTTTTAGCCGTCCCCGGTAGTCCGTGGCAGCAGTAAGACGGGACTCCAGCCTCAAGATATTCATGGCAACTTCGTCCTTGACAATAGAATTGGCTGGGTCCAGGCCGGGCTCGACCCGCCCAGTCTCTTCGTCGAAGTTGCGGCAGAATTCTACACCACAAGAAACAAGTCGAGTCAGCAAGCAAAACACGGGTCGACCGATCCAAATTAGCCTGAGCCAAAGGGACATACCTTCGAGCACGAGGTACCACTTCTTGGTAAGGTTGCCCAGATAAGCCTCAAGATCAATCCTCTTTTGGAAGAGGGCCTCGTACTTGTCGTTCAGAACACTCTTGGCATTCTTCAGTCGAGTCACCTCTTGGTTAGCTGCGTCGAGTGAACCCTTCAGCCTGGTGATCTCCGCCTCAAGCGCACCTACGGAAGCCAGCTTCTGCGCTGCCAGTTCTGCCTTCTCTTGAGCCGCCTGCTGCGCCGCCGCAAAGTCAAGGTCTTTCTGCTCCAAGGCCGCTTTCAGTTGACCTGCAAAAGACATCACTGGACAGATGAACATGAGGAGACACAAGGCATATTTATCAAAAGTCAGTCGACAAATGGTTAGCGTCAGTTACCGGCCGCGTCATCCTGCGTCTTCTTCAGGTGGTCCCGAGCCAGCTGCAAGTCGAGATTGAGCTGGATCTACTTCTTCTCAAGGTCTGCAAATTTGGCTCAAAACTCGCAAGATCTATGCATCAACACAACAAAACAAGATTCTAAGACTACAGTCGAGCCAAACACTCAACCACAGTCTCGGGGACTACACCCAGTGGGTGCACTGAGCGTGCCCCCACTAGTTCTCACTCGACTAAGATCAGTCTAGCTGGAGCTAAAAAAAACAAGGAGGAAAGTTCTATCATCAGACCATGGCCGACTGCCAGCAGTCGACCACGGTCTCGGGGACTACACCCAGTGGGTGCACTGAGCGTGCCCCCACCGGTTCTCACTCGGCCAAGATCAGTCTGGCCCGAGCTCAAGGGAAGTTGAAAGCAAACGCTAAAAGACTACACATGAAGACTCTCACCCAATGGGCGTGGCATCATCTTACGAACAAAGCAACAGATTTTTTCAAAACCGAAGACTATTCCAGCGCAGCAAGCCAATCAATGGAGAAAGCAAACCTGGACGTTGGTCCGAAGGGCAGAACTAGCATCGTAAGCAGCCATGCTGGCCTCGTACGCCGCCTTCGTCTTCTCCATCATCAACCCCGCCTGGCGAACGGCTTCTTGAGCTGCGCCCACGGGATCCTCCGGGAGGCGATAGGAGGAGAAGAGAACGGACGACGGAGCAGGCGCTGGGTGATACGTCCAAAACGTATCTATAATTTCTGCTTGCTCCATGCCTCTTTTGGGTGATATTGCTATGATATTTATACACTTCCATACACTTTTGATTATATTTGGACTAACCTATTAACTCAGTGCACCCCAGTGCTACTTTCTGTTTTCTGCTGTTTTTGTATTTCAGGTTTTCCCGTCACGTAAACTGCCAGAAAAATCCCGGAAAAATTATATAAAAAATCAGCATTCCAGAAGCTTCCCGGTAGCCAAAGTACAGCCGGAGGGGGGCCACCAGGGCTCCAGGCGCCCTGGTGGCGCGGCCCCCCTCCTGGCCGCGCCGGGGGGCCGCCTGGGCCCCCCAGGCCTCTGCTGATGCCCCCCTTTGGCATATATTTATATCGTGTCCCGAAACCCTCGAGACGGAAACCCTTTTTCGCGATCTCATCTCTGTTCCGCCGCCGCCGCGCTTCCAAGATCGGGAGCACCAGGAGAACTCTTCCCGGCACCCTGCCGGAGGGGAGGATCACCACCGGGAGCCTCTCCACCACCATGGACACCTCCCGTATGAGTTGTGAGTAGTCTCCCTTGGACCATGGGTCCATGACCAGTAGCTATGTGATGTTCTCCTCCCGTTCTTGTGCTTCACTAATTAGTCCTCGTGAGCCGCCCTACATGATCGTGGCACATATGTAATCCTTATGCTGTTGCTATGATGAGTTTGCTGGGATCCGATGGATTGTGAGATTATGTTCAGATTGTGTTTGAGTAATATATTTGATTCACCTCTTTTATATTTATGTTCGTAAGTAATTCTTGCATGTTCTCCGTTGCTATTTATTGCTTTGGCCGAGTAGTAGGTAGTGACTCCAAGAGGGAACGTTATGCTTGATTGTGGGTTCATGCCCCTCGATGACTAGCTTGAGTGACAGAAACATGAGTCTAGGGGATGTGCTGTTGCCACAAGGGGGAAAACAACGGTGCTTGTGCCCGCGGGTGCAAGGATTGTTTACTTTACGCAAAGTTCTTTTAATGCAGTTGTCTGTTGCTTTGAGTTTACACTATGGGTGGGACTCG
Source organism: Secale cereale (assembly GCA_902687465.1). Classification (NCBI taxonomy): domain Eukaryota; kingdom Viridiplantae; phylum Streptophyta; class Magnoliopsida; order Poales; family Poaceae; genus Secale; species Secale cereale. The sequence goes on along the minus strand of LR738715.1, from coordinate 217,187,226 downwards.
CAACTTAATACCAGCGAGATGTTCTGGATAGATATCTCAAGGTGGATGATTAGTAGTAGATGCAGATGGATTTCGGTCTACTTGCCTTAGCGTACCGCCCATGCTTTGAACCTCTACCTTTCTTGCAACATAGTTAGCATTGGTTTGCGCACATAATTCTATCAATTGCCCAGCTGTAATTGGTTTACCTCACATGGCTGTTTTATCGTCTTTTGGGAGAGAGACATCACTAGTGAACATCATGGGACCCCGGTCCATAGCACCATCACTGATCACATCTGCTATTTACTTTCAGTTCTTACTTACTAGTTGCAGTTATACCTATCACTATTATCTCTTGCGTTTGATCCTTGGTAAACGACAAGGCCGGAGGGATTGACAACCTCTCTGTACTCGTTGGGAGCAAAGTTATTTGTATCTGTGTGCAGGTCCACGTTGATTGCTAATATCTGGCGCCGTTAGCAGTTGACACCTTCTTGTTGAAACTGGGAGTCTCAGGGGAAATCGATCCTTGGTATCTTTGCCAAGGGAAAACTTCCGCTACACTGCATCTCAAACCTTCCACTTGGGGTAACCAACGAGGGGCGAGAAGCCATCAAGCAAAGTTTTCTGGCGCCGTTGCCGGGGACTCCACTCTTCAAGATAGGGGAGTTGCATGCTATCTTTTACCTTTGCTTTTTTAGTCTTGTTAGTTTACCTTTCATTTTTGCTTTAGTATCTTTTATCGAAAATCACAAAAATAGTTATCTTGCTTGCTTGCTGCTATGGGTTCCACCAAAAACACTAAATGGGAGGAGTACACCCCTTCTTCCATTACGCCAATCACCACTGTCGGGATCTACAAAAGTAATAAACCTTGTGATTATGTTAGTCTTGATGGAGAGTTATGCTCATGGCATGGTCTTCCAGGAAAAGAGTATGAGCCTCAATTTAAAGTTGCTCCTATGCTTCCCCAAACTTGGGAAGACGTTCAAACTCTTATAATAGAGAGCAATTCTAACAAAGAAGATGACACTACAATTCTGCCCAATAATGATAAAATTGATTTTGATAATTGTAGTATCTCAGAAGTTGTCACCTTTCTAAAAAGAATGGCTAAAGATCCCCGCACTAGCACGCTTAACCTTGCCTTCACAGAGCATATCACTAATGCTCTTATCAAAGCTAGGGAGGAGAAACTTAGAGTAGAAGCCTCCATACCTAGAAAGCTAGAAGATGGTTGGGATCCTATGATTAAAATTAAGTTGAATAACTTCTCTTGCTATGCTTTATGTGATGTTGGAGCTAGTACCTCCGTTATGCCCAAAAGAATATATGATATGCTTAAATTGAAACCTTTTGATTCTTGTTCTTTTGGTGTTCGTCTCGTTGATTCTTCCATAAAGAAACCTTTGGGGAGGATCGACGATGTTCTTATCATTGTCAATGACAATTATGTTCCCGTTGATTTTACTATTATGGACATTGAATGTGAACCTTCTTGTCCAATTATTTTAGGACGTCCTTTCCTACGCACCGTTGGTGCTATCATTGACATGAAAGAGGGGAATATAAAATTCCAATTTCCTCTCAAGAAAGGGATGGAACACTTCCCTCGAAAGAAGATTAAGTTACCTTTTGAGTCCGTTATACGGGCTAGCTATTCTTTTACTCTTGATAAAACTTGATCTCTTTGCATTATGCCTACCTTAAAGGCATAAAAGAAAGCGCTTTTGGGAGGCAGCCCACATGAATAAATTTTTATTTTGCTTTTGTTGTGTCTTGATGTTGTTACTACAGTAGCATCATCATTGTATCTTTACTTTTCAATTTTGTGCCAAGTGTAGCCTCTGATTGCAAGAAAGTTCAAAAGTTGTGACGTGCTGTCCAGGAAACAGATTATGTCCTTGGATAGAAAAATTCGTATAAAATCACCAGATCATCTTTTTGGTCTGAATTATTTCGACAGCGTGCTCTATACAATTGTCTTTCGTGCTTCTGTTCTGAGTTTTTTGATTAGAGTTGCAGAAGTGCCCCGAAAAATTCATTTACTACCTGCTGTTCTGTTTTTCACAGATTCTGTCCTGTTTTGCCTTTCCTTCATTTTGCAAACCTTGAGCTTGCTTTTTCCTTGCAAAAACCTTTTGGAAATCTTGATAAATAGTAAACCTTCAAGAATATCCTTATTTCCAGCAAGGAACAATTATTTTATTATGGGTACTAACCTCGCTAATCAGATTATGACGAGTTATGTATGAAGGGAGTTTTCAAGTGTGCGAGGGAAGATGATAAAAAGATTCAGGAGTGTCAAACGCTCAAGCTTGGGGATGCCCCCATGCACCCCCAAGAAATATTCAAGGAGACTCAAGCGTCTAAGCTTGGGGATGCCCCCGTGCATCCCCTTCTCCATCAACATTATCAGTTCGTCTTTCGTTCCACTATATTTTTATCACTTCATGTGTTATGTGCTATGCTTGGAGCGTCTTGCTTTTAGATTCCTTTTTAGTTTTCTTTAGCTTTTCATAACGAGTCGGAACTCAGCTTTCTTTGTGTGGGAGAGAAACACGCTCCACTTCTACCTAGAACATAACATAGAATTTCCATGTCTATCTTTGCTGTGTGTGTTCTTTGTCTTTCAATAGCTACTATCATGCTTAGCTTTTAGTTTTCATGCTTATCTTTTTAAAGAGCTTTTGTTTAGTTGGTTGCTTGAACTCTCTTTATTTATCATGATTATCTTATTAAGAGAGTTTGCTTCTGTTGCATTGGTTGATATGTCTATGATAAAAATGCTACGTGCATAATGGTGCTTAGTAGTTCATGTTTTCTTATGGTTAGTCTCAAATAGCTGGGGGGTTTCCAATGTGTTATTGGAGTACCAACATGATTTGTTTGCCTATGATGTGGTATGGTTTAGTAATATCTTCCTTCAAGAATTTATTTCGATTGACTTGGCGTATGCTCACGCATATTTAAGACTGTAAAGAAAGTCTGTCAAGCCTTGATGATCTTTTGTTTCTGAGTAGTGATATAACTACCATGCCTGATTCAATGTTGCTTTGTCGCTCTGCATGATTATGACCGTCATTGCTCTCTTAGTTTGTCGCTCCCAGTCTTTTGCTAACCTCCACCTGTACTAAGCGGACTAACTGCTTGTGCATCCAAATTCTTTTAAACCAGTTATGCCATATGAGTCCACCATACCTTCCTACATGGTATTTACCTGCCATTCCTAACGGAGACTTGCATGTACCATCTCGAAATTATTCAAAAAAAAGCATTCCTATTTTGTGCCTCTATTTTTAGTTCATGAGGAAGTAGTAGTTAATTCATGATCTTTTTAAGTTGGACAAGCTTCACCCCGGGATTGCATGTCTAATGTGCAAACCCATAATACGAGAAGGAACTGGCAAAGAGTGCGCCCGGCTCAAAATTAATATAACAAACAAACCCTCCTTCACGCTTTGTTCATGAGAAATCAGAAAACTGATAAACAAAGGAGATTAAGAGGATGTGATCGTCCTCATTCGGGAGCCGTTCCTCGAAACTTGTCCATCTCAAGAAGTGATTGAGTTGTCTGCTAGCATTCGTTGACGGAACATGCATAATCTAAAAAATAATTATTACCTCTGTTTTTAAAACCAAGAGCTCTGGTACATGTTTTGTCTTTGTTTTCGACCACGGGTTTTCAACCTTGCCAACAAAAGCCACGGTTCGAGAGTCTCCACCTTCTTTTAAAGCACCAACTACTGAGAGCATGATTGTCATTCTGAGTGTAATGTGCATTGTCCCAAAGTAGCATTGTCTTTTGCATGATTATGATATCGTTTATTTTGAAATCATTGTATCTAGTCATCACTTAAACCTTGGAGGTGCCCCTGCATTTATGTTTTGCTTCACTAAAGGGGGCAAGCGAGATATCACTTTATCATATTTGCACACCATGCTCATTACAAATCTATTTGATGTTTCAGTATCATATTGTAAAACTTTCAGTTCTTTGTGATTTTCTCATGAGGCAACTTAATTACTACAGATTCATTGTCTCAGTAAGCTTTTGTCATATGACTATGAAAAGTCCTATATGGTTAATAGCATGTCACCACAGAAATTATTCTTGTTATCATTTACCTACTCGAGGACGAGCAGGAAATAAGCTTGGGGATGTTGATACGTCCAAAACGTATCTATAATTTCTGCTTGCTCCATGCCTCTTTTGGGTGATATTGCTATGATATTTATACACTTCCATACACTTTTGATCATATTTGGACTAACCTATTAACTCAGTGTCAGTTTCTGTTTTCTGCTGTTTTTGTATTTCAGGTTTTCCCCTCACGTAAACTGCCAGAAAAATCCCAGAAAAATTATATAAAAAATCAGCATTCCAGAAGCTTCCCGGCAGCCAAAGTACAGCCGGAGGGGGTCCACCAGGGCTCCAGGCGCCCTGGTGGCGCGGCCCCCCTCCTGGCCACGCCGGGGGGGCGCCTGGGCCCCCCAGGCCTCTGCTGATGCCCCCTTTGGCATATATTTATATCGTGTCCCAAAACCCTCGAGACGGAAACCCTTTTTCGCGATCTCATCTCTGTTCCGCCGCCGCCGCGCTTCCAAGATCGGGAGCACCAGGAGAACTCTTCCCGGCACCCTGCCGGAGGGGAGGATCACCACCGGGAGCCTCTCCACCACCATGGACGCCTCCCGGATGAGTTGTGAGTAGTCTCCCTTGGACCATGGGTCCATGACCAGTAGCTATGTGATGTTCTCCTCCCGTTCTTGTGCTTCACTAATTAGTCCTCGTGAGCCGCCCTACATGATCGAGGCACATATGTAATCCTTATGTTGTTTCTATGATGAGTTTGCTGGGATCCGATGGATTGTGAGATTATGTTCAGATTGTGTTTGAGTAATATATTTGATTCACCTCTTTTATATTTATGTTCGTAAGTAATTCTTGCATGTTCTCCGTTGCTATTTATTGCTTTGGCCGAGTAGTAGGTAGTGACCTCAAGAGGGAACGTTATGCTTGATTGTGGGTTCATGGCCCTCGATGACTAGCTTGAGTGACAGAAACATGAGTCTAGGGGATGTGTTGTTGCCACAAGGGGGAAAACAACGGTGCTTGTGCCCGCGGGTGCAAGGATTGTTTACTTTACGCAAAGTTCTTTTAATGCAGTTGTCTGTTGCTTTGAGTTTACACTATGGGTGGGACTCGCAACTTAATACCAGCGAGATGTTCTGGATAGATATCTCAAGGTGGATGATTAGTAGTAGATGCAGATGGATTTTGGTCTACTTGCCTTGGCGTATCGCCCATGCTTTGAACCTCTAACTTTCTTGCAACATAGTTAGCATTGGTTTGCGCACATAATTCTGTCAATTGCCCAGCTGTAATTCGTTTACCTCACATGGCTGTTTTATCGTCTTTTGGTAGAGAGACATCACTAGTGAACATCATGGGACCCCGGTCCATATTACCATCACTGATCACATCCGCTATTTACTTTACGCTTTTACTTACTATTTGCAGCAAAACCTATCACTATTATCACTTGCGTTTGATCCTTTGTAAACGACAAGGCCGGAGGGATTGACAACCTCTCTGTACTCGTTGGGAGCAAAGTTATTTGTATCTGTGTGCAGGTCCACGTTGATTGCTAATATCTGGCGCCGTTAGCAGTTGACACCTTCTTGTTGAAACTGGGAGTCTCAGGGGAAATCGATCCTTGGTATCTTTGCCAAGGGAAAACTTCCACTACACTTCATCTCAAACCTTCCACTTGGGGTAACCAACGAGGGGCGAGAAGCCATCACTGGGTCGACGGCCGGAGCGGGCGCTGGGTCGACGGCCGGAGCGGGCGCTGGGTCGACAGCTGGGACAGGCGCTGGATCGACGGCCCCTCCAGCTGACGAGGCAGGGCGTGCGGTCGACACGGGGACGGCGAAGGTGACCGTGGCTCGGACCGTGTCTTCCTATTGCTGGGCCTCCGGGCCAGAAGGTACCTTCCGGCCCTTCTTCCCCGTGCGTTGTCGAGCCCCTCCCAAGCGCTCCTCATCGACATCATCATCATCGTCTAGGAGCTCTATGACGTGGTGCGGCACTTCAAAACAAACAATTGCGAAGTTCAGTCGACCGTCAGCCCTAACCGACGAAAAGTAAGACACGATCTATAACTCGCACCTGCACGGGATGTTGCGGCATCTGCAGTCTCCTCGTTGTCTCGGCCCTTGTCGATGTCCATCGAGGTCGTGCAGGCAGCAGCACTGAAGAATTCCCTTGAAGATGAGTCACCGAAGACATGGTCGACCTCCGAAAGGCAGAAAAGAACAAAACTGAATAGTACTTACGTGGAGGCGATGGGAACATCCACCTTAATCTTGGGCAGAGCCTTCCGGGGCTTGGCGGTGATAACCTTGGGATGCTTGGGCGCCTTCTCAGATGGATCGGGAGTAGCCGTGCGAGCTTGCTCGGGCGTCTGGGAGCTGGAGGGACCTGTCCGAGGGCGCACAGCCCCTGGGTCGTGCTTCCCCTTGGACCGCTTCTCATCACGGGGATGTGACTCGACTTCCTCCCCGCTGCTATAATCCTTGCTCTCCTCTTCGGTCTCCTCCTCCGACTTCCACTCGGAGACATCGCCCACGCCCTCCTCGCCTTCCTGGACCAGATCCCCGTAGGGCAGCGAGTACATTTCAGTATAGATCTACAAAAAAAGGAAGATTAACCAAACATTATTTGGACTCGTCAAGACAATTGCAAGCCAACAATAGGAACACCACTCGGGAGCCGAGGACAAACCTTATCAGGCAGATGGTCAGCGTCGAATGGGAGGACCCTCCCGGACCCCCTAGGGTTGTCTTTGTTCCCCGTGACGCACTTCAGGCACTGCGCCACGTACTTCACGTCGGCCGCCTCTGGGTGGACTCGCGACGAGTCGTCGATGCCGGTGTACAACCACATCGGGTGGTCCCGAGCCTGGAGCGGCTGGATCCTCCGCGTGAGGTACACCTCAAGCAGATCTAACCCTGTTACTCCCTCGCAGACCAACTGGACGACCCGTTCCACCAACATGTTCACTTCTGCCCTCTCGGCTCTACCCATGATCATTGAAGGAGGCTGGCTGGCTCGACCAAGAAAGAAAGGGGGAGTCCGGTCGACTGACCAGGAGTCGGACTGTCCTTGCAATAGAACCACGTCGACTGCCAGAGCGCTTTTCCCCCCATGATTCTTCCGGAGTCGATTCGGGCTGGCGCACACTTATAGCACCCTGGTCAAGTGGCTGACCGGTGGCCCCGAGCGATCTTATAAAATCCCGCAACAGGCGCGGACGCGATACGTGGCGAAAAAGGTGGCGCAAGGATCGAGGTGTCCCGAGCATATCCGTCCGATTGCTGCGGCACGTCCCGCCCCGCGTGCTTCCCCAAAATTCGAAACCCCATGGAATTCGGCGACCAAAGAGCAACCAACCCCGCCGAAAACTGCGCACGCCAACGACACCCGATGCCTGGCACAAAGTTCAGTCGACAGAAGACGCAACCAACACACTCGACGGTTCCAGAATCGATCAAGGCGACCAAGACAAGATTGAGGAGGACAACCTAGTACGCAAGCTCAGAGAAGACTACCCAGGGGCGTCGAGCCAGAATCGGAGCTTTCCTCAGCACTCTCTCCTGCTCAAGCCTCAATCCATTCGGGGGCTACTGACGTGGTTACAGACCTAGGGTAGGGTCACAAGCCTGACCAAGGTACCCCACCCAAGGTCACTACCCCATAAGAACAAAAGACAAAACCTACGATGACAAAGATAGTCGACTGAGACGGCCCAAGAAGACATCCCACTCGACTGGACAACACCCACAAGACGACTCAACTCCACTTGACCAATCCAAGGCACTCGACCCCCGAAGGTCAAATGTCCCTTAGGACAATAACGGTCTGTTATTTACTCGCCATAGTGAATGCCTTTATTACTCTTTACTGCAGACATTATCAGTAACGCCTACCTTAATGTACATTGAACCCTTGGTAACGTGGAGCATGGCTCGGGTCCTGGCACACTATATAAGCCACCTCCCTCCTCCTGTACAAGGGTTCACATCTCTGTAACTCACACCTATACACATATCAGTCGACCGCCTCCGAGCACCGAGACGTAGGGCTGTTACTTCCTCCGAGAAGGGCCTGAACTCGTAAAACACCTCGTGTACAACTCCACCATAGCTAGGGCCTTGCCTCCTCATTCGTACCCCCTACTTTTACTGTTAGGCTTAGAACCACGACAAGACCACCGGGCTGCCTAACCAGACATGGCAGCCAGCCCCCAAAGATAATGCATGTTTAGCTAGACTGTGAGCCTCAAAGTTTAAGTTCCTAAATTCATGGACTATATTGCAAAAAATTAAAGCTGCTAAATGTTTTCTAATCTCCTGAATGATCACGCCATAGGTAGCCGCACCTCCATTCTTGATCTCCTCCACCACGACTTGGTAGTGTGAAGCAATATGAATGTGCTTTAAGTTCAAACCTCGGCTAAAGCAAATGCCTCTCTGATGGCTAAAGCTTCTAACGCGTTTGGGTCATCAATTTCGGGGAAGACAATTGCCGAAGCACCTAGATAAACTCCCAAACTGGTCTCTACATATAGCACCCATTGCTCCAAAATTAACTCCTCGCCCAACATCTGCATCTACGTTGAGCTTGGTGAACCCCGCCGTTGGTGCTAACCATTGAGATGGCCGTCTCACGGGTGCATTTGGAATTGCTCTGCTTGGTGTAGTCGCTCACAGCTCTTATAAGTATGAACTAATGAATCCATGGATTGCAAAAGAGCTCTGAATATCGCCTTCATGTATCGCTTTTCTTCGCGTAGACCATATCGCCCAAAGAAATACTACTAGTCTCGTGAAACCATCGGATTGCAAGGCTTCTTTCATTGTAACAACCATCTTTTAGCACTATCCTCTTGGACTATACTGAGTTGTTCGATGACCGCATCTGAAGAAAGCGCCCATGTACTTCATGACATGGGGCAGCTAAGGAGTGCATGCCTCCATGTGTCATGTGCCCCACACAAGCTGCATGTTGATGTCATCACCATATTTCTTTGCCGCAATATCTCTCCATCAGGTATTGAATGACGAGTAAGGCGCCAAATAAACACTCACAGTTTCGGTGGGACCTTGATCTTCTATATTGAACTCCATTCTTTTGCTTCTAGCTTTGTGTGGGATGAACCCTCCGTTTCTTCCGGCCAGCTGCCTCTCCCAAGTTTGATTCTAAGGATCATACGATAGGTTGGTCATACTGTGTAGTTACCCCTAGGTTCGTCGCCTCATGCCAGAGAAATCCGCAACTCGCCTCATACACAGAGGGATCTCTAGTATCTCTTCGGCGTCTGAAAGTGCGTTATATCAACTAGAGGGGGGGATAGGCGATTTTTACAAATTCGTCACTGAGGAAATACTTCTTGAGGAATTTGCTAAGTGACTAAATACAAGCAGCGAAGGAAGTACTCAAGTGCGTGCATAACAAGACAGCAGCATAGTCATCATGATGAAATGAAACATACATAGAGCACATGTATCGTGTAAACATGATAGGCAGGTAGAAGACAGAATGACTGAAGAAATAGGATTGAGGAAATTGAGAAAGTCTTCAGTCAAAGTCTTCAAACAGTAACGATCAATTGCATCAACAAGTATGCGATGAAATGAAAGGGTTGAGGAAATAGAACCATTAGCTCGGTGAAGACAATGATTTGGTAGACTAGTTCCAACTGATGTGATAGTTGTACGTCTGGTTGGAGCGGCTTGGTATTTAAGCCAAAGGACACACAATCCTTACTGTATTCTCCTTGAGCTAAGGTCACACAGTCCTCGCCCAACCACTCGTGGTAAGTCTTCAAGGTGACTTCCAAACCTTCACAGACTTGGTCACCAGATGATCCACAATTCCTCTTGGATGCTCTAGACCATGACGCCTAACCGTCTGAAAGATGCACAGTCTTCAAAGGTAACAGGCGTCGGTTCCACACATGAACAATCTCTTCAGTGATGCTCAATCGCTTTGGGTTTGAGGTGTTTGGGTTTTGGGTTTTTCCTCACTGATGATTTTCTCTCAAAGTCCTCGGAGGATGGGATGCTCTAAATGACAAGTGTCAGTTTCTCTCGGAGCAGCCAACCAGCTAGTGGTTGAAGGGGGCGGCTATTTATAGCCAGGGAGCAGCTCGACATGATATGACATAAATGCCCCTAATGATATGACCGTTGGATGGATAAGATATTTGGGACAGCTGGCGCAAAGCACAATAACGGTCGGAAATTAGAGCTCTCAAATTCCTCAAGGCTATCATGATCCTCACTGTAGGCATTTCGCACTGGTGAAATCCTAACTCCTCAGTCATAAAAATTCCTTAGAGACCAGAAGAACTTCGTCTCTCTTTTGAAGAACTTGATTGAACTGCAAGAGATTTCCAAAGGCTTCACTCGAAGAATTGGGTATGTGTAGGCTTTGAGATGAGCATCACTTGGAAATTTTTCCTTAGTATTACCTCGACCCCCTTTAACAGTACGGTGTTTCTTATGACTCAAAAGAAGGAAATGAAACTACGAATACAAAATTCTTCACGCTTCATAGTCCTCGCATCAATATATTCAATGTCACACCAATTTCTTCATTTTCAAAGTCTTCAAGAAAACCAAAGTCTTCATATGAAGACATTCATTTTTAGGGTTCGACTTTCTTCAGTTATATCAAACTCCTCACAGACTTATATGCCCTGTGTACCCTCACAAGCACATTAGTCCCCTAACCTATAAGTCCTCAATGCACCAAAATCACTAAGGGGCACTAGATGCACTTACAACGTCAAAAGGAGTGAATACCGATCGTACAACCTCCTCCCGCCAAGCGGTCGTGGCATTTCAATGAGCTCCATTACTCTCCTTGGAGGGTTTTGTGCCGAAGATGTCAAAGGGAGGTTGAAACTTTCTGTGGGATCTAGTTATGGTCCCATATGCTTGTAGATTCCCCATCGTTGATTCGTTGAATAATACCATGAGCTAGAATATCTCTTCCATCCAAAACAACCCTCCGAATCAGAGATGGATGAGAGCCTAGCTCGGCTTCTAGCAAAGAGTTCTTTGAAAAATAGACATATTTCAAGATTCTTGCACTTAAAGAGCCTCCATCATTCAGAATTCTCCATGCCTGCCTAGATAAAAGTGCCAAGTTGAAAATTTCCAAATCCCAAAAGCCCATACAGCCCATTTACTTTGGCCTGGTCATAACATCCCATGCCACCTAGCTAGGTCTCCTTCTTCCTCTTTCGCTTCGCTACCAGAATTGACGGATGATCGAGGTGACATTCTCACATAAACCTCTAGGTAGCCTGAAAAAAAGGCATGGATACATTGTAATTGCCTATGCTACTGATTTGATCAAGACTTCATTGTATGTTGCGAAAATAAGTTTTACCATCGACTTTCTCCCAGACCCTGTCATGTAGGTATTTGAAACTGCCATTTTTTATATGTCCAACATCAATACACATTCCCAAATAACTATCACTAAAGGACTCATTCTGAACTTGAAGATGATTCTTCACACTGTCCCTAAGAGTTTGAAGACACCCCTTTGCAAGGACTACCCCCATCATCGCCATTTCGTTCTCATATCACTCCTCCACATCCGACGAAGATGACTCCATGAATTCATTATAGAAGTAATACTTGTCTGAATCCATCGTTTTGCTTCAAAGTAAACAACGATAACGTTAACGAAATTGGCAATGACATTTGACTAAACATTTCCAGACCACGATGTCCGCCATGGACGACATTGGCAGGGGAACGGAGGATGCCTTGGTTGTGGCAGGATCCAGGATGGAACTCCAAGGCGAGAAGGCGGCTCGGTTGAGCTGCAGAGGTCCAACAAGGCTTGTGCGATTGCTGAGGTGGTACACGGGCAGCGTCGTTGGCCGAGAGAGCAAATACATAGCACAAGGGAAGGGATAGAGTGGGAAAATAAATCTCTGGATGTGGTTTTTGGGTGGACCGAGCGTGTCGAAGGCCTATGTGGCGGAGGTTTAGACACCGATAAAACCTCTCATATTTTGGTTCTTATTTATAAAATTTCAGATATTTGGACCAGCTCGAACATTTTCTATGATGCCCTTAGATGGCACAAGCTGGACCCGTCCACACATTTTTTTAAGATGCCCTTGGATGATACAAAATGTTTGGACGGATATCCGCATTGGAGTTGCCTTAGGCCTTGTTTGTTTCAGCTTTGGTGAGATTCAATCACTTGTGGTTTTGCTTTAGTGGCAAACTTGATTCATAGTGATATAAGACCATGTTTGCTTCACCTTTGAGTGGATTCGAATCACTTGCAGATTCGCTTCGGTGGCAAATCTAATTCAAAAAATCAGCTACGTCACCAAAGTACACTTTGAGGTGTGATACGTCTCCAACATATCTATAATTTATGAAGTATTCATGCCATGTTTACAACAATTTTATATGATTTTGGTATGATTTGAGTAGAACTAACGTGGACTGACGATGTTTTCAGAAGAACTACCATGGTGTCATTTTTTGTGTAGAAATAAAAGTTCTCGGAATGGGCTAAAAATTTACGGTGATTTTTTATGGACCAAAAGAGACCCCCGGAGCATCAGAGCTGGGCCAGGAAGTGGTCGAGGAGTACACAAGACAGGGGGCGCGCCCTACCCCCCAGGGCGTGCCCCTGCGGCTTGTGGCCCCTCGAGCATCCCCCTGGCATGAGACCGACGCCAAAAATCCCTATAAATCCCGAAACACCCACAAAGAAACCTAGATCGGAAGTTCCGCCACCGCAAGCCTCTGTAGCCACAAAAAACCTCTCAGGACCTTGTTCTGGCACCCTGTCGGAGGGGGAAATCATCACCGGAGGCCATATTCATCATCCCCGATGGCCACCATGATGAGGAGGGAGTAGTCCATCCTCGAGGCTAAGGGTTTGTACCAGTATCTATGTGTTTTATCACTCTCTCTCGTGTTCTTGATTTGGCAAGATCTTGATGTACTGCGAGCTTTATTCTTATAGTTGGATATTGTGGTGTTCTTCACTCTCTACCTTATGATGAATTGAGTCTTTTCCTTTGAGGTTTTGTTATGTCGGATTGAATCTTTTGGATGTGAGAGCACTTGATGTATGTCCTACGATGGGATATCCATGGTGACAATGGGATGTTCTATTGATCTACTTGATGTATGTTTTGGTTATCAACTTGCGGATTCCCGTGGTGACATTGGGTTAATGTATGCATAGGCATTGGTATGCATTTTCATATTCCTTTCTCCGATAGAAATCTCGAGATGCTCTTGAAGTTCTTTGTGTTGGATCAAATATTATGAATCTGAAATTGTGTGATGCATATCGTATAATTGACCCACAGACACTTGTGATGACATCGGAGTATCTAGGTGACATTAGGGATGATTGATATGTGTCATGTGGTGTTATTTTAGAACTCTAGTGTTGTTTGTAACACTTATATGAATAGCCCAATAGATCGATCATAAAGAATAACTTTGAGGTGGTTTCATACCCTACAAGCAATTTCATCTTATGTTCTCCGTGATAGGAACTTTGGAGTGATTATTTTTTGCATGTTGAGGGATTGTTATATGATCCAATTATGTTATCATTGTTGAGAGAACTTGCACTAGTGAAGGTATGAACCCTAGGTCTTGTTTTCAAGCATTGTGATGCCGTTTTTGCTCACTTTTACTACTTGCTACCTTGTTGTTTTTATATTTTTAGATTATAAAAACCTATATCTACTATCCATATTACACTTGAATCACCATCTCTTTGCCGAACTAGTGCACCTATACAATTTACCATTGTATTGGGTGTGTTGAGGACACAAGAGACTCCTTGTTATTTGGTTGCAGGGTTGTTTGAGGGAGACCATCTACATCCTATGCCTCCCAAATATTGATAAATCTTAGGTCATCCACTTGAGAAGAAATTGCTAATGTCCTACAAAACTCGGTGCTTGGAGGCCCGACACGAGTCTACAAGAAGAAGGTGGCGTAGTAGACATCAAGATCTTTTCTGGCGTTGTTGCCTGGGAGGTGAGTGCTTGAAGGTATATCTTTCCATCTTGCAATTGAATCTTTTAGTTTCTTGTTTTATCACTAGTTTAGTCTATAAAAGAAAACTACAAAAAATGGAATTGAGGTTGCCTCATATTATTCATCTCTACAATGTCTTTCGTGAAAATGATGGAAAGGAAAATTATGCTCAATTGTTAGAAGAAGAAGTCAATAAAATGTTTGGCACTAAATATTTGAATGATGAGCATGATTGCAATGTTTTTAGTCTGAATTCCTTGAATATCCATGATGCTAATGATATGCAAAGCCACAAGCTTGGGGATGCTATGTTTGATGAAGATGATATTTTTAATCCCCCAAGATTTGATGTGTACACTTGTTATAATGGTAGCATGCCTCCCATTTATGATGATTATGATGATGACATGTATGCAATAGAGAATAATGATAACCATGAAACTTTCCATCATGATTTTAATGCTCAAATTGATCATGCCAATCAAGTGCTCCATGATAGTTATTTTGTTGATTTTGCTCCCACTATTATTCATGAGAATAAATTTGCTTATGTGGAGAGTAATAAAATTTCTATGCTTATGCATCATGAAAAGAGTGCTTTATATGATGTTTATATTGTTGAATTCATTCATGATGCTACTAAAAATTATTATGAGAGAGGAACATATGCCTTTAGGTATTGCAATAATATCTAGTTTCCTCTCTATGTGTTGAAAGTTTTGAAGTCATGCTTATTTTGCCTTCCTATGCTAGTTGATTCTTGTCCCATAAATTGTTTGCTCACAAAATCCCTATGAATAGGAAGTGGGCTACACTTAAATGTGATTACAATTTGATTCACGATGCTCCCTTTTATGTTTCAATCCCGATCTTTACGTGAGCATCATTGAAATCATCATGCCTATCTAAAAGGCATTAAAGAAAAGTACTTGTTGGGAGACAACCCAAAATTTAAACCTACTACTTTTGTGTGTTCACATGATTAAGCTACTGTAGTAATCATGTTTTATAGCTTTTGTTTCAATAAAGTGCCAAGTAAATCCTTTGGGATAGTGTGGATGATAGTTGACTTGATTCTATCAAAAAACAAAAACTTTTGCGTCCGTTGCTGCATTTTTTGTGCGTCACTGGAACGTGATAAAATTCTGAGTTTTTTTACAGATGATTGATATACCAATTGCCTACATTTTCCTATTTTTTTAGAATTTTCAGAGCTGCAGGATGGGGATATAAGTTCAGATCTTTACAAACTGTTCTGTTTTTGAAAAATTCTACTTTCAATGCTTACGTTGCTTGTTTTAGTGTTTCCATAGCTTATATTAAGTGGTATAAATTATGGAAATGATAAGGTACATTAGTCATTGTGTGAGAACAATTATGAATCTTGCCTTCGACGGTACCCAAGTGAATGATTTGCTTTATTATACTAATGCATCTCACGAAGTTCTGTTAAGTTTTGTGTGATTGAAGTTTTCAAGTTTTGGGTGAGACATCGATATGAGGAGAATAAGGAGTGCCAAGAACCTAAGCTTGGGGATGCCCAAGGCACCCCGAGGTAATAATCAAGTAAGATCCAAGCAACTAAGCTTGGGGATCCCCCGGAAGGCATTCCCTCTTTCGTCTCCAACATTATCGGTAACCTCACTTGGAGTTATATTTTTATTCATCATATGATTGAGTTTTGCTTGAAATGTCATTTAATTTTGTTTTTATTTGCTTCATGTTATTCAGAGACATGCTTTCTATCTTTTATTTCAATAAAAATGTCAAGTCTAGCCTTTATCATGCTTATTTTGCAAGTCTTTATGTCGCTGTTTGAAAACAGAAAGTTTTCTATCATTGTCTGAATTCTTCTGTAAAGTCAGAACATGATAAAATCTTGAATTTTTTACACGGTGAGCATGAATAAGTTCGTTGTAAAGTGGTAATTTTTCAGAATTGTTTGAACTAGGGAAGTATGAGTACAATTGCACTCTTTATAGACTATGCTGTTTAGACAGATTGTTGTATGTTTGCATTGTTTGCATATGTCTGCATGTTTAATGATTCTATTTGAGGATAGAAGTATTAAATATGCAGAGGCATTTAGTATGCAATGTTAAATTATAATTTTAGTGATCCACTACAGTAGAGAATGATAAGGTTTTGAGTTGATTTATACTAAGTTATCTCACGACTTCTTGTTGAGTTTTGTGTGGATGCAATTTTTGAGATTTAGGGAAACCGTGATATGAGACGAATTAAGGAGAAACAAAAGCTCAAGCTTGGGGATGCCCAAGGCATACCAAATTAATAATTCAAGCAGTCTCATGCATCTAAGCTTGGGGATGCCCCGGTTGGCGATATAATGGCGACAAAGGACCGCGTGAGCCGTACCGAAACTAGGGAAGGAGGCTTCCTCCGGTGGACGGATTCCTTGCTTTTGTCACTCTTTCTTGTGTGCAAAATAACAAACATAGCTTTTGTGTGAGATGCATCACGCATATGCACGTACAATTGTGAGATACGCTTGCTTCCTCAGCAGAGCACGGGCGTCCCCCGATGGACCACTGCAGGATGGCCACTGTGGACAGCATCATTCGGCCGACCGAGCAGTGTGCCTCTGCACAACACAGAGCAGACGAGAGAGCACACCGGGGAGTGGCGATTGAAAATTGGTTTGGTGGAGCCGTGGAGGGAGTGCAACATGAGGATGGGAGGAGAGGCCATTGCGGAGGCTTGACAAGACGTACGGCAACAATGCACGATGGCGGCACGGCGAACACGGTCGGGGGGTTAGAACCGGCGATCAAATTGAATCTCACGGCCACGGGATTTCGTTCTATTTTGTTTTTGTATATTGAATCGAAGAAAAAGAAGAAAACACCAAAAAAGGAACTAAAACACCGCAGGACTGACACGAACCGAAGCGGCGACGGAGTCGTTCGTTCATTGGAGGAGAGAGAAAGAGTAAACGCGGTTTGGTTTTTCGTTCTTTTCGAGTCGAGTCGGCCGACCTGGAAGCAGCTGGCCCGCCTAGACACGTGTATAGTACGTACAACCCAAACAAGTCATGCAATGCAGGGAGGGGCATGAGCAGTACGTTTGACATCTTCGCCATCTCCAGTGATGTATACAAGTACAACCCAAACAAGTGGTGCACGGGCAGGAAGGAGCAGCAGTACCGCGCATTTCTTGATAGACGGTGGTACGTCCAGCGATTCATCGACGTACGGCAGAGAGGAGATTCGGATCTGGGCCAGGAAGTGGTTGAGGAGTCCACAAGCCGGGGGCGTGCTCTACTGATGTTTACTATGCAACTTTATTCTTATAGACTCGTGTTGGGCCTCCAAGCATAGAGTTTTGTAGGACGGTAGCAATTTTCCCTCAAGTGGATGACCTAAGGTTTATCAATCCATGGGAGGTGTAGGATGAAGTTGGTCTCTCTCAAACAACTGTGCAACAAAATAATAAAAAAGTCTCTTGTGTCCCCAACACACCCAATACAATGGCAAAGGTGAACTAGTTCGGCGAAGAGATGGTGATAAAAGTGTATTATGGATAGTAGATATTGAGTTTTGTAACAGGAACAATAAAAAAGAAAGGTAGCAAGTAATAAAAGTGAGCACAAACTATATTGCAATGCTTGAAAATGAGGCCTAGGGTCCGTACTTTCGCTAGTGCAATCTCTCAATGATGCTAATATAAGTGGATCACATCACCATCCCTCAACGTGCGATGAAGAATCACCCCAAACTTCCTATCTAGCGGAGAACATAAGAAGGAATTGTTTGTAGCTATTCTTTCCGATCGATCAATCCAAGAGTTCGTACTAAAATAACACAAGTTATTCTTTCCGATCAATCTATCAAGAGTTCGTACTAGAATAACACAAGTTATTCTTTCCGATTGATCTATCAAGAGTTTTTACTAAAATAACACCAAAACAAATTCAGATTTATAATACTCAATCCAACACAAATAACCTCAAAGAGTGCACCAAGATTTCTAGCGGAGAAACAAAGACATGAACGTGCATCAACCCCTATGCATAGATTATCCCAATGTCACCGCGGGAATCCGCAAGTTGGGTGCCAAAACACATACCAAGTGAATCAATATGATACTCCATTGTCACCACGGGTATTCATAGAAAGACATGCATCAAGTGTTCTCAAATCCATAAAAGTATTCAATACGAAGAAATCTCAAAGGGAAAACTCAATTCATCACAATAAGATAGAGAGGGGGAAACACCATATGATCCGACTATATTAACAAAGCCCGTGATACATCAAGATTGTGCATCTCAAGAAAACGAGAGAGAGAGAGAGAGAGATTAAACACATAGCTACTGGTACAAACCCTCAGCCCCGAGGGGTGGAGTACTCCCTCCTCATCATGGTGGCCGCTGGGATGATGAAGATGGCCACCGGTGACGATTTCCCCCTCCGGTGGAGTGCCAGAAGGGCTCTAGATTGGTTCTCGTGGATACAGAAGCCTACAACGGCTGGAACAAAATTGCGTCGACTCCCCTAGGGTTTTTGGAATATTTGGGCATTTATAGAGTGAAGAGGCGGTGCGGGAGGCCACCGAGGTCGGCACAACCCGCCTGGGCGCGCTTGGGGGGCAGACGCGCCTTGGTGGGTTGTGCCCCCCTCGGGGCACCCCCCCAGGTGCTTCTCTAGCCCAACAGGTGTCTTCTGGTCCCAAAAAAATCCTCGTAAAGTTTCGCTGTATTTGGACTCCGTTTGATATTGATTTTCTGCGATGTAAAAAACAAGCAGAAAACAGCAACTGGCACTTGGCAATATGTCAATAGGTTAGTCCCAAAAAATGATATAAAATGACTGCAAAATGATTGTAAAATGATTTTAAAACATCCAAGAATGATAATATAACAACATGGAACAATAAAAAATAATAGATACGTTGGAGACGTATCAACATCCCCAAGCTTAATTCTTACTCGTCCTCGAGTAGGTAAATGATAAAAACTGAATTTTGGATGTGGAATGCTGCCTATCATGTTCATCACATATTCTTTTCTTTATAGCATGGACAATTGGACTTTTATATGGATCAAACCAATAGTCTAGTTTTGACATGAGGAGTTTAATACTCAAGCATATCAACAAACAACCATGTCTTTTCAAAATATCAATACTAAAGCAAGTTATCCCTAGACCATCATGCTCAATCATTGATCCATTCATTAAGCACACTCGCATATTAGATACAACCAATGCTCAAGTACGATTATAGTGCCCCTTAGTTGGTGCTTTATAAGAGAAGATGGAGACTCGAATAAAAATAAAAATTGCATAAAATAAAAGAAAGGCTCTTTGCAGAGGGAAGTAGGGATTTGTAGAGGTGCCATAGCTCAAAGCTTAAACTGAGAGATAAAGAAAATTGAGAGGCATACTTTTCCCGTCAATGAAAATGACTTAGAGTTCCCAATACTTTTCATGCTAGATATATCATAGGCGGTTCCCAAACAGAAATTAAAGTTTATTCCTTTTTCCACCATTCTTTCACAATCCATGGCTAACCGTATCCATGGGTGCCCTCCATACCAACACTTTCCAAGGAACTTATTATTTGACAACATAAAGTAAATTTATTTTTCCTTTTGAGACCGGGCATCCCTAATACCTTTGTCGTACTCTCGTGCAATGACTAGTGAATAAACACTCATCTTGAGAATAACACATCTATCATGGAAAATTTTCCTTAGTATTGCCTCGACCCCCTTTAACAGTATGGTGTTTCTTATGACTCAAAAGAAGGAAATGAAACTACGAATACAAAAGTCTTCACGCTTCATAGTCCTCGCATCAATATCTTCAAGGTCACACCAATTTCTTCATTTTCAAAGTCTATAAGAAAACCAAAGTCTTTAGATAAAGTTTTTAGGGGTCGACTTTCTTTGGATATATCAAACTCCTCAGAGACTTATATGACCCGTGTACCCTCAAAAGCACATTAGTCACTTAACCTATAAGTCTTCAATACACCAAAATCACTAAGGGGCACTAGATGCGCTTACAACATCAAAAGGAGTGAATACCGATCGTACAACCTCCTCCCGTCAAGCGGTCATGGCATTTCAATGAGCTCCATCACTCTCCTAATAGGGTTTTGCACAAAAGATGTCAAAGGGAGGTTGAAACTTTCTTTGGGACCTAATTATGGTCCCATATGCTTGTACATTCCCCATTGTTGATTCATTGAATAATACCATGAGCTAGAATATCTCTTACATCCAAAACAACCCTCCAAATCTGAGATGGATGAGAGTCTAGCTCGGCTTCTAGCAAAGAGTTGTTTGAAAAATAGACATATTTCAAGATTCTTGCACTTAAAGAGTGAGGGAGTCCTGGATAGAGGGGTCCTCGGGAGGCCACATAACTCTTGGTGGGCCGGACTGGTGGGCCGTGAAGATCATAGTCAAAGATCATCTCTCGTATCCGGATAGGACTCCTGAATTCATGTAATATCAAGTTTTAGGTTTGGGTGTAATCTTTCCTTCCTCTGCAAGATGGTATGTACAAACCCTAGGGCCCTCCAGTGTGTATATAAACCGGAGGGTTTAGTCCGTATAGGCTAACGGAGAATCTCAAATCCTTATAGGCTAGAGTTTAGGGTTTAGCCAATTCGATCGCGAGGTAGATCAACTCTTGTATTCATATTCATCCATATTAATATAGAAGGAAGTAGGGTATTACCTCGATCGAGAGGGCTTGAACCTGGGTAAACATTGTGTCCCCAACCTCCTGTTACCAACGATCCTCAGACGCATAGTTCAGGACCCCCTATCCTAGATCCTCTGGTTTTGACACCGACATTGGTGCTTTCACTGAGAGTTCCACTATGTCGTCGACGGAAAGACCGATGGATCGCGTCATCAACAACGACGGCAGCACTGAGGGAATCTTCCCTCCTGGACAACTCTTCGTGTTCGGCAGCTTCGCGCTACGCGCCAACACGGAAGGCCATCTTGAGCAGATTGAGAGCTACACCCCTGGCCATCAAGTCAGATTCGGAAGTTTAAACTACGTTGATGATATCCGCGGAGAATTGATCTTCGCCGGATTTGAGCCAGCGGCGACCTCTCTCTGCCTTCACGATGAACATGACCTAGCTTTGTCATCGGATCAGGAAATAGCACCTGCAATAGTTCTGGCCCTAGATCCGGAACAGACCGCGCCGCCCGAGGATGGGGAGCTCAACCCCGCCACTAAAGCCGTGGACTCAACGGCGTTGGAGCCGCACACAGACCAAACCTAGACGAGGTTTGTGTCATCGGAACCCCGGACCTAACTCGGGCATCGGATTCCGAATCACACGCATCTGCGCCCTTCAAGCTAGATCGGACGTCTATCGCCAAATTCAGTGCAAGTGCAACGGATATCTTCCAGCACTCACCCTTTGGCGACATACTGAGGTCGTTAAAATCCCTCTCCCTAGATGGGCACACGCAGCCGCATTGTATCCGGTTTGAACTGGAGACTGATGGAGAATTCTGCTCCCCACCCACCACCCACTTGGTAGCCACGGTTGAAGATCTAACCGATCTAATTGACTATGCTTCCGAAGACTTCGAAGGGATGGACCTCGAAGCTGAAGCGGATCCAGATCAAAGTCGGCCGGTAACCAGGCGGTGGGTAGCTATGTCTTCGTACGATGTGTACATGGTGGATACACCTAAAGAGGCGGTGGGCGACGGCGAAAACAATCCCGTAGAGGACAAGCCCATCGAGGAACCTCCCAAACGTCGGCGTCCAAAACGCCGAACCAAATCCCGAAAAGGAAGATATAGCAACACCGTCACTAACGACGATGATATTCTCGAACAAGCTGAAGACCCGCTGACCCAGCGATGGAGCAGGAGGAGCGAGAGGATGGCGAATAGAGTCCGAAGCCGCTGTCCGATGATAGCGATGTCGAAGACGGTACTTATGAACCTCTCTAAGAACAAGAAGTTAGCCTGGACGACGACGAATACATCATCCCAGAAGAACCTTCAGAACAAAAGAGCTTCCATCGGAGGCTTATTGCCACCGCACGGAGCCTAAAAAAGCAGCAGAGACATCTTCGAGCCTCACAGGACACGCTCAACGATAGATGGAACGAGGTGCTAGACGCCAAACAGAAACATGGCTATAACGGCCAAACCAAAGGCTATCCCAAGCGTAAACTGCTGCCTGAATTCGACGACGAGGCTGCCGCGCCCGTCCTGCCGAAGAATAACACCACCGACAAGCCGGACCAACCACCTCGCGGACGGGACAGAGTCGCTAGCAATGGCGTATACAAGCCCGCACCACCACCCCGTAAAGGTAAAGAGGGCGCGGCTCAAGTCCAAAAACACGATCTGCGTGAGGACCTGAAGAACAAAGCTAGCAAGACCAGGTCTATCTACGGACCTAGGGACCGGGCTCCCGCATGGGACGGCGGCTATCAAGCCAATCGTGCCAGTGACATACCAGTTCGGGGTCAATACCGAACATTTCAACCATCGGACATACGCCATGATATAGCGAGATACAGAGGAGCTGCACACCCTCTATGCTTCACCGATGAGGTACTGGGTCATGATTTTCCAGAAGGGTTTAAACCCATGAACATCGAAGCATACGATGGAACAACGGATCCTGCCATCTGGATAAAAGACTTTATTCTGCACATCCACATGGCTCGAGGAGATGATCTCCATGCCATTAAATATTTACCCCTCAAGCTGAACGGACCAGCTCGGCATTGGCTAAACAGCCTCCCAGAGAACTCCATTGGGAGTTAGGAAGAACTTGAGGATGCTTTTTGGGCCAATTTTCAAGGGACTTATGTTTGGCCCCCAGATGCTGACGATCTAAGTCACATCATCCAACAACCCGGGGAGTCAGCCCGCAAGCTTTGGAATCGGTTTCTTACCAAGAAGAACCAAATCGTCGACTGTCCGGACGCTGAAGCCTTAGCGGCATTCAAGCATAGTATCCGAGACAAATGGCTAGCCAGGCACCTTGGATAGGAAAAGCCAAGGACAATGGCAGCCCTAACTACACTCATGACTCACTTTTGCGCGGGAGAGGATAGCTAGTTAGCTCATAGCAGTACCAGTGACCCTGGAACATCTGAAGTCAGGGACGGCAATGGAAAGCCACGACGTAACAAAAACAAACGTCGAAACAATGCTGGAAGCCCAGATGATACATCGGTAAACGCCGGATTTAGTGGCTCCAGACCCGGTCAACGGAAGAAGCCATTTAAAGGCAACAGAGATGGTCCATCCAGTCTGGACAAAATATTAGACAGGCCCTGCCAAATCCATGGCACCCCAGAGAAACCTGCCAACCACACCAACCGTAACTGTTGGGTCTTCAAGCAGGCTGGCAAGCTCAATGCCGAACATAAGGGGAAGGAGCCTCAGAGCAAAGACGAGGATGAGCCTCGCCAACCGAATATAGGGGGACAGAAGAAATTTCCACCGGAGGTCAAAACAATGAAGATGATATATGCCACTCATATCCCAAAGACGGAGCGCAAGCGCGCACTCCGAGATGTCTACGTCGTTGAGCCTATCGCCCCCAAATTCAACCCATGGTCGGCCTGTCCGATCACTTTCGATCGCAGGGATCATACGACTAGTATTCATCATGAGGGGTCGGCTGCCCTAGTGCTCGACCCAATAATCAATGGATACCATCTAACCCGAGTCCTTATGGACGGCGGTAGTAGTCTCAATCTGATATATCAGGACACTGTCCGCAAGATGGGGATCGGCCCATCAAGAATCAAGCCAAGAAGCACGACCTTTCAAGGAGTGATACCGGGCGTAGAAGCCCACTGCACGGGATCTATAACATTGGAAGTCGTATTCGGCTCTCCTGACAACTTTCGAAGCAAAAAATTGATCTTCGACATAGCTCCATTCCGAAGTGGCTATCATGCACTACTCGGAAGAACGGCCTTCGCCCGCTTTAATGCAGTCCCGCATTATGCCTATTTAAAGCTTAAAATACCCGGACCACGTGGCGTCATCACGATCAATGGACATATGGAACGCTCCCTCCGTACAGAGGAGGACACTGTGGCCTTAGTAGCCGAAGTCCAAAAAATGGCCTATTCAAGCCGGTTAATTTACCAATAGCGGACATAACTAAACGTGTCCGAGATACGCCTCAGTGCGGCAGCTCATATGAAACTGAGCAGGATTGACAGCTACACCCCCGTCGAGTGCCCCACAAGGTAATAGCATATGTGTCTCGAGTACATAATTATGCCTTAGAAATTCCTTTGGCGGCGACTGGGGGCGACTGCATATAGTCCATAGTCCGGCTGGACCCTATTCAGACTCTAAACTTATATTCTTTAGGTTCATCAAACGAACGAGACTTGTTATGGCCACACTTGATTTCTTTTTCTTTTCCAGGTTTTTCCTTTTTCTTTTTACAGGCGGCCATCATACTCTTACCCCTTCAAGGAAACATTGCAGAGGAGGAAACGGCGCAGACGTGCATCGGGGACCCACACTAAGGTTTCTTTTTGGATTAAGACCCTGTGTAAAACTTTTTTTCTCTTCCTTGTTATATACCTTTTTGGCATGTAAAATGTCCAAAAAGGGTTTTCGGCATTGTCTGTAAGTTTGCGGCTCGCCGTAGCATAAAGGGATATTAATAGAGCAGCTTGATTCGCATTACATTCAGAGTTTTATTCACTCATCATAAATGTTCTCTTCCCACATCAGATTGCCATATCTGCCTTGTCAATAAGGGTCTAAATACCGGGAGCTGTATTCAGCCCGGTATATGTTAAAAAGACCGAACACCTATAGGGAGTGTTCGGCGTCCTGGATGTTTGCCTTATATGCATCAGTTCCGAATCATGTCTTGGGTCAATAGTTGGGTTGCCCGGCTTCTATGCTTACCCCTACGTTCCCGATTGTTCGGCTAGGGTGTAAAGGGAGAACTACTGCGATTGTACTTCTGGCTTGTCCGGTCAAGTACCTCAGTAGAGAAGCCGAAAACTGACCATCATGGTAGGCGAGAACCTGGTCCGCAATTCGGTGACTTAGTTTTATACTACGGTCGATAGAGATCTACCATGTGTTATACGAAGGGTTGGTTTTTGCCCAGCCAGGTGCAATTGGATGCCTTAAGTAAAGGAATATCATACCTGCACCAGGGGCTAGTACCTAGCCCCACATGTCAAGCTCCTACGACTAAGTGAAAGCAATAACGTCGCATAGTCTGATTGCCTGGTTCGCTCCGCATACACCTCCTACACGGACCAAGACGTTGGATAAAGAGTGTTTATGCATATGACCGAACACCCCAGTACTATGTACATGGGGGCTGAAGCCGACGACTGGAAACTTTCAGATTCAAATAAACAGTCAGACAGGAGGTAAAAGACGCTCATATTATACATAGCGCAAAAGTTATATACATTGAATTCATAAGCATAGTCTTTACATCCTGATACAATCACTCGAAGACAACATCCTTCGAACACTGGACTTCTATAAGGCGGGCGCCGTTGATGACGTCCTCGAAGTACTTCTCCGGCTTGCGTGGCTCCTTGCCTGCGGGCGGGCCAGCAGTAGCTATATGCCTTGCGTTCATCTTCGCCTAGTGCACTTTGACATGAGCGAAGGCCATCCGAGCACCTTCTATGCAGTCCGAACGCATCAATGCGTCGACCCGCGGACTCTCCTCGACGAGCCACTTCACCAATTCGAAGTAGCTACTTGGGATTGGCTCCGCAGGCCATAGCCGGACTATTAAGTCCTTCATGGCCGAGCCTGCCATGTTGTGCAGCTCGACCAGCTACTTCATCTGGTCGCTGAGGGGCACCGGATGTTTTGGCACATAGAACTGCGACCAAAACAGCTTCTCCGTGTTGTTCCCCTCCAAGGCTCAGAAGTACATGGCGGCGTCAGCACTGCTCCTCGGAAGATCAGCAAACACGCCTGGAGAACTCCATAACCATGTCAGCCCAATGTACTTGTGCCCTCCAAAGATGCTCTGTAAGAGAAATGTCTTACCAGATGATCTGCCGTGCCTGCTCGATTTCCTGACGGGCGCTGCGTGACTTGCCTCGCACATCCTGGGCAGTCTTCACTGCCGCAGATAGCTCCGTCGCTTGTTCCGAAGTCTTCTTCTCCAATGCCTCACATTTAAGGATGGCATCTTTGAGCTCAACCTCGACTTCGGACACCCAAGCCCGGTGCTTCTCGCACTCCGCCTTTTCAGCCTCTAAATCGGCAACCGCTTTGTCAGCAGCTACCTTGTTCGCCTCGGCCTCCTTCTTGGCCTTGGCAACCTCGCCCTTGAGGGCCTCGAGCTCAGCGGCGCCAACTGTGTAATACAGAATATCACATCAGAGTTTATAAACATACTCAATTAATTAAGTCTTATTGACATCCTAAATTCCGCATACGTCCAAACGCTGATTGATGCGGTCGAGGTCCACGTTGGCCAGCACGAGCTTCCAGTTTAGTTCAGAAACCGATGCGTCTCGCGCAGTTGCCGTTACTAGTGAAGCCTGCACAACAGTTCAGCTCTGTAAGTATGCTATACTATGGATACTTCGTCTGATTCTTTTCAGAATCACACAAAGCATCAGGGGCTACTAGTTATGTATGTGCATTAAACATAATAAAGTTCTATTAAAAAACATTACATTGCTTACCTCAAAGCCTGTTAACAGGCTGTTGAAGGCTTCTTTCAGTGCGCCCTTGACGGACTGAATCTTCTTCATCACCGTGCCCATCATGGTGCGGTGTTCTTCGATGACGAGAGCACTTTGTAGTGCTCCCTCCATGGAGTCCGGCGCTTTCGGATTAACTCCGGGCACCGCCTTATCCTCCTCCACTTAAGGAGTCAGGTCTTCGGACCCTGGAGTCGCACTAGGCTCCGGGATAGTATTCGGTGGGGTCCCGGATTGTTTGGGCCCCACGTCTTCGGTCTCCATGGGGACGGTCTCCCCATGGTCATCAGCCACCGAGGTATTATCCCCGTCCGCCTTATCACCTGCCCCGCCCTTTTCTCCTAGGGTGAAGGATACCCGCTGGGACGACACTTCGGTGTCCCCGCCAATCACGGGCGGTGAAGCCCGGGCTCGCGGGTCACTCTCCGTCTCTCCAGGCGCTAGAGAGTTCCCCTCCGATAAGGAGGCGTCGGGGTGTCCTCCGGGAGGGTTGTAGGTCAGCAGGAGAAAAAAATGCTAAGTAAAGCATCAAAAATACTAAACGAACAAAGGTGCGGCAGCCAATCCGAACAAACTTACGATTCGGGCTGGGGTTTCACCCTGGGCTTCACCACGAAGCTATGTTCGGACGAATCCAAACTAGCTCCGAGGTTCAGTTTCCTTCGGAGCGCGGCCGTACCCGCGTCAGCAACGACCCCCTCTTCTCCCCTGCCTTTCACAGGGGGGGGCTCTTCTTCTTCCTCCTCTTCCTCCTCATCATCTTCCTCCACATCATCGGAGGAGAGGATGTTGATTTCCTCGGACTTCCTGTCCGGAGGACATGAGCTATCTCCGGCCCCCTTGCCCTTCGTCTTCTTGGGCTTCTTGGTCGGCGCCTTGTAGGGCGCTGGGACCAGCATCGCTGTCAATAGAGGCAATGCTGGGTCTTCGGGCAGAGGCGTCGGATTCTTAATCCGGGCCGCCTTCTTTGTCCAGCCCTGTATATCACGCAAAAACTTGAATTCCTATTATAATTAAATAAGGGAATAAACATATGTTCGGCAAAGTTTTCTATTACCTATGGGGCAGAGAGCGCGGTGCTAAAGCCCACATCTTCGGCTTCCGCCGACCACTCCTTCTGGCTCTTGAAGAGATGCTTCCAGATCTCCTTGTGCGTAAAGCCAAAGAGATGCTTCAGCGGCTTGTCTCCTGCCGGATCGAACTCCCATAAGGAGGAGTCCCAACTTTGCTAAGTGAGAACAAGCCGGGTCAGCATCACCTGGACCACAGAGGAGAGCAGGTGCCCCTTGGAGATCATGCCGGACACATGGCTCACAAGAGTTGTCACTTCAGTTGTAGACTCCCAGTCCAGACCCTTTTTGCTCCAAGAGGTCAGCCTCTCTTGGGGTCCGGATATGAAAGAAGGCTTCGCCGCCCATTTGGCGTCGCGGGGTTCGATGACATAGAACCACTCCTGTTTCCAGACCTTATTCGTCTCCACGAATAAACCCTTGGGGCCAAGTTGCATTCGGGAGCTTGTTAATCATAGTGCCCCCGCACTCCGCGTGTTATCCGTCCACCACCTTCGGCTTCACGTTGAAGGTTTTGAGCCATAGGCCGAAGCGTGGAGGGATGCGGAGGAAAGCTTCACACACCACTATAAAAGTGGATATGTGAAGGATTGAGTTCGGGGCTAGATCATGGAAATCTAGCCCGTAGAAGAACAAAAGACCCCAAACAAAGGGATGGAGTGGAAACCCTAGCCCCTAACAAAATGGGAAGTGAACACTACCCTCTCACCCGCCTCAGGGACGGGAATCACCTGACCCTTGGCAGGGACTCGGTGCCCGATAGTGGTGGCGAGATAGCCCGCGCTTCGTAGATCCTCCACGGTCTTTTCCGTGACCGTGGAAGCTTCCCACTTGCCCCTCGCACCGGATCCAACCATTGCTGGGAGGGGGAGTAGTGGTTGAGGAACAAGGAGCGGTGGGCGCAGGAGATGAGAATACGAGGGCAAGGGAGATTGGAGAGCTCGAGCTTGGGGAAGGTGTGGGGCTGATGAAAGGGATAGATATCCTTTTATAACACTGTGAATACAGAGCGCCCCCCACTTTAGCCATAAACCTCACCGGTTCCCTAAGCGGTCGTGCGTAATGCGCGGCGTGGGTGCTCACGTCATATTGATAAGGATCCCACTAAAAGCGGGCATGATCTCTATTCTGATGGGACGTGTCAATGAGGATTTACCTCGAAACGCGAAAACAGGGCCGAATAAAATGGTTCGATATGTTAGTGTGTTGGATGCGATGCTTCACCCAAAAGTTGTTAGTAGAGACACACTATTCATTTTCCTTTAAAAGCCTTGCCTTCGAGGCTAATGGTTGTACTAACCTTCCAGACTCATCGACATCGAAGACAGGTTCAGGGGCTACTGAGGGAGTCCTGGATAGAGGGGTCCTCGGGAGGCCACATAACTCTTGGTGGGCCGGACTGGTGGGCCGTGAAGATCATAGTCGAAGATCATCTCTTGTATACGTATAGGACTCCTGAATTCATGTAATGGAAAGTTTTAGGTTCAGGTGTAATCTTTCCTTCCTCTGCAAGATGGTATGTACAAACCCTAGGCCCCTCCGGTTGTATATAAACCGGAGGGTTTAGTCTGTATAGGCTAACGGAGAATCTCAAATCCTTATAGGCTAGACATTAGGGTTTAGCCAATTCGATCTCGAGGTAGATCAACTCTTGTATTCATATTCATCCATATTAATATAGAAGGAAGTAGGGTATTACCTTGATCGAGAGGGCCTGAACCTGGGTAAACATTGTGTCCCCAGCCTCCTGTTACCATCGATCCTCAGACGCATAGTTCGGGACCCCCTACCCGAGATCCGTCGGTTTTGACACCGACAAAGAGCCTCCATCATTCAGAATTCTCCATGCCTGCCTAGATAAAAGTGCCAAGTTGAAAATTTCCAAATCCCAAAAGCCCATACGGCCCATTTACTTTGGCCTGGTCATAACATCCCATGCCACCTAGCCAGGTCTCCTTCTTCCTCGTACGCTCCACCACCAGAATCCACGGATGGTCGAGGTGACATTCTCACATAAACCTCTAGGTAGTCTGAAAAAGGGCATGGATACACTGTAATTGTCTATGTTGTTGATTTGATCAAGACTTCATTGTATGTTGCGGAAATAAGTTTTTCCATCGATCCACGAACTTTCTCCCAGACCCTGTCACGTAGGTATTTGAAACTTCCATTTTGTGTATGTCCAACATCAATACACATTCCCAAATAACTATCACTAAAGGACTCATTTTGAACTTGAAGATGATTCTTCACACTGTCCCTAAGAGTTTGAAGACACTGCTTTGCAAGCACCACCCCCATCATCGCCATTTCATTCTCATATTACTCCTCCACATCCGATGAAGACGACTCCATGAATTCATTATAGAAGTAATACTTGTCTGAATCCATCGTTTTGCTTCAAAGTAAACAACGATAACGTCAACGAAATTGGCAATGACATTTGACTAAACATTTGCAGAGCACGGTGTCTGCCATGGACGACATCGACAGGGGAACGGAGGATGCCTTGGTTGTGGCAGGATCCAGGATGGAACTCCAAGGCGAGAAGGCGGCTCGGTTGAGCTGCGGAGGTCCAACAAGGCTTGTGCGATTGCTGAGGTGGTACAGGGGGAGCGCTGTTGGCCGAGAGAGCGAATACATAGCACAAGGGCAGGGATAGAGTGGGAAAATAAATCTCTGGATGTGGTTTTTGGGTGGGCCGAGCGTGTCGAAGGCCTATGTGGCGGAGGTTTAGACACTGATAAAACCTCCCATATTTTGGTTCTTATTTATAAAATTCCAGATATTCGGAGCAGTCCGAACATTTTCTATGATGCCCTTAGAAGGCACAAGCTGGACCCGTCCACACATTTTTTAAGATGCACATGGACAATACAAAATGTTCGGACGGCTATCCGTGTTGGAGTTGTGGCGGTGATCCGCTACCCGGCGAGATCGCACGGACCTCAGCCTGCGCGGCTATCCCCGTAGGGCCATCGTCCATCTTTGCCGCCAGAAACGAACCCAGACAGGGCGGTGGTGTATTCCGAGGGTGGGGAAGGGGCCCTTTCCACGGCCTGATCTTCACTCCAACAGTACGTGCTGCCTGCGATTTTCTCACACACGACTGCACAATCGATGGCGCGGAACTCGAAGGAAGGGCCATCCCCGGAGCCGATGACGGCAAGCTAGAGGAGCATGGAACATCCCGGTCGGAGCTACCACCACTATGTTCCCACACACGCGATGCCGGAGTCGGGAAGTCGATGTCCTCCCAAAACTCTTGCACCAACTCTTCTTTGCTTTTCTTCCTGCGGACCACTGATGTCCAAGGTCCACCTCCATCCTTGGAAGCATCGGCCAGAACTTCACCGGCTGCTTGCACTGCGATGGCATCATCCTCCGGCTATACCTCATTTCCATTGTTAGAGGCTAGACAGCTGAACCGCAACCCCGGCGCCGTTGGCTCCGATGTTAGATCGATTAACTCGCCGGGAGCGAGGGTTAAACAGCGCCCTCGAGGAGGCGAAGCCTGAATTCCGACGAGGATGCTGTAATCGTCGATCACTATCTCACCGCCGGCCGGGATCCTCTCGCCCTCCCGCAAGTAGCAGCCGGCAAGGATGTCGTCGGTGTTGTCGCGCAAGGTGATCTAGCCAGATGGAGGATGGAGATTGAGAACACCCGCTTGGCGTCCGGCCCTTCCATCTACAAACGTGGAGGAGAAGGATGCGTGCCAGCGTAAAGCCGACGGCGGCTCGTGCTGGGGTGCCTCCGGCGGCGACTCGGACGACGCCATCGGCGGCGGCCATTTTGCCAATCGCGTCTTCTGCGGGTGTTCAAAATTGTGGACCTGCATTGCATGGACTTGGAGGGATGTTGGGCCGACCAATGAACAGGGCCAACCTGTCCCACAGGTCAGGCGTCATACATTGTTGGCAACAAGGCAATCAAAACCCTAATCCATACGTACACGGCCCGTGTTCGGCTCCATCTTCGTCTCTTCGCACGCGATCGTTCGTCGATGCCCTACGCCGCCATCGCCTGCCTCCGATGTCGGGCGGCACACCTGCACCGACCACCGCGCCTCCAGGCCCTCGTCCGCCTTTCCTTTCCGGCGGCCAGCCAACCACGCCGGTGCAACCTCTTCAGGGGCCAACCTCGGCTGGTTTCGGCCTCACGGCGGGATTCGGCCCAACTGCTGGACCTCCGCGCTTTGGCGTTCCGACGACACTATAGCCGAGCTTCACACCACCGGCTGGGTTTGTTCCTCACGCCCAGTTCGCTGCGCCGAACGTGTTCCAGTCCGCTCAGACTTCAAGCTTGGCACCGCCCAGACGAAAAGCAAAGAAGAAGGGCGGCCGCAAGCCACCTGCTGCACCCGCAACTGTTGTGGCCGCCCAGGAGAAGCTTCAGTCGAACTCTGCCACGCCGAGTCTCCATGCGCATGCTTCACCATTGACGGCCTCAGCGGACATCCCGATCGGATCTCATATGAATGATGTTGGCTGGGGCTGCTCAGAAAGAGAAAAGAGAACGCCTCTGGTGCTACAAGTGCGGTGTGAATACCCATTTGTCAAAGGATGTACAGTGGTCCATTACTGCTACATTTGCAACAACTACAAGCACAGGCTTGCTCGTTGTCTGGTTCTCAAGAAACCACGCCCCACGGCGGCTTTTTGTGGGCAAGGTAATAATTCGAAAATGTTCATTCACTTACCTGACAATGTCTACAAGCAGAATGTTTCTTCCTCTGTAACACCTACAACCTTGGTCACTATTTCTGGTAGAGATCTTTCCACTGCAGCTGTCGAAGTAGAGGTGGCAAAGCTAGCAAGGGTGCAGGGTGACTGGAGGTGGGAGGCGGTTCCGCATGGGACCAGTCAGTATCTTGTTTCATTTCCTTCAATGGATGACCTGAACCGTGTTGCTGATGTTGAGTTCCAGATTAAATCTCATGGGGTTACTATTTCATTCAGTGAGTGGAAAGATGATGGCATCCTACTTCGCTCTTGATGCGGTTTGGGTTCATGTAAATAGGTGTTCCACATGGACTCATGCATTTTTTGGGGTTATGGGCTATTAGCTCTGTCATTGGCTAATCCACACGAAAAAACTTGATGGGGTAATTTTCAAGGTGGACTTTGAAAAGGCATATGATAAGGTCAAGTGGCCGTTCCTTCAGCAAGCTTTAAGGATGAAAGGATTCGATCCATCCTGGAGAAAACAGGTGGACTCCTTCACTCAACAAGGCTGTGTCGGAATAAAAGTCAATGACGATATTGGTCATTTCTTCCAGACTCACAAGGGTTTAAGACAGGGGGACCCGATGTCTCCTATCTTGTTTAACATTGTAGCAGACATGTTAACAATCCTTATTGGTAGAGCAAAGGAGAATGAGCAGGTAGGTGGTCTCGTTCCTCATCTAGTGGATGGAGGACTCTCTATTCTACAGTATGCGGATGACACGATTCTTTTCATGGAGAATGGCTTGGCTAAGGCGAGAAATATGAAACTTGTGCTTTGCCTTTTTGAGCAACTCTCGGGGTTAAAGATTAACTTCCATAAGAGTGAATTGTTCTGCTTTGGAAGAGCCAAAGATGAACAAGAAGCTTACATGCAGCTTTTTGGATGCGGGGTAGGGTCGTTACCGTTCACATACCTTGGCATTCCGATCCACCATCGGAAACTCTCTAATAAAGAGTGGAAGAGTCTAGAAGACCGTTTCGAGAAGAAATTTAGCTGCTAGAAGGGCAAGCTTTTGTCGTACGGGGGCCGATTGATTTTAATTAATTCGGTACTTACGAGTATGCCCATGTTTCTTCTGTCCTTTCTCTTGATCCCAGTAGGGGTGAGGAAACGACTCGATTTCTATCGGTCGCGGTTCTTTTGGCAGAGTGATGAGGTGAAGCGCAAGTACAGGTTGGCTAGATGGGATGTTATTTGCAGACCGAAGGATCAAGGTGGTCTCGGAATTGAAAATTTGGAGGTTAAAAATAGGTGCTTACTCAGCAAGTGACTGTTTAAGTTACTCTCTGAGACTCAGGCTACTTGGGCCCAGATTTTACATAACAAATACCTTACAATCAAGACACTAGCTCAGGTGACAGCTAGACCAACTGATTCACCCTTTTGGAAAGGACTGATGAAAGTAAAGTCGGCCTTTTTCAATAGAACTCAGTTCTTGGTTGGCAATGGTGGCTCCACAAGATTCTGGGAGGATACTTGGTTGGGAGAGACGCCCCTAGCCACTCAATATCCTTCTCTTTACAACATTGCTCAACGTAAAGAAGATTACGTTGCATCAGTGTTACAGTCAACTCCTCTTAATATTCAATTCCGAAGGGCGCTGGTTGGACACCGTTGGGAAGCCTGGCTCCATTTGGTGAGAAGACTGATGGATGTTCAGTTGACTCAACAGGCAGACCGTATTCATTGGAAACTGACTAAGAACGGGATGTTTTCAGTGAAATCGATGTATTTAGATTTAATTGATTCGGTGCCTATCCCTAGGTCAGCTCGCATTTGGAAGGTCAAAGTGCCCCTTCGAATTAAAGTGTTTATGTGGTTTGTTCATAAACAAGTAATTCTCACTAAGGATAATCTAGCCAAACGCAACTGGGGTGGGTCTTTGCGATGTAGCTTTTGTGACAAGGATGAATCAATTAAACACCTCTTTCTCGATTGTCCTATGGCTAAAGTTTTATGGCGTTCGGTCCATATAGCCTTTAATATCACTCCACCAACTAGTATCACCACGCTTTTTGGGACGTGGTTGAATGGAGCCGCGAAAGAATCAGCGAGCCATATACGTGTGGGTGTTTGTGCATTACTATGGGCTATCTGGAAGTGCAGGAATGATTTGGTTTTTAACAGATCAACAAATGTTCATTTTTTGCAGGTTATTCACAGGGCCACTGCTTTGATCCGTATGTGGTCGCTACTCACTCCGATGGATGCCAGGGAGCGTTTGGTTACTGGGTCTATCCGATGGGAGATGGTAGCTCGGGCTATCTTCAGCCGGTTTGGATGGCGGTCATGTAATAGGCTAGGAGTCTAGGTCCTGTTTACATTAACGCATCCGAATGTGGGGTACTCACGTTTTTTCTAGCTCAGTCTGAGCATTTTGTACTTTTATTTCGCATACTTGGAGACCTTGATCTTGATTATTAATAAGATGGCCGTATGCATCAGTTTGATGCAGAGGCCGGGGAATGCCCCTTTTCTAAAAAAAAGCTCTGTCATTGGCTTAACACAAGATGTTGATTTGACTTGTTTGCGCCGCAAAGGAATCATCCGTATCCAAGTTGCAGTGGTCGGCAAGGACATATTCAAAAAGAATGACTCAGACTCTATTGAACCTTTAGATACCGATAGTTATGTCAAAATAAAAGGGTTCGCACTTCGCTTCGAGCTCGAGAAGGAAGATTTTGTTTCGGAGCCAGACTTTGTGCCCCTCATTTGGAGGAACCATGAGGGCATGATGGTGATGAGGACTTGCTCGACGAGGATAATTCTAGGAGACCAAATAAGAGGAATTCAAGTGTAGTAACTCCCTCGATGCAGACTTCGGTATCAAAAGTGCCGATGCATATGGCCTCGGCAGTTTAGTCCACCGTGGTTGATCAGCACACCACGGCCTCTACACCACCATCGGCCGCTCCTATTGGTCACACATGTGCGGATGCTTTACAGTCCTCGCCATCGGCTGGGGTGTCTACTCTGCATGCCTCGGCTCTTGGATGCACGGAATCCAACCCGCCGGAAGCCTCGAGAGGTGTGGAAATTGGTACATCGGCTGTTATGTTGCCCATGTTGAGCACTAGGACAAGACAGGAGGCCGTAGTGCAATGCATACATAACGTGAACAACTCCATGCACGCATCCGATGCTGAGGCGGCTGTGCAGCCTAAGATGGACGTGAGGTCGAGCCTACCGGCAGATGTACTCGCGGATGCATCACCTGGCTCCGGTGGTGTTCCACTTCCGGGTGTGCCGCGCTTAGCATCGCCGCCACCGGGTGCTTCGCCGTTGGCACCACATGTGTCGCACATGTTACGCTCAGTGTCGCCGCCGCCGTGCACTTCGCCGATGGCGTCACGTACACAACATGCTACTTCAACTTCATCTACTACAGTGGCAGTCGCCGCACCGTCACCCATGTGTGGCTCACCATCCCTGCAACCGTCAACACCAGCACCAACCGTCCCTCCGGAGACACCATTCGCTCAGATGTCTGAAGGCATGGCCACTCCCCTTCGACATAGCAACCGCCACCACATTTCTGGTGATGGTTCTTCTACGATCGACGAGCACTCGATGGCGAAGGCTATGCGTCGACAAGCTGCGCGCATTTTGCACTCCACACCAGGTACTTCAGTTCATAAATCTTTTCTTTCATTTTCAGATACTCGCATCTCTTCTAGCTTAATGAATATTGGAGTCACTATGGGAAACAATTTAGATGATGTGCGAGTTTCGGTGGGGGCATTAGAACGCATGGAGATTGACCGTTTAAAGGTTTCTCCTAAGTGTTTGATCACTCCACCTAACCCCGAAACTTAGGAGGAGGATGAGATGGATACCACATATGTTGGTCCGCTTATGTCCCACTTGGTTGGTGAGGTCACTGAGGTTGGATTGGATGATGCAAGACCGGGGTCCATGTTTTGCGACTTCACGGCGTCTTTGCGTAAATCTAAATCTCATTCATCGAGAAAGAAACAAAAACGGCCCAAGAAGGCGAAGATTTCCACCCCGATCCGAGTTTCCACATGAGAGGCATGTTTTGGAATAGCAGAGGTCTTTCAGACTTGGCTAAACATAAACACGTCAATGATTGTGTAAGAGAACATGGGCTGGATTTTGTGGCAATTTCCGAGGCTGGTAAGTGTGACTTGCGTGCGAATGTCCTCGATCACCTATCAGGTGGTTTCGACTACACATGGCATTCCCTACCAGCACGTGGAAGGTCGGGAGGAATCTTACTTGGGATACATACCACAACCATGGATTTGTTGGCCTTTTCGACTAGTGAATTTCACATCAATTTTCACCTACGAAATAGGGATTATAATTTTACATGGAGCCTGGTCGCGCTCTATGGGGCTGCCCAAGATGGGCATAAGCCCGCTTTCCTTCGGGAATTGGTGAACCTGGCTAACGATAACCCATATCCAATGCTTATTGGAGGGGACTTTAATATCCTTAGATACAAGGAAGAGAAAAATAATGACCGTTTTGATAGTCACTGGCCTTTCCTGTTCAATGCTTTGATTGACAGTTTGAATCTTCGGGAAGCCGGTATGTCAGGGCAGCAATTCACTTGGGCCAATAACCGATCTGTGCCGACATATGAGAAACTCGACAGGGTACTCATGGATACCGAATGGGAGTTAAAATATCCTTTGGTAACTGTATGGCCCCTTGAGCATATCGAGGCATTATCAGATCATGTTCCCATCATTCTCAATGCTAACTCTACAAGCACATCTACGCGCCGCCCTTTCAAGTTTGAACTGGGATGGTTGCACAGGGATGACTTTGGAGATATAATCAAAAATGTATGGGAGAGGCCCGCCATTGGCCGTACACCTATTCAGAGATGGAACTGTAAAATAAGGGCCATCAGACGGTATATTTCTGGATGGGTGAAACACACCAATGGTTTGTACAAAAAAGAAAAACAACGTCTCTCCACCATCATTGATGACCTCGACAAAATCGCAGAGACTCGCATCTTGTCGCAACAAGAGATTGATATAAAAACTCAATCCAACAAGAAGATCGCATGCCTCTTGCGAGAAGAGGAAATCAAATATTACCAACCATCAAAAGCCGACTTTATTTTGAAGGGAGACAAGAATACACGATATTTTCAATTGGTTGCCAATGGGCGACATAAGAAGAAGTGTATATTTTCTCTTCAACAAGATGAGGGGCAGATCGAAGGTCAGGCGGAGCTCAAAAATTGTATCACCAAATACTACAAGTCTCTTTTCGGGCCACCAGATGAAGGGAATTTTACCCTTGGTGAGACCCGAACAGATGATATTCCACAAGTCTCGGCAGAAGAAAACAATATCCTTACGGTACCATTCTCAGAGGAGGACGTGAAAGTTGTGGTGTTCCAATGGAACGTAATAATGCTCCAGGCCTGATGGCTTCCCCACAAAATTCTGTCAGAATTTTTGGGAAGTCATCAAGACTGACCTTTTGGAGTTGTTCAATTGTCTTCATGCCGGCCGACATGAGCTTTTTAGGCTTAATTTTGGTGAGATTGTGTTGTTGCCGAATATTAAGGAGGCTGAGCGGATTCAGCAATATCGACCCATATGTCTCCTTAATGTCAGCTTCAAGATTTTCACCAAAGTGGCCACTAATCGTCTCAATACGGTTGCAGACCATGTCGTCCGACCATCTCAAACTGCTTTCATGCAAGGAAGAAATATACTCGATGGAGTAGTGATCCTACATGAGACCGTTCATGAGACGCACCAGAAAAACATGAGTGGAGTAGTTCTCAAGATTGATTTTGAAAAGGCATATGATAAGGTCATATGGTGCTTCCTTCAACAAGCATTAAGAATGAAAGGATTCTCCGATAAATGGCGCGAGTAGATCCAAAATTTCGTTACTGGAGGTAGTGTGGCCATCAATTTAAATGATAATGTAGGCCATTACTTCCAAACGAAAAAAGGACTACGCCAGGGCGACTCCATATCCCCAATGTTATTTAACATTGATGCTGATATGTTGGCGGTTCTGATTGAGCGCGCTAGGCAGGATGGTTAGATTGCAGGAGTAGTGCCACACCTAGTGGATGGTGGCCTCTCTATTTTGCAATATGCCGATGATACAACTCTTTTTATGGAACATGACCTGGAAAAGGCTCGAAACCTGAAACTCTTGCTTTTGGCGTTTGAGCAAATGTCGGGCCTTAAAATTAACTTTGAATTGTTCTGCTTTGGAGAAGCCAGTGAGGCGGCGGCTGATTATGCTGACCTGTTTGGTTGTGCACAAGGCCAATTTCCAATTAAATATTTGGGAATTCCGATTCATTACCATCGTCTCACAAATGAGGAGTGGAAATATGTAGAGGAACGTTTAGAGAAACGATTGAGCAATTGGAAAGGCAAGTTGCTCTCTGTTGGAGGACGATAGGTCTTGATCAACTCGGTCCTCACAAACATGGTTCTCTATATGCTTTCATTTTTCCCACTCCCAAGAGGGGTCCTGCAAAGACTGGATTATTTTAGATCCAGATTCTTTTGGCAAGGAGACAATGAAAAGAAAAAATATAGACTGGCGGCTGTTTAGACTTCTTATTGAGGATGGTGTTTGGCAGACCATGCTACGCAACAAGTATCTATGCCAAAAAGCGGTGTCTCAGGCGTACTGGAAACCTGGGGATTCACACTTTTGTGCAGGTCTAATGGAGGCAAAGAAACATCTATTCCGCTTTGGATCTTTCACGATTAAAGACGGTTCTGAGATTCGTTTCTGGGAGGACATCTGGCTAGACAATGCCACTCTCCGGGAACAATATCCAGCTTTGCACAGCATTGTTCATGATTAGAATGAAACTCTTGCGCATGTGCTCAGTTCCTTTCCACCAGATATTTCTTTCAGACGGGATTTGGTTGGCCCCCGTCTTGTGCCATGGCAACATCTTCTGTCCCGATTGGATACGATTAATATCACACAAGGACGAGATGTGTTCCACTGGAACCTCACAGCATCTGGGTCCTTCACAGTCGACTTGATGTACCGTGCGCTCACGCATTCAGAGGTCCCAGTGGATAATAATAAGAAAATATGGAGATCGAAGATTCCACTGAAAGTTAAGATCTTCATGTGCTATCGGAAGGGAGTGGTGCTAACCAAAGATAACCTCGCCCGTCACAACTGGCATGGAAGAAAGAAGTGTGCCTTTTGTACTCATGATGAGACAATCGGACACCTCTTTTTTCCGTGCAAGTTTGCACGTTCTACGTGGTCGATCATCCAAATAGCGTCTAATCTTTATCCGCCCACAAGTGTTGCCAATACTTTTGGTCAAAGGCTGGACGGTATTCCTTATAGATTCAAAACGCTAATAAGGGTGGGAGCGTATGCCTTATTATGGTCGCTTTGGCTATGTAGAAATGATTTATTTTTTAATGACAAAAATTCTTCTCCTTTGCAGCTTATTTTCCGTTGTACGCAATCGCTTCGTACGTGGTCTATGCTTCACCGTGCGGAGTTCCAACCGCTGTTCAAGGCAGTGTGTACGCAATTGGAGCGAGTTGCCATGGAGGTTTTTTCCCAACATGGGTGGCAGCATAACCTCCGTATCGGCCCATCACATCCTTCAACATAGGCATAGTGACGGTCTTATTTGACTCTACTCGTGCTGATATGCCATCTTTTTATTTTCTTTCCGACTATTTGTGTTTGGCTGTGTGCATCCTAGTTATACAGAGGCCGGGTATTGCTCATCATGATTTGTATCTTCTTGATGCTACGTTTTGAGTTAATAAAAATGCCCTTTATCGAAAAATCCGTGTTGGAGTTGCCCTAGGCCTTGTTTGTTTCAGCTTTGGTGAGATTCAATCACTTGTGGTTTTGCTTTAGTGGCAAAGTTGATTCATAGTGATATAAGACCATGTTTGCTTCACCTTTGATTGGATTCGAATCACTTGCAGATTCGCTTCAGTGGCAAATCTGATTCAAAAAATCAACTACGTCACCAAAGTACACTCTGAGGTGTGATGCGTCTCCAACATATCTATAATTTATGAAGTATTCATGCCATGTTTACAACAATTTTATATGATTTGAATAGAACTAACCTGGACTGACGTTGTTTTCAACAGAACTACCATGGTGTCATTTTTTGTGCAGAAATAAAAGTTCTCGAAATGGGCTGAAAATTTATGGTGTTTTTTTATGGATCGAAAGAGACCCACGGTGCATCGGAGCTGGGCCAAGAAGTGGTCGAGGAGTACACAAGCCAAGGGGCGCGCCCTACCCCCCAGGGCGTGCCCCTACGGCTTGTGGGCCCCTCGAGCGCCCCCCTGACGTGTGACCGACACCAAAAATCCCTATAAATCCTGAAACACCCAGAAAGAAACCTAGATCGGAAGTTCCGCCGCCGCAAGCCTCTGTAGCCACGAAAAATCTCTCGGGACCTTGTTCTGGCACCCTGTCGGAGGGGGAAATCATCACTGGAGCCATAGTCATCATCCTCGAGGCCACCTTGATGAGGAGGGAGTAGTCCACCCTCGGGGTTGAGGGTTTGTACCAGTAGCTATGTGTTTTATCACTCTCTCTCGTGTTCTTGATTTGGCAAGATCTTTATGTACCGCGAGCTTTGTTCTTTCATGTCTACTATGCAACCTTCTTCTTGTAGACGTTGTTGGGCCTCCAAGTCCAGAGGTTTGTAGGACAGTAGCAAATTTCCCTCAAGTGGATGACCTAAGGTTTATCAATCCATGGGAGGCGTAGGATGAAGATGGTCTCTATCAAACAACCCTGCAACCAAATAACAAAGAGTCTCTTGTGTCCCCAAAACACCCAATACAATGGTAAATTGTATAGGTGAACTAGTTCAGCGAAGGGATGGTGATACAAGTGCAATATGGATGATAGATATAGGTTTTTGTGATATGAAAATATGAAAACAGCAAGGTAACTAATGATAAAAGTGAGCATAAACGGTGTTGCAATGCTTTGAAACAAGGCCTAGGGTTCATACTTTCACTAGTGGAAGTTCTCTCAACAATAATAACATAACTAGATCATATAACTATCCCTCAACGTGCAACAAAGAGTCAGTCCAAAGTCACTAATAGCGGAGAACAAACGAAGAGATTATTGTAGGGTAGGAAACCACCTCAAAGTTATTCTTTCTGATCGATCTATTCAAGAGTCCGTAGTAAAATAACACGAAGCTATTCTTTCCGTTTGATATATCCTAGAGTTCATACTAGAATAACACCTTAAGACACAAATGAAGCAAAACCCCAATGTCACCTAGATACTCCATTGTCACCTCAAGTATCTGTGGGCATGATTATACGATATGCATCACACAATCTCATATTCATCTATTCAACCAACACAAAATAACTTCAAAGAGTGCCCCAAAGTTTCTACCGGAGAGTTAAGACGAAAATGTGTGCCGACCCCTATGCATAGATTCCCAAGTTCACGGAACCCGCAAGTTGATCACCAAAACATACATCAAGTAGAGCACGTGATATCCCATTCTCCCCACAGATAAACACATGCAAGACATACATCATGTGTTCTCAAATCCTTCAAGACTCAATCCAATAAGATAACCTCAAAGGGAAAACTCAATTCATCACAAGAAGATAGAGGGGGATAAACATCATAAGATCCAACTATAATAGCAAAGCTCACGATACATCAAGATCGTGCCATCTCAAGAACACGAGAGAGAGAGATCAAACACATAGCTATTGGTACATACCCTCAGCCCCGAGGGTGAACTACTCCCCCCTCGTCATGGAGAGCGCCGGGATGATGAAGATGGCCACTGAGAGGGATTCCCCCTCCGGTAGGGTGCCAGAACGGGTCTAGATTGGTTTTCGATGGCAACAGAGGCTTTCGGCGGCAAAACTCCCGATCTAGGTTATTTTCTGGAGGTTTATGTATTTATAGGATTTTTTGGCGTAGGGCACAAGCCTTGGTGGTCTCCGCGCTATCCACGAGATACGGGGGCGCGCCCATGGGGGTGGTGAAAGTGCGTTATATCGACTAGAGGGGGGTGAATAGGCGATTTTTATGAATTCTTCACTGAGGAATTTGCTGGTGAGGAAATTCCTTAGTGAAGAACTACTTGCAGCGGAATAAGTACTCAAAAGTAAACATAGCAGAACACAAGCATGGTCATCATGATGAAATGAAGAGAAGCACAGAGTACAGAAAGCGTAAACACAGGATAACACAGGATGAAGACAAGCAGACTGAAGAAATTGAACTGAGGAAATTGAGAAAGTCTTCAGTCAAAGTCTTCAAACAGATATGAACAAGCACACAACACAGTTATGAGGAAGTGAAAGAGTTGAGGAAATAGAACCAGTAAGCTTGGTGAAGACAATGATTTGGTAGACCAGTTCCAACTGTTGTCTCAGTTGTACGTCTGGTTGGAGCGGATAGGTATTTAAACCTGAGGACACCCAGTCCCGGACACACAGTCCTCACCGTATTCTCCTTGAGCTAAGGTCACATAGACCTCGCCCAATCACTCGTGGTATGTCTTCAGGTGACTTCCAAACCTTCACAAATTCGGTCACTCGGCAATCCACAATTCCTCTTGGATGCTCTAGACCATGACGCCTAACCATCTGGAAGAAGCACAGTCTTCAAAGGTAACAAGCATCGGATCCACACATGATCAATCTCTTCAGGGATGCTCAATCACTTTGGGTTTTTAGGTGTTTGGATTTGGGTTTTCCTCACTCGATGATTTTCCTCAAAGTCCTCGGAGGATGGGATGCTCTCAAATGACAAGTGTCTATTTCTCTCGGAGCAGCCAACCAGCTAGTGGTTGTAGGGGCGGCTATTTATAGCCTAGGGAGCAGCCCGACATGACAAGACATAAATGCCCTTCAATAATATGACCGTTAGGTGGGTAGATATTTTGGGACAGCTGGCGCGTAGCACAGCAACGATCGGAAATTTGAGTATCAATTCCTCAGGGCTATCATGTTCCTCACTCTATAGGCAATCTGCACAGGCGAATTCCTAACTCCTCAGTCAGAACAAATTCCTCAGAGACCAGAAGAACTTCGTCTCTGTCACTGAAGAATATGACTGAACTGTATGAGATTCCCAATGGCTTCACTCGAAGGGATTGGTAGGTGTAGGATTTTGAGTTGAGCATCACATGGAAATTTTTCCTTAGTATTTCCTCGACCCCCTTTAACAGTACGGTGTTTCCTATGACTCAAGAAAGAGAAAATGAAACTACGAAAACAAAAGTCTTCACGCTTCATGTTCCTCAAATGAGTACCAAGTCTTCAAGGTCACACCAATTTCTTCACTTTCAAAGTCTTCAGAAAGTCTTCAGAAATCCAAAGTCTTCAGTCGAAGAACTTCATGTTTAGGGGTCGACTTTCTCTATACATATCAAACTCCTCATAGACTTATAGACATGTGTACACTCATAAAAACATTAGTCCCTTAACCTATAAGTCTTCAATACACCAAAATCACTAAGGGACACGAGATGCACTTACAATCTCCCCCTTTTTGGTGATTGATGACAATATAGGTTAAGTTTTCAGCGGGGATAAACATATGAAGTGTAAATACTGATATTGAGGAGTTTGATTGCAAGATATAGAAGAACTCCCCCTGGAGATGTGCATAGTGAGGAATTTGCTTTTGAAGCAATGCACACTTGAAGAGTAGAATCATGGAGATCTCCCCCTATATCTTGTAATTCATACACGCATTTGACATATAATGAGAAGAAATTGAAATGCATGATGAAATATGGTGGCTGGTGTAATTCAGCATGCGTGCATAAACATTAATGAAGAATAAGCATGCAGAAAAACCACATCAAAAGTATCAGGCCACCATAGAGTTTAAGTTTACAACTCGATCTAGCAAAGTCATCAGAAGAACGAGAGTTGTAACTTAGCAAAAAAACGCCCATATAAATAGACCCGCTTGAAGATTAACTCAAAATTCTCCCCCTTTGTCATCGAATGACCAAAAGGATCGAAACGGAGGACTAACGCCCCTGAAGAATCTCAAGTTGATGAAGGAGCGCCAGCGTTGTTGGGGTCGTCGGTTGATGTAGGGCTTGCCGTAGTGTCGTCCAAGTCTTCATGATCGTCGGTGTCGCGCGATGAAGAATAGGAGCTGGCCACCAAGGAAGGAACCTTGACCTTCTTATATTTCTTTGTTGGAGGAGCAGACCAGTCAAAATCTTCCTTGAGACCCATTTTCTTCAAATCTTCTTCGCTATAAATGTGAGACAGAACAGCCCAGGTACGGTTGAAGGTTTCATGGAGGTAGTAATGGTT
Source organism: Secale cereale (assembly GCA_902687465.1). Taxonomy (NCBI): domain Eukaryota; kingdom Viridiplantae; phylum Streptophyta; class Magnoliopsida; order Poales; family Poaceae; genus Secale; species Secale cereale. Next base: position 217,142,339 of record LR738715.1, on the reverse strand, counting down.
TTTCTTCACTGCATTGTGGGTAGCAGTCATGTTGTGAAGAATTGAACCAAACTGACGCTTGACCCATTTGTGATTGTGATCAACCTTCTGGTGAAGACTGAGAAGAAGCTCACGATCAGTCATCACCCTAGGAGATGTGCCTTGAGGATTTTGCTTAGGTGCGTTGGCGGCAGAGTCATGGGTGGCAGAGTCATCATTGGTGGAGTAGGATGCAGCTTTGCAAAATTGACCATCCAATGGACGAATGCCTTCATCAATAACAGCAGAGGACTTGCCCTTGTCATCAGCTGGGGAAAATGTCCGTTTGAGGACTTCAATCGGGGGCAAGTAGCTGCAATGGTTTAGTGTATCAGCTTTGTAGTTGAGTGAAGACCTTGTTCTGATGAATCTCATAATCCACGGAGCATAAGGCTTCAACTCAAATGGTGACATTGCGACATTGGCCAGAGTCCTCATGAAGAAATCATGGAAGTTGATGGGGACGCCATGAATGATATTGAATAGAAGATTCTTCATGATGCCAACGACTTCTTCTTCATTCGAGTTGTGGCCCTAGATAGGACTCAATGTCTTCGTCAGAATGCGATAGACAGTCCGAGGCACATATGGCAATTCCTTCACGAGGAATTTGTTTCTTGGGGCCTGACCTAGCTTCAATGGTTTCATCAGCACTTGCATATAGTGATCTGTAAGCTCAGTCTCTTGGTACATGCAATGAGTAGCTTCAAGGGGAGGACTGAGAGGCAAAGCATGAAGCAATTCAGTAGCTGGTGCCTTGTAGTGAGTATTTTTAGTCATCCAGTCCAGCACCCATGAATTCACATCTTTAGAGTCTCCGGCGATGTGCAGCGTTGCAAAGAATTGAAGAATGAGTTCTTCATTCCAATCACAGATGTCAGTGCAGAAATTGAACTGCCCAGCGTCATGAAGAACATTGAGGACTGGCACGAAGCACGACAGAGATTCCATATCCACGTGAGGAATGTGCTAGTGATCGAAGACTTTGCCTTTGTTGAACAGTACCGAGGAATAAAAATTGGCCTGGCTGGTAGTCCAGAAACGCCTCTTCCTAATGCGAGCAGAGTCATAAGGGTTGTAATCAGTGAAGAATACGTGCTCGCCGAAGAAATCAGCAGTCTTGAATTTTTGCTTCCTTGAGAATGGGTCCTTTGGCTTGGGTTGAGGAGTGTCATTCAGTTGCATCACAATCTCAGGAATCGCAATCTCAAGTTCTTCAGGCTGAGGAAATTCTGGTTCCCCTTCAGTGGCAGTCTGTGTCCTCAATGATTCAGCAGCAGCAGTTTCTTCAGCACTAGGGGCTGGAATGTCTTCATGTACAGACGGAGTGGGGTGAGTTTCTTCAGAGCCCAATGGAACAGTATGTGCTGGGGACTGAGGGATTTGTTGCAATGGTGTGAACAGAGGGGAGTTGAGATGCTGACTATCCCAAAAATCATCATTCATCAATGGAGTAGTACTCCCAATGTCCACGTCAGAATTTTATTCATCCAATTCCTCAACGCCGGCCTCTTCAGCAGTGAACTGGGGCATAGGCGAGACTTCAATTTCTTCATCCATCTGCTCTGAGGAAGCAGCAGAGGTAATGTCTTCATCGGATTCACTTGGAATCACATAATCTTCATCAAGAGGAAAAAGGTCCTTTGATGGCATGGTTGAGATAGGAACAACATCAATTGGGTTGTCAAATAAGCTAGTCAATGGCTTCATCTTCTTCGGGGCTGAAGAATCTGATGAAGTTGATGCCTTCCTTTTCTTCATAGCTGCACGCTCTGCAGCCTTGGTCTTCTTCACATCTGCTGCAGATGGAAGGATTTGAGTTGGAGTAGGCGCAGAAGGAGCAGAGGAAAGTGGTTGAATTTCTTCAGGCATAACTGTTGCAGTTGCCCTGACTTCTTCATTTTCTTCAGGCACAGCCATTGAAGCTTCAGCTGTCCTGACATTTTCTTCAGGCGCTGCTACTTCTCGAGCTTGCGTTGTATTCCCTCGAAGAGGAAAGGGAGATGCAGCACAGTAGCGTAAGTATTTCCCTCAGTTTTTGAGAACCAAGGTATCAATCCAGTAGGAGACCACGCGCGAGTCCCTCGCACCTGCACAAACAAATAAGAACTTCGCAGCCAACGTGATAAGGGGTTGCCGATCCCTTTACGGTCACTTACGAAAGTGAGATCTAATAGAGATGATAGTTTATTTTTTTGGTGTTTTTGTTTATAAGAACAGAAAATAAAAGCGGTAAAAGTAAAGTAGATGTAGATTGATATGTTGAGAATAGACCCGGGGACCATAGTTTTCTCTAGTGGCTTCTCTCATGATAGCGATATTCTACAGCGGGTAAACAAATTACTGTCGAGCAATTGATAGAAAAGCAAATAATTATGAGACTATCTAGGCATGATCATTGTATATAGGCATCACATCCGAGACAAGTAGACCGAAATGATTCTGCATCTACTACTATTACTCCACACATCGACCGCTATCCAGCATGCATCTAGTGTATTGAGTTCATAAGAATAGAGTAATGCCTTAAGCAAGATGACATGATGTAGAGGGATAAACTCAAGCAATATCATATGAAAATACCATCTTTTTATCCTCGATGGCAACAATACAATACGTGCCTTGCTGCCCCTACTGTCACCGGGAAAGGACACCGCAAGATTGAACCCAAAGCCAAGCACTTCTCCCATTGCAAGAACTATAGATCTAGTAGGCCAAACCAAACCAATAATTCGAAGAGACTTGCAAGGATATTATGAGCACACATAAAAAGTTCAGAGAAGAACCAAATATTTCTCATAGATAATCTTGAACATAAACTCACAATTCATCGGATCTCGACAAACACACCGCAAAAAGAGATTACATCGAATAGATCTCCTCGAAGACCGAGGAGAACTTTGTATTGAGATCCAGAGAGAGAAGAAGCCATCTAGATACTAGCTATGGACCCGAAGGTCTGTGGTAAACTACTCACAACTCATGGTGAGGGCGATGATGATGATGATAAAGAACTCCGTGATGGATCCCCCTCCGGTGGAGCTCCGGAACAGTCTCCAAGATGGGATCTCACGGGAACATAAGGTTACGGCGGTGAAATTAGGGTTTTCTCTCTGTTGCTGATGGTTTCGGGGTACGTAGACTTATATAGGAGGAAGGAGGACACCGAGGGAGTCACGGGGGCCCCACGAGGCAGGGGGTGCGCCTTGGGAAGGGGGGCGCGCCCCCACCCTCGTGGCTCTTCTGACGTGGTTCTCAAGTTCTCCGTGCATGATTTTCTCCAAAAATATCTCTCGCAAAGGTTTCATTCCATTTGGACTCCGTTTGACATTCTTTTTCTGCAAAACCCTGAAACAGGCAAAAAGCAACAATATGGACTGGGCCTTTGGGTTAGTAGGTTAGTCCCAAAAATGATATAAAAGTGTAAGATAAAGCCCATTAAACATCCAAGACTTCATAAATAATAGCATGGAACAATAAAAAAAATAGATACGTTGGAGACGTATCAGGCGCAACACTAGAGGTTGCCCTAGCAATTTCTTCAGCGGCTGGAATGCAGTCATCATCCCTGGTATTCTCATTTTCTTCAGCAGCCTGATTTTCTTCAGCGGTGCTGGCACGTTCTTCTGTAGACTGAACATATGCTTCAGCCAGAGGAATCTCAATGTGCGTTGGAGGTGCAACATTTCAAGAAAATCCTTTTGCCAAATTTACAAATCTGACTTTGGCTCCCAGCCAGTCTGCACAATATGAGTCAAATTCATCGCTGAGGGCTTTGATTTCGCCCTGAATCTTCACAAGTTCATCAGTTGTCACATTGACAACATTCTTCTTCAGGTAGCGCTCTTTCCTGTACTGAGCTTTCTTCGTCTGCCTGGCCTTCTCAAATTTCCACTTTTCTACGCCTATGAAGGCGGTCAGCACGTGACTTTGGCCAGGAGTCAGATTGAAGTCAGGAATAGGAGTGTTGGGATCCTTGTGCCAGAGATCAATGAAGTCGAGGATCAACTTCGGATCCAAAAGCAGTGGCACATTGCTTCCTTTGGCTCTAGCGGCCTTGTGTTGCCTGTCTCTGATGATTTCGGCTAGTTCTTCATCATCAGCCTCATCATCATCAGAGGGCACATGGAAGGCGACCTACTTTTTGTGAGGACTTGGTCGAGGACCTCGTCCAGCAGCGGCCTTTTTCTTCAGCAGAGAGGGGCCAGCTGAGGAACTTGGAGCAGCTGAGGAACTTGCAGAGGCTCCTGAGGCAATAGATATGCCAGTAGTCCTTCGGCACGTGGCGAGATGCACTGGTGCAGAGGATCTGGTCGGAGCAGCCAAAGACTTTGGCGGAGGAGCTGAGGACTTTGGAGGAGCAGGAGCAGTTTGAGGAGTTGGCCGTGAGGGCTTTGATGAATCTGGCCGTGAGGGCATTGCTGAGGAACTTTGCCTTGAGGGCATTGAAGGTGGAGCACTTGGCTTATGCGCAGGCTTCTTTGCCATGGCCTTCTTCCGCTTGCTAGCAGAGGCCTCAGCGGTGGCAGCAGCAGCAGCAGTATAGTCTTTGTTGAATTTCCTCACTTCTTCTCTTGCTTGTCTAGTCAACTTGGCCTAGCGCTTGGCCCATTCATCAGGATAATCCTCACCGTGCTTGAGGCTAGTGGGATCTGCTTCTTGGCCAGGTGCCAATGGAGGTCTTGGGCATGGAGGATTCAATGCGGATATCTTCATGTACTTGGGAATTACATACTTGTACTCCTCCACTCTCTTGCCCATCTCCTCTCTATCCTCTGTATGCGCACCTTGCGCTGATTTTTGTCCTCTTTTCCAAACTTGGCCTCATCAAGAGTACAGTAGTCCGCATATATGTCATCAGGGATTTCAAAAGCAGTGTTAATCTCAGGCCTCTTTCCTCCCTTTTGTGGCTTCTTTCCATCAGCCATTTTCTTTAGATGAGGAATTTGAACAATGGAATTCTCTGAAGAAGTATGCAACTTTTCTTCGAGGAACGCTGCAAATGAGTTAAGTTGATGAGAACCTAGTGATTCAGCAGCGGACATGAGTACCTATGAATAGAGTATAGTTGCGAGGAATTTGGAGAGGTCATATGCGTTCTCAAAAGGTTTTGTAAAAAGAACAAGTTTGAGGAAATTGACCAGATGAGTCTTGAAGAATTTCACTAAGCGTTCTTTGTCTTAGGTTCCAGAGTTGTATAGATTGAGAATCCACACAATTGAGGAATCTTGAAGAAAAACATAGCTTAGAGAAATGAATCAAGAACATATGACATGTGAGATGTTTAGTGTGTGAAGATTTGACGAAAAACACCTTTGAGGATTTTGTAGAAATCATTTGAATCAAAGAGGGTAGTAAAAGTAACTTTTAATTACCCTGGACGAAGAACACGACGAACTGGGAAGTGGAGATGTGAAGTTCGTCAGTGCAGATCTTCCACCCCCTAACTTGGCTGAGGAAGACAGCTACGACGGCGGCGGAGTGAAGAAATCCGCGGCCGGCGCGAGTACGATGGCGACAAGGTCGAGGCAGTGAAGCTCTTCCTCACCAGCGATGATGAAAGTAGCGGCGGCGCTAGGGTTTGAAAAGCTCGGGCGGGAGAGAGATCGAGCGGAGTAAAAGAGAAGTGAGGAAGGGGAGGGGTATTTATAGCCATGGTGAAAAATTGTTCGCCCGGAGAAATTGGACGAACGTGCCCTGACCCTTCTCATTCGCTTGACATGTGTCACCCTCGTACTGAGAAGTGGAGTTCGTGTGAGATCGTGGGTGAATAGATAAGTATTATCGTGGGAAGCGGAACGATTTGAGCGGCAAAACCGAAATTTTTGGATAAGATAAGTTTAAACGTTGCGTTCGCAAATTCTTCAACTGATAAGGACACAGTGAAGATTTTGAACGAGTTTCAAATAGACCGCACATGAAGAATTTGTGAATAGAATGGGTTGAGTTTAGCATAGAGGGGGAAGGGTCCGATCACATTCACTTAGCAGGAAAAACAGCTTGAAGAAATAGCAATAAGTGAATGTTGTAGAAGACATAAACTCATATATATATAGCCAATGAAGAAAAATGACCGAAAAGGTGAAGACAATGCAAAGTTGAAGAACATGAACAACTGAGGAATTTCAAAACAAGAAAAAACTCAAATTGAAGATTTTCAACTTTGGTGGTGGCGTGACCCACCGTATAAGAATGATGATTTCAGACACCGCGTACAATTGTCGTAGGGTTCTGAGAATCAAATTCTTCATTAATTTCTTCACACTTAGAGTGTTATTCTTCATTGACTGAATAAAAACATTTCTTCATGTGTGGCACATCTAAGTCATCAATTTTGCATAAGTGTTAGGATGAGTGTCCTATTCAAAGAACATTCGAAGATTCTAAGATATTAATCTCACACCGCAACTTGCTAAATCTCTTCTCATCCAAGGGCTTTGTGAAGATATTGGCTAGCTGTTCTGCAGTCTTCACATTCTCAATAGAAATGTCGCCCTTCAACACATGATCACGAATAAAATGACGACGAATCTGAACGTGCTTTGTCTTTGAGTGCTGAACTGGGTTGTGAGCAATCTTGATGTCACTCTCATTGTCACAGAAGAGAGGCACATTCTTCACGTTGACGCCATAGTCCTTGAGAGTTTGCTTCATCCACAGCAATTGAGCACAACAAGAACCAGCAATAATGTACTTAGCTTCAGCAGTAGACAGTGATACGCAGTTCTGTTTCTTCGAAGACCAACATACCAAAGATCTTCCGAGGAAGTGACATGTACCAGATGTTGACTTGCGGTCCACACAATCACCAGCATAGTCAGAGTCTGAATATCCATTGAGATCAGAAGCTGAGCCCATGGGGTACCATAATCCAAGTGTTGGTGTGTGAGCTAGATATCGAAGAATATGTTTCACAGCCTTATGGTGTGATTCCTTCGGTGTAGCTTGAAATCGGTCACACATGCAAACACTAAGCATTATATCTGGCCTAGATGCACATAAGTACAATAAAGAACCAATCATGGAGCTGTATACCTTATGATCAAAGTCAATACCATGTTCATCAGTGCACATATGGCCATTTGTGGGCATAGGAATTTTGACGCCTTCTCAATCTTGCATGCTGAATTTCCTCAGTACATCCTTGAGGTATTTCTCCTGAGATATGAATATGCCATTGCGTTGTTGATGAATTTTAAGACCTAAGAAGAATTTCAATTCTCCCATCATAGACATTTGATATTCTTCACTCATCATATAGGCAAATTCATCACTGTAAAGTTGGTCAGTACAGCCAATCATCAACATATATTTGGCACACAAATAATTCACCATCATAAGATTTAGTGAAAAGAGTAGGATCAAGTGAACCAGGTTTTAAGCCTTTCTTCATGAGGAATTCCTTCAAAGTATCATACCATGCCTGAGGGGCCTGCTTGAGGCCATATAGGGCCTTATTGAGTCTGAAGACTTTGTCGGGATTCTTTGGATCTTCAAAACCTAGGGGTTGAGCAACATATACTTCTTCCTCAAGCTTACCATTGAGGAATGCACTTTTCACATCCATTTGATATAGAGTGATGTCATGATGGTTAGCATAAACAAGTAATATGCGAATAGCCTCAAGTCTAGCACCAGGTGCAAAAGTTTCATCGAAATCAATTCCTTCAACCTGTGTGTAGCCTTGAGCTACAAGTCGTGCCTTATTCATTACCACAAGGCCATTTTCATCTTGCTTGTTGCGATAGATCCACTTTGTGCCAATGATATTGTGCTTGCGAGGATCTGGACGTTTGACCAGTTCCCAGACGTTCTTGAGCTCGAATTGATGTAATTCTTCTTGCATAGCTTGAATCCACTCGGGCTCCATAAATGCTTCATCTACCTTAGTGGGCTCTGTGATAGAGACAAAAGCAAAGCCCACAAAAGTTAGATAAATGTGAAGCTCTTGAGCATGTGAGAGGACCTGGTGCTTCAATGTCATCGATGATTTTTCTCAATCTGCACTTCGTTTGCAAGGCGAGGATGAGCTAGTTGTCATCGAGGAATTTGATCAGCATTTTCTTCAGCACCATTTTCTTCAGGTGCATTAGCTCGACGTTCTTCACGTTCTGGAATGAATTCTTCAGCAGATTCTTCGGTCGGGATGACATCCTCAGTAGCCTTGAACTTGATAGTTTCCTCAGGTGCTGGTTCATCTATCACAGAAGGTAGGTGCTCCCTTTGTGAGCCATTAGTTTCATCGAACCGCACATCTACAGTTTCAACAACCTTGTGAAGAACGTTGTTGAAGACTCTGTAGGTGTGCGAGTCCTTTCCGTAACCAAGCATAAACTCTTCATGTGCTTTCGGTGCAAATTTTGAGTTGTGATGAGGACCTCTAATCCAACATTTAGCACCGAAGACTTTGAAATAACTCACATTGGGTTTCTTGTCAGTGAGTTCATAGGCAGTGTTCTTGAAGAATTTGTGAAGATATACTCTGTTGATGATGTGGCACGCAGTATCAATTGCATCAATCCAGAAACGATGAGGCGTTTTGTATTCATCAAGCATAGTGCGAGCCATCTCAGCAAGAGTCATGTTCTTGCGCTCCACGATGCCATTCTGTTGAGGAGTATAAGGAGCAGATAACTCATGAATAATACCAAGTTCATCAAGATAGTCATCAAGACCAGAATTTTTGAACTCGGTTCCATTGTCACTTCTGATGTGCTTGATCTTCACACCAAAGTTGGTTGAAGCCCTCGAGGAAAATCGTTTGAAGACTTCCTGCACTTCATGTTTGTAAGTAACAAAGTGTACCCATGTGTATCGAGAGTAATCATCAACAATAACAAAGCCATATTGAGATGCATCATTTGAAACTGCAGAATAATGGTTAGGACCGAAGAGATCCATGTGAAGCAATTCAAATGGTCGAGTAGTAGTCATGATAGTCTTCGGTGGATGCTTGGCCTTTGTCATCTTTCCAGCTTCACAGGCTCCGCATAAGTGATCCTTGAGGAATTTGACATTCTCAATGCCAATGGCGTGCTTCGTCTTCACGGGCATGTGCAAATTCCTCATGCATGCATGACCAAGTCGTCGATGCCATAGCCAGCCTTCTGAAGCTTTTGCAAGTAGACACACAGCTGTTGAGGTCCTGTAGAGAAATCAACAATATACAAGTCTCCTCTCCTAAAGCCTTCGAAGACTTTGGAATTGTCAGATTCCATGATCACAACACAACGATACTTGCCAAAGACTACAACCATATCAAGATCGCAAAGCATTGAGACAGACATGAGGTTGTATCCTAAGGACTCGACAAGCATGACTTTCTCCATGTGTCAATCCTTTGAGATCGCAACCTTACCTAGACCCAATACCTGACTTTTGCCTTTGTCAGCGAAGATGATATGCTTCAGATGAGATGGAGATAAGGGAGCATCCATCAATAGATTCTTGTCACCAGTCATGTGATTTGTACATCCACTATTGAGGATCCACTCAGTGGCTTTGGGTTGATCATCCTGCAGATGAATTAGTGCAGCTTACGAACTCATATACTTCATCAGTGAAGAATATGACATCAATTCATCAGATCAATTTCATCAAGCAATGCAACAGATAAAGCGGTATGAGGACGTGAGAAATGAGAGTTCATTTCTTCATGATTAGCATGCGTCCTTTCAGGCACTTTTCAGGTCTCTAGCAAATTTTTCAGACGTTTGAGCACGTCTGGAGACTTGACCCTGCAGAAGAGATTAGTTCTTTTTCTTCACCACCCACATCTGAAGGGGTGGCAAAGAGTTTATCACTCTGCGAGCTCCATATGAGAAAGGTGGCATAGAAGCCAACCCATTTCGTTTCACATAAGAGGAGTTAGAATAAGCATATGAATAAGCAGAGAAATTCTTCGGGGACTTATGAACATAATGGTTAGAAGAATAATGCTCATATTCATATCCCTTAGCTCTTCCCTGCAAAACAGAGTTGTTAGCACGATGATATTCATATGAGGCTTTGATCCTTTTGAGGAATTTGATCCACGTGAGGAATTTGGTCCGTATGAGGACTTGGATCCATGTGAAGAATTTGGTCCATATGAAGAATTTGATCTGGGGTTCCTATTCTTCACAGGTGGTGTCATGAGGACAGTCACTTGAAGACTTTCAAGGCACCTTTTGGGAACCCAGATTTTCTTCATAGGGGAACCGTTCCTGCAGTTAGTGCCAACATATCTAGCAAATACTTCACCATTCTGATTTTTGAACAATTTAGAGTTGGAGTCAAATGACTCATCAGAAGAATGAGGAGATTCACATGTAAAGCCACATAAATTGGATGGGTCAACTGGAGGTCCCTTTGCAGCAACCCATGAGGTTTTGGGGTACTGCTCAGGCTTCCAATATGTACCATCAGCATTAAGTTTCCTCTCAAAGGCAATGCCCTCTTTCCTAGGGTTCATGTTGAGGATCTGATTTTTAAGCACATCACAAAGGGTCTGATGTCCTTTGAGGCTTTTGTACATGCATGTCATGTACAATTCCTTCAGCCTCGCATCATTAGTGATACTAGCAATGTCCTCAGATGAGGAATTAGTGATAGCGGAGATAGTTAAAGAATTTGTAGCATTTGAAGCATTTGAACATTCAGGTGAAGAATTAGCAGATTCACGTTCAATGCATTTCAAGAATGGAGGAACAAATTCTTCCTGAGAAGCGCTGATTTGTTGAGCAAGTAATGAATCGCGCTCCTTCTGAAGATCTTCATAACTCACTCTTAGCTTTTCAAGATCTTGCTTTCTTTGAAGAAATTCATAAGAAAGCTTCTCATGATCAGATAAGAGAGTGTTATGATGACCTTGAAGATTGTCAAACCTAGACTGAAGTCTCTGAAGATTTTCAGTCAAGATTTTAGTGCGATCCATTTCTTCACCCAACATATCATCACTTTTATCTAGCATGTTTTGAACCTTTTCAAAAGCCTTTTGCTGTTTCACAGCAATCTTAGCAAGTTTAGAATAGCTGGGCTTGAGGTTTTCATCAGATTCATTCTCACTTGATTCAGAGGAGGTATATGTGAGTACCTTGGCACCCTTTGCCATGAAGCAATAGGTGGGTGCATAATCATCATTGTCTTCATCAGCCTTGTTGGTGAAGCCATTTTCTTCAGGGTTGAAGGTAGACTTGCTGACGAATGCAGTAGCGAGAGCTAGACTCTCCACACCAGGCTCGGACTCCTTAGATGCCTCCTCTTCCTCATGTTCCTCAGATTCAGCCTCAGAGTCCATTTCCTTGCCAATGAATGCCCGGGCCTTCTTGGAGCTGCTCTTCTTGTGAGATGAAGACTTCGAGGATTTTGATGATGAAGATTTTGACGATTTCTTCTTTTTCTTTGCGTCATCAAAACTGTAATCCTTGTATTTCTTATTCTTTGATTCCTTTTCCCACTGAGGACAATCTTGAATGTAGTGACGAGGCTTCTTGCATTTGTGGCATAGCCTCTTCTTGTAGTCACTGGATGAGGAATCATTGCTCCTTGAGGATTTTCCAAAGCGACCACGTCTTGAGAACGTTTGGAATTTCTTCACGAGCAGTGCTAGCTCCTGGCTCAGTTCTTCAGGATCACCAAGGCTACTACCAGAATCTTCACCTTCAGATTCAGAGACGACCTTGGCCTTCAGGGCACGTGATCTGCCATAGCTCGAACCATAGAGATCTCTCTTCTCAGCAAGCTGGAACTCATGAGTATTTAGCCTCTCGAGGATATCAGTGGGATCAAGTGACTTGTAATCAACACGTTCTTGTATCATCAATGCCAGAGTATCAAATGAGGAATCAAGCGATCTCAGCAATTTCTTAACCACCTCATGGTCGGTTATGTCAGTGGCACCAAGTGCTTGAAGCTCATTTGAGATGTCAGTGAGGCGATCGAAGGTTTGCTGAATATTTTCATTGTCAAGTCTTTTGAAGCAGTTAAAGAGATTGCGAAGAACATCAACTCGAGAGTCACGCTGTGTTGAGACTCCTTCATTGACTTTGGACAGCCTATCCCAGATAATCTTAGCAGTTTACAAAGCACTCACTCTTCCATACTGTCCTTTGCTCAGATGGCCACAAATGATATTCTTCGCTTGAGAATCGAGTTGCTTGAATCTCTTCACATCAGCAACATTTAGAGAAGGTGTGACTGAGGGAACACCATTTTCCACAACATACCAGAGATCGTTATCAATTGCCTCAAGATGCATTCACATCTTATTCTTCCAGTAGGGGTAGTCCGTCCCATCGAAGGTAGGACACCCAACAGAAACCTTGATCATACCTGCAGTCGACATAACTAAAACTCCAGGCGGTTAAATCAAATTCACACAGAACAAGGGAGTACCTTACTCTGATACTAATTGAAAGTGCGTTATATCGACTAGAGGGGGGGTGAATTGGCAATTTTTATGAATTCTTCACTGAGGAATTTGCGGGTGAGGAAATTCCTTAGCGAAGAACTACTTGCAGCGGAATAAGTACTCAAAAGTAAACATAGCAGAACACAAGCATGGTCATCATGATGAAATGAAGACAAGCACAAAGTACAAAAAGCGTAAACACAGGATAACACAGGATGAAGACAAACAGACTGAAGAAATTGAACTGAGGTAATTGAGAAAGTCTTCAGTCAAAGTCTTCAAACATATATGAACAAGCACACATCATAGTTATGAGGAAGTGAAAGAGTTGAGGAAATAGAACTAGTAAGCTTGGTGAAGACAATGATTTGGTAGACCAGTTCCAACTGTTGTCTCAGTTGTACGTCTGGTTGGAGTGGATCGGTATTTAAACCTGAGGACACCCAGTCCTGGACACACAGTCCTCACAGTATTCTCCTTGAGCTAAAGTCACACAGACCACGCCCAATCACTCGTGGTAAGTCTTCAGGTGACTTCCAAACCTTCACAAACTCGGTCACTCGGCAATCCCCAATTCCTCTCGGATGCTCTAGACCATGACGCCTAACCGTCTGGAAGAGGCACAGTCTTCAAAGGTAACAAGCGTCCGATCCACACATGATCAATCTCTTCAGTGATGCTCAATCACTTTGGATTTGTAGGTGTTTGGGTTTGGGTTTTCCTCACTCGATGATTTTCGCTCAAAGTCCTCGAAGGATGGGATGCTCTCAAATGACAAGTGTCTGTTTCTTTCGGAGCAGCGAACCAGCTAGTGGTTGTAGGGGGCGGCTATTTATAGCCTAGGGAGCAGCCCGACATGATAAGACATAAATGCCCTTCAATAATATGATCGTTAGGTGGGTAGATATTTTGGGACAGCTGGCGCATAGCACAACAACGGTCGGAAATTTGAGTATCAAATTCCTCAGATCTATCATGTTCCTCACTCTGTAGGCAATCCGCACTGGCAAATTCCTAACTCCTCAGTCAGAACAAATTCCTCAGAGACCAGAAGAACTTCGTCTCTGTCACTGAAGAATATGACTGAACTGTATGAGATTTCCAATGGCTTCACTCGAAGGGATTGGTAGGTGTAGGATTTTGAGTTGAGCATCACATGGAAAATTTTCCTTAGTATTTCCTCGACCCCCTTTAACAGTACGGTGTTTCCTATGACTCAAGAAAAGGAAAATGAAACTACGAAAACAAAAGTCTTCACGCTTCATGTTCCTCAAATGAGTACCAAGTCTTCAACGTCACACCAATTTCTTCACTTTCAAAGTCTTCAAAAAGTCTTCGGAAATCCAAAGTCTTCAGTCGAAGAACTTCATTTTTAGGGGTCGACTTTCTCTGTACATATCAAACTCCTCATAGACTTATAGACATGTGTACACTCATAAACACATTAATCACTTAACCTATAAGTCTTCAATACACCAAAATCACTAAGGGGCACTAGATGCACTTACAGGTGTGCATGCCCCCCACCCTCGTGGACAGCCACGAGACTCTTCTGGCCCAACTCTTTTACTCCGGGGGCTTCTTTTGGTCCATAAAAAATCATCAAAAATTGGCATGTCAATTGGACTCCGTTTGGTGTTCCTTTTCTGTAAAACTCAAAAACAAGGAAAAAACAGAAACTGGCACTGGGCTCTAGGTTAATAGGTTAGTCCCAAAAATCATATAAAATAGCATATAAAACATCCTAGAAGGATAATATAATAGCATGGAACAATCAAAAATTATAGATACGTTGGAGACGTATCAAGCATCCCCAAGCTTAATTCTTGCTCGTCCTCGAGTAGGTAAATGATAAAAACAGAATGTTTGATGTGGAATGCTACCCAACATAATTCTCAATGTAATTTTATTTATTGTGGCATGAATGTTCAGATCCGAAAGATTCTATGCAAAAGTTTAATATTGACATAAGAATAATAATACTTCAAGCATACTAACAAAGCAATCACGTCTTCTCAAAATAACATGGCCAAAGAAAGTTATCCCTACAAAATCATATAGTCTGGCTATGCTCCCTCTTCATCACACAAAATATTCATATCATGCACAACCCCGGTTTCAGCCAAGCAATTGTTTCACACTTTAATTCTTTCAAACCTTTAAACTTTCACGCAATACATGAGCGTGAGCCATGGATATAGCACTATGAGGAATAGAGTGGTGGTTGTGGAAAAGACAAAAGAAGAAGACAGTCTCACATCAACTAGGTGTATCAATGGGCTATGTAGATGCCCATCAATAGATATCAATGTGAGTGAGTAGGGATTGCCATGCAACAGATGCACTAGAGCTATAGGTGTATGAAAGCTCAACAAAAGAAACTAAGTGGGTGTGCATCCAACTTGCTTGCTCATGAAGACCTAGGGCATTTTGAGGAACCCATCGGTGGAATATACAAGCCAAGTTCTATAATGAAAATTCCCACTAGTATATGAAAGTGACAAAACAAGAGACTCTCTATCATAAAGATTATGGCACTACTTTGAAGCACAAGTGTGTAAAAGGATAGTAGCATTGTCCCTTCTCTCTTTTCTCTCATTTTTTTGGAGGGCCTTTTTTTATTAGCCCCTCTCTATTTTTTGGGCCATCTCCCCTTTTTTGGCCTTTCCTCACATGGGACAATGCTCTAATAATTAAGATCATCACACTTTTATTTACTTACAATTCAAAGATTACAACTCGAAGCTACAACAAAATATGACTCTATGTGAATGCCTCCGGCAGAGTACCGGGATGTGCAATGAATCAAGAGTGACATGTATGGATGAATTGTGAATGGTGGCGTTGCCACAAATACGATGTCAACTACATGATCATGCATGGCAATATGACAATATGAAGCATGTCATATGAACGGAACGGTGGAAAGTTGCATGGCAATATCTCTCGAAATGGCTATGGAAATGCCATGATAGGTAGGTATGGTGGTTGTTTTGAGGAAGGTATATGGTGGGTGTATGGTACGGGCGAAAGTTGTGCGGTACAAGAGAGGCTAGCAATGGTGGAAGGGTATGAGTGCGTATAATACGTGGACTCAACATTAGTCACAAAGAACTCATATACTTATTGCAAAAATCAAAGAGTCATCACAACAAAGTATTCAACGCATGCTCCTAGGGGAAGGGTTGGTAGGAGTTAACCATCGCGCGATCCCGACCTCCACACAAAGGATGACAATCAATAAATACCTCATGCTCTAACTTCGTCACATAGCGGTTCACCATACGTGCATGCTACGGGAATCACAAACTTTAACACAAGTATTTCTTGAATTCATAATTACCCCACTAGCATAACTCTAATATCATCATCCTCACATCTCAAAACAATCATCCAGTATCAAACTTATCATAATATTCAATACACTTTATGAAAGTTTTTACTATACCCAACTTGGATGCCTATCATATTAGGACTAGTTTTATAACCAAAGAACATTACCATGATGTTCTAAGAGAATCTCAAAAAGATATAAGTGAAGCATGAGAGTTCATATATTTCAAAATAAAACCACCGTCGTGCTCTAAAAGATATAAGTGAAGCACTAGAGCAAACAACAAACTACTCCAAAAGATATAAGTGAAGATCAATGAGTAGTTGAATAATTATGTAACTATGTGAAGACTCTCTAACATTTAAGAATTTCAGATCTTGGGATAATATTAAAACAGCATGCAAAACAAAATAAAACAAAATGACGCTCCAAGCAAAACACATATCATGTGGTGAATAAAAATATAGCCTCAAGTAAAGTTACCGATAGACGAAGACGAAAGAGGGGATGCCTTCCCGGGGCATCCCCAAGCTTAGGTTCTTGGTTGTCCTTGGATATTACCTTGGGGTGCCTTGGCCATCCCCAAGCTTAGACTCTTGCCACTCCTTATTCCATAGTCCATCGAATCTTTACCCAAAACTTGAAAACTTCACAACACAAAACTTAATAGAAAACTCGTAAGCTCCGTTAGTATAAGAAAATAAAACCACCACTTAGGTACTGTTATGAACTCATTATAAATTCATATTGGTGTTATATCTACTGTATTCCAACTTCTCTATGGTTCATACCCTATGATACTACTCATAGATTCATCAAAATAAGCGAACAACACATAGAAAACAGAATATGTCAAAAACAGAACAGTCTGTAGCAATCTATAACTTTCAAATACTTCTGTAACTCTAAAAATTCTGAAATAAATTGGTGGACGTGAGGAATTTGTCTATTAATCATCTGCAAAAAGAATCAACTTAAAAACACTCTCCAGTAAAAAATAATAGCTAATCTCGTGAGCACTAAAGTTTCTGTTTTTTACAGCATGATCGCATAAACTTCACACAAGTCTTCCCAAAGGTTCTACTTGGCACAAACTGTAATGAAAGCACAAAACCACATCTAAACAGGATCTATATGCAATATTTATTCCTTAACAGATGCAAAATCAAAGAAAATAAATAAAGTTGGGTTGCCTCCCAACAAGCGCTATCGTTTAACGCCCCTAGCTAGGATTGACGATTTCAATGATGCTCGCGTAAAAGATAAGAATTGAAACATAAGGAGAGCAACATGAAGAATATGACTGGCACATTTAAGTCTAACCCACTTCCTATGCATAGGGATTTTGTGAGCAAACAACTTATCGGAACGATAATCAACTAGCATAGGAAGGGAAAACGAGCATAACTCCAAGATTTTAAGCACATAGAGAGAAAACTTGATATTATTGCAATATGTAGAAGCATATGATCCTCTCTCATAATAATTTTCAGTAGCATCATGAATGAATTCAAACATATAACCAGCACATAAAGCATTCTTTTCATGATCCATAAGCATAGAAATTTTACTACTCCCATCATAAGCAAAATTCTTCTCATTCATAGTAGTGGGAGGAGCAAATTCAACAAAATAACTATCATGTGAAGCATAATCCAATTGAAAATTAAAATCATGATGACAAGTTTCATGGTTATCCTTATTATTTATAGCATACGTGTCATCACAATAATCATCATAAATAGGAGGCATGCTTTCATCATAATAAATTTGCTCATCAAAACTTGGGGAACTAAACATATCATCTTCATCAAACATAGCATCCCCAAGCTTGTGGCTTGCATATCATTAGCATCATGGGTATTCAAAGAATTCATACTAACAACATTGCAATCATGCTCATCATTCACATATTTTATGCCAAGCATTCTATGTAATTCTTCTTCTAGTACTTGAGCACAGCTTCCCTTCCCATCATTTTCACGAAAGACATTGAAAAGATGAAGCATATGAGGTAACCTTAATTCTATTTTTTTTGTAGTTTTCTTTTATAAACCAAACAAGTGATAAAACAAGAAACTAAAATATTCAATTGCAGGATCTAAAGATATACCTTCAAGCACTCACCTCCCCGGCAACGGTGCCAGAAAAGAGCTTGATGTCTACTACGCAACCTTCTTCTTGTAGACGTTGTTGGGCCTCCAAGTGCAGAGGTTTGTAGGACAGTAGCAAATTTCCCTCAAGTGGATGACCTAAGGTTTATCAATCCGTGGGAGGCGTAGGATGAAGATGGTCTCTCTCAAACAACCCTGCAACCAAATAACAAAGAGTCTCTTGTGTCCCCAACACACCCAATACAATGGTAAATTGTATAGGTGAACTAGTTCGGCGAAGAGATGGTGATACAAGTGCAATATGGATGGTAGATATAGGTTTTTGTGATATGAAAATATAAAAAAAGCAAGGTAACTAATGGTAAAACTGAGCATAAATGGTATTGCAATGCTTTGAAACAAGGCCTAGGGTTCATACTTTCACTGGTGGAAGTTCTCTCAACAATAATAACATAACTAGATCATATAACTATCCCTCAACATGCAACAAAGAGTCACTCCAAAGTCACTAATAGCGGAGAACAAACGAAGAGATTATTGTAGGGAACGAAACCACCTCAAAGTTATTCTTTCTAATCAATCTATTCAAGAGTCCGTAGTAAAATAACACCAAGCTATTCTTTCTTTTCGATCTATCCTAGAGTTCGTACTAGAATAACATCTTAAGACACAAATCAACCAAAACCCTAATGTCACATAGATACTCCATTGTCACCTCAAGTATGTGTGGGCATGATTATACGATATGCATCACACAATCTCAGATTCATCTATTCAACCAACACAAAAGAACTTCAAAGAGTGCCCCAAAGTTTCTACCGGAGAGTCAAGACGAAAAGGTGTGCCAACCCCTATGCATAGATTCCCAAGGTCACGAAACCCGCTAGTTGATCACCAAAACATACATCAAGTAGATCACCTGATATCCCATTGTCACCACAGATAAACACATGCAAGACATACATCAAGTGTTCTCAAATCCTTAAAGATTCAATCCGATAAGATAACCTCAAAGGGAAAACTCAATTCATCACAAGAAGATAGAGGGGGAGAAACATCATAAGATCCAACTATAATAGCAAAGCTCGCGATACATCAAGATCGTGCCATCTCAAGAACACGAGAGAGAGAGAGAGAGAGAGAGAGAGAGAGAGAGAGAGAGAGAGAGAGAGAGAGAGAGAGAGAGAGATCAAACACATAGCTACTTGTACATACCGTTAGCCCCGAGGGTGAACTGCTCCCCCCTCGTCATGGAAAGCGCCGGGATGATGAAGATGGCCAACGAAGAGTGATTCCCCCTCCGGCGGGGTGCCAGAACGGGTCAAGATTAGTTTTCGATGGCAACAGAGGCTTTCGGCAGTGGAACTCCCGATCTAGGTTATTTTCTGGAGGTTCCGGTATTTATAGGATTTTTTGGTGTAGGGCACAAGTCAGGGGGGTCTTCGGGCTGTCCACGAGATAGGGGGCGCGCCCAGGGGGGTGGGCACGCCCCCCACCCACGTGGGCAGCCCGAGACTCTTTTGGCCCAAGTCTTTTACTCCGAGGGCTTCTTTTGGTCCTTAAAAAATCATCAAAAATTGGCACGTCAATTGGACTTCGTTTGGTATTCCATTTCTGTAAAACGCAAATACAAGGAAAAAACAGAAACTGGCACTGGGCTCTAGGTTAATAAGTTAGTCCCAAAAATCATATAAAATAGCATATAAATGCATATAAAACATCCTAGAAGGATAATATAATAGCATGGAAAAATCAAAAAATATAGATACGTTGGAGACGTATCATTCTTATAGTTGGATCTTATGGTGTTCTTCACTCTCTACCTTATGATGAATTGAGTCTTTTCCTTTGAGGTTTTGTGATGTCGGACTGAATCTTTTGGATGTGAGAACACTTGATGTATGTCTTGCGATGGGATATCCATGGTGACAATGGGATGTTCTATCGATCCACTTGATGTATGTTTTGGTTATCAACTTGCGGATTCCCGTGGTGACGTTGGGTTAATCTATGCATAGGGGTTGGTATGCATTTTCATATTCCTTTCTCCGATAGAAATCTTGGGATGCTCTTGAAGTTCTTTGTGTTGGATCAAATATTATGAATCTGAAATTGTGTAACGCATATCGTATAATTGACCCACTGATACTTGTGATGACATCGGAGTATCTAGGTGACATTAGGGTTGATTGATGTGTGTCATGTGGTGTTATTTTAGTACGAACTCTAGGGCTGTTTGTAACACTTATAGGAATAGCCCAAGAGATCGATCAGAAAGAATAACTTTGAGGTGGTTTCATACCCTACAAGCAATTTCATCTTATGTTCTCCGTTATAGGAACTTTGGAGTGATTCTTTGTTGCACGTTGAATGATTATTATATGATCCAATTATGTTATCTATTTTGAGAGAACTTGCACTAGTGAAGGTATGAACCCTAGGTCTTGTTTTCAAGCATTGCGATACCATTTTTCTCACTTTTACTACTTGCTACCTTGTTGTTTATTTTATTTTTCAGATTACAAAAACCTATGTCTACTATCCATATCACACTTGAATCAACATCTCTTTGCCGAACTAGTGCACCTATACAATTTACCATTGTATTGGGTGTGTTGGGGACACAAGAGACTCTTTGTTATTTGGTTGCAAGGTTGTTGAGAGAAACCATCTTCATCCTATGCCTCCCACAGATTGATAAACCTTAGGTCATCCACTTGAGGGAAAATTGCTAATGTCCTACAAAACTCGGTGCTTGGAGGCCCGACACGAGTCTACAAGAAGAAGGTTGCGTAGTAGACATCAAGCTCTTTTCTGGTGTTGTTGCCAGCGAGGTGAGTGCTTGAAGGTATATCTTTAGATCTTGCAATTGAATCTTTTAGTTTCTTGTTTTATCACTAGTTTAGTCTATAAAAGAAAACTACAAAAAATGGAATTGAGGTTGTCTTATATTATTCGTCTCTATAATGCCTTTCGTGAAAATGATGGAAAGGAAAATTATGGTCAATTTTTAGAAGAAGAAGTCAATTAAATGTTTAGCACTAAATATTTGAATGATGAGCATGATTGCAATGTTGTTAGTCTGAATTCCTTGAATATCCTTGATGCTAAGGATATGCAAAGCCACAGCTTGGGGATGCTATGTTTGATGAAGATGATATTTTTAGTCCCCCAAGATTTGATTTGCAAATTTGTTATAATGGTAGCATGCCTCCCATTTATGATGATTATGATGATGACATGTATGCTATAGAGAATAATGATAACCATGAAACTTGTCATCATGATTTTAATGCTCAAATTGATCATGCCAATCAAGTGCTTCATGATAGTTATTTTGTTGATTTTGCTCCCACTACTATTCGTGAGAATAAATTTGCTTATGTGGAGAGTAATAAAATTTCTATGCTTATGCATCAAGAAAAGAGTGCTTTATGTGATGTTTATATTGTTCAATTCATTCATGATGCTACTAAAAATTATTATGAACATATGCCTGTAGGTAATGCAATAATATCTAGTTTCCTCTCTATGTGTTGAAAGTTTTGAAGTCATGCTTATTTTGCCTTCCTATGGCAGTTGATTCTTGTCCAATATATTGTTTGCTTACAAAATCCCTATGAATAGGAAGTGGCTACACTTAAATGTGCTTACAATTTGATTCATGATGCTCCCTTTTATGTTTCAATTCTTATCTTTACGTGAGCATCCTGGAAATCATCATGCCTATCTAAAAGGCTTTAAAGAAAAGCACTTGTTGGGAGACAACCCAAAATTTATACCTACTATTTTTGTGTGTTCACATGATTAAGCTACTTTATTAATCATGTTTTATAGATTTTGTTTCAATAAAGTGCCAAGTAAATCCTTTGGGATAGTGTGGATGATAGTTGACTTGATTCTGTTAAAAAAGAAAAACTTTTGCGTCCAGTGCTGCAATTTTTGTGCTTCACTGGAACGTGATAAAATTCTGAGTTTTTTTGCAGATGATTGATATACCAATTGCCTACGCTTTCCTAATTTTTTAGTATTTGCAGAGACGCGGAACGGGGATAAAAGTTTAGATCTTTACAGACTGTTCTGTTTTTGACAAATTCCATTTTCAATGCTTAGTTTGCTTGTTTTAGTGTTTCCATGGCATATATTAAGTGATATAAATTGTGCAAATGATAAGGTACAGTAGGCATTGTGTGAGAACAATTATGAATCTTGCCTTCGACGGTACCCAAGTGAATGATTTGCTTTATTATACTAATGCATCTCATGAAGTTCCGTTAAGTTTTGTGTGATTGAAGTTTTCAGGTTTTTGGTGAGACATCGATATGAGGAGAATAAGGAGTGCCAAGAACCTAAGCTTGGGGATGCCCACGGCACCCCAAGGTAATAATCAAATAAGACCCAAGCAACTAAGCATGGGGATTCCCCGGAAGGCATCCCCTCTTTCGTCTCTAACATTATCGGTAACCTCAGTTGGAGCTATATCTTTATTCATCACATGATATGAGTTTTGCTTGGAGCGTCACTTCATTTTGTTTTTATTTGCTTCATGTTATTCAGAGACATGTTTTCTATCTTTTGTTTCAATAAAAATTTCAAGTCTAGCCTTTATCATGCTTATTTTGCAAGTCTTTATGTTGCTATTTGGAAACAGAAAGTTTTCTATCATTGTCTGAATTCTTATGCAAAGTCAGAACATGATAAAATCTTGAATTTTGTCACGGTGAGCATGAATAAGTTCTCTGTAAAGTGGTACTTTTTCAGAATTGTTTGAACTAGGGAAGTATGAGTACAATTGCACTCTTTATAGACTATCCTGTTTAGACAGATTGTTGTTATGTTTGCATTGTTTGCATATATCTGCGTGTTTAATGATTCTATTTGAATATAGAAGTATTAAATATGCAGAGGCATTTAGTATGCAATGTTAAATTATAATTTTATTGATTTTCTACAGTAGAGAATGATAAGGTTTTGAGTTGATTTATACTAACTTATCTCACGAGTTCTTGTTGGGTTTTGTGTGGATGAGACGAATTAAGGAGACACAAAAGCTCAAGCTTGGGGATGCCCAAGGCATCCCAAATTAATTATTCAAGAGGTCTCAAGCATCTAAGCTTGGGGATGCTTCGGTTGGAGATATGATGGCGGCAAAGGATCGCGTGAGCCATAGCGGAACTAGGGAAGGAGGCTTCCTCCGATGGACGGATTCCTCGCTCTTGTCACTCTTTCTTGTGTGCAAAATAACAAACATAGCTTTTGTGTGAGATGCATCATGCATATGCATGTACGATTGTGAGATACGCTTGCTTCCTCAGCAGAGTACGGGCGTCCCCCGATGGAGCACCGGAGGATGGCCGTCGTGGACAACATCATTCGGCCGGCCGAGCAGTGTGCCTCTGCACAACCCAGAGCAGACGAGAGACGAGAGAGCACACCGGGCGAGTGGCGATCGAAAATTGGTTTGGTGGAGCCGTGGAGGGAGTGCAGCATGGGGATGGGAGGAGAGGCCATTGCGGAGGCTTCACAAGACGTACGGCAACGATGCACGACGGCGGCGCGGCGAACGCGGTCGGGGGGTCGGAACCGGTGATCGAATTGAATCTCACGGCCACAGGATTTCGTTCCGTTTCAGTTTTTTAAATATTGAATCGAAGAAAAAGAAGAAAACACAAAAAAAGGAACTAAACACCGCAGGACACGACACGAACCGAAGCGACGGCGGAGTCGTTCGTTCATTGGAGGTGAGAGAAAGGGTAAACACGGTTTGGTGTTTTCGTTCTTTTCGAGTCGAGTCGACCGACCTGGAAGCAGCTGGCACGCCTGGACACGCGTATAGTACGTACAACCCAAACAAGTCTTGCAATGCAGGGAGGGGCATCAGCAGTACATTCGACATCTTCGCCATCTCCGGTGATGTATACAAGTACAACCCAAACAAGTGGTGCAAGGGCAGGAAGGAGCAGCAGTACCGCACATTTCCCGATAGACTGCGGTACGTCCAGCAATTCATCGATGTTCGGCAGGGAGGAGCATCGGATCTGGGCCAGGAAGTGGTCGAGGAGTCCACAAGCCAGGGGGGGCGCTCTACTGATGTGCACTATGCAACTTTATTCTTATAGGCTCGTGTTAGGCCTCCAAGCGCAGAGTTTTGTAGGACAGTAGCAATTTTCCCTCAAGTGGATGACCTAAGGTTTATCAATCCGTGGGAGGTGTAGGATGAAGTTGGTCTCTCTCAAACAACCGTGCAACCAAATAATAAAAAGTCTCTTGTGTCCCCAACACACCCAATACAATGGCAAAGGTGCACTAGTTCGGCGAAGAGACGGTGATAAAAGTGTAATATGGATAGTAGATATTGATTTTTGTAATAGGAACAATAAAAAACAACAAGGTAGCAAGTAACCAAAGTGAGCACAAACGGTATTGCAATGCTCGAAAATGAGGCCTAGGGTCTGTACTTTCACTAGTGTAATCTCTCAATGATGCTAATATAAGTGGATCACATAACTATCCCTCAACGTGCGATGAAGAATCACTCCAAAGTTCCTATCTAGTGGAGAACATAAGAAGGAATTGTTTGTAGCTATTCTTTCCGATCAATCTATCCAAGACTTCGTACTAAAATAACACAATTTATTCTTTCTGATCGATCTATCAAGTGTTCGTACTAGAATAACGCAAGTTATTCTTTCCGATCGATCTATCGAGAGCTCATACTAAAATAACACCAAAACAAATTCAGATTTATAATACTCAATCCAACACAAAGAACCTCAAAGAGTGCACCAAGATTTCTAGCGTAGAAACAAAGACAAGAACGTGCATCAACCCCTATGCATAGATTATCCCAATGTCATCGCGGGAATCCGCAAGTTGAGTGCCAAAACACATACCAAGTGAATCAATATGATACTCCATTGTCACCACGGGTATTCATAGCAATACATGCATCAAGTGTTCTCAAATCCATAAAAGTATTCAATAAAAAGAAATCTCAAAGGGAAAACTCAATTCATCACAACAAGATAGAGAGGGTAAAACACCATATGATCCGACTATATTAACCAAGCATGCGATACATCAAGATTGTGCATCTCAAGAACAATAGAGAGAGAGAGATTAAAGACATAGCTACTGGTACAAACCCTCAGCCCCGAGGGTGGACTACTCCCTCCTCATCATGGTGGCAGCTGGGATGATGAAGATGGCCACCGGTGAAGATTCCCCCCTTCGGTGGAGTGCGGGAAAGGGCTCTAGATTGGATCTTGTGGAAACAGAAGCCTACATCGGCTCAAACAAAATTTCGTCGACTCCCCTAGGGTTTTTGGAATATTTGGGCATTTATAGAGCTAAGAGCCGGTGCGGGAGGCCACCGAGGAGGGCGCAACCCGCCTGGGTGCGCTTGGGGGCCATGCGTGCCCTGGTGGGTTGTGCCCCCCTCGGGGCACCCCGAGGTGCTTCTCTGGCCCCACAGGTGTCTTCTGGTCCAAAAAACATCCTCGTATAGTTTCGTTGTAGTTGGACTCCGTTTGATATTGATTTTCTACGATGTAAAAAACAAGCAGAAAACAACAACTGGCACTTGGCAATATGTCAATAGGTTAGTCCCAAAAAATGATATAAAATGACTGTAAAATGATTGTAAAACATCCAAGAATGATAATATAACAGCATGGAACAATAAAAAATAATAGATACATTGGAGACGTATCAGCATCCCCAAGCTTAATTCATGCTTGTCCGCGAGTAGGTAAATGATAAAAACTGAATTTTTGATGTGGAATGCTGCCTATCAAGTTCATCACATATTCTTTTCTTTATAGCATGGACAATTGGACTTTTATATGGTTCAAAGCAATAGTCTAGTTTTGACATGAGGAGTTTAATACTCAAGCATATCAACAAACAACCATGTCTTTTCAAAATATCAATACTAAAGCAAGTTATCCCTAGCCCATCATGCTCTATCATTTATCCATTCATGAAACACACTCGCATATTAGATACAACCAATGCTCAAGTACGATTATAGTGCCCCTTAGTTGGTGCTTTATAAGAGAAGATGGAGACTCAAATAAAAATAAAAATTGCATAAAATAAAAGAAAGGCTCTTCGCAGAGGGAAGTAGGGATTTGTAGAGGTGCCATAGCTCAAAGCTTAAATTGAGAGATAAAAAAATTGAGAGGCATACTTTTCCCGTAAATGAAAACGACTTAGAGTTCCCAATACTTTCCATGGTAGATATATCATAGGCGGTTCCCAAACAAAAATTAAAGTTTATTCCTTTTTCCACCATTCTTTCACAATCCATGGCTAACCGTATCCATGGGTGCCCTCCATACCAACACTTTCCAAGGAATTTATTATTTGACAACATAACGTAAATTTATTTTTCATTTTGAGACTGGGCATCCCTAATACCTTTGTCGTACTCTCGTGCAATGACAAGTGAATAAACACTCATCTTGAGAATAACACATCTATCATGGAAAAATATCGGCCACCCCTCACCGCCTCATGAGTGGTACGGGCACACAAAATAGAAGTTTATTTTGAAAATTAGAGATGGCACATACAAATTTGCTTACAACGGCAAGGGAATACTGCATATAGGTAGATATGTTGGACTCATGTGACAAAATAGGGTTTAAAGAGTTTGGATGCACAAGTAGTATTTCTATTTAGTACAAGTGGAGGCTAACAAATAGATTGAGAAGCGACCAACCAAGAAACCAAAAATCACATAAGCGAGCATTGATCATAACTAACACCAAATAATGCACGATAAGTAGGATGTAATTTCATTGGATAACTATTGACTTTTGTGCTTGCATAGGGAATCACAAACCTTAACATCAATATTCTTACTAAAACATAATTACTCATTAACATGGCCCACATATCACTATCATCATATCTCAAAACTATTACAAAGAATCAAGTTTATTTTGTCCAATGATCTTCATGAAATTTTTTATTATATCCCCCTTGGATATCTATCATATTGGGACTAATTTTATGTGTTGCTTTTGATAAGCTCAAACAAATATAAGTGAAGAACATGAGCATAATATTTTATTCTCTCAAATTAATCTAAGTGAAGCATGAGGGATTTTCTTAAAAAATAATAAATCACACTGTGCTCAAAAAGATATAAGTGAAGCACTAGAGCAAATGACAAACTACTCCAAAAAGATATAAGTGAAGATCAAGCGAGTAGTTATGTAAATATGTAGCTATGTGAAGACTCTCTTTAATTTAAAACTTTCAGATCTTAGTATTTTATTCTAACAGCAAGAAAAACAAAATAAAATGAAATTTCAAGAATATCACATCTCATGTGAAGAAGCAAAAACTTAGGATCAACCGATACTAACTGATAATTGTTGATGAAGAAAGGTGGGATGCCTA
The DNA here is from genome assembly GCA_902687465.1 of Secale cereale. Lineage (NCBI taxonomy): Eukaryota > Viridiplantae > Streptophyta > Magnoliopsida > Poales > Poaceae > Secale > Secale cereale. The sequence goes on along the minus strand of LR738715.1, from coordinate 217,115,071 downwards.
CCGGGGCGTCCCCAAGCTTAGATGCTTGAGACTTCTTGAAGTGTTATCTTAGGTTGCCGTGGGCATCCCCAAGCTTGAGCTTTTGTGTCTCCTTAATTCCTCTCATATCACGGTTTCCTAAATCTCAAAAACTTCATCCACACAAAACTCAACAAGAATTCGTGAAATAACTTAGTATAAATCAATGCAAAACCTTATCATTTCTACTGTAGAAAATCACTAAAATTATTATTTAACATTGCATACTAAATGCATCTGCATATTTAATACCCCCAACTTCAAATAGAACCATTAAACACGCAAACATAAGCAAACAATGCAAACATTACAGCAATCTGTCTAAACAGGACGGTCTATAAAGAATGCAAGAGGATCCATACTTCCCTAACTCAAAAAAATCTGAAATTTTAACATGCATAGGAAATTTATCATAGCTTTCTGTGCAAAAAGTTTCAACATTTTATCACATTCTACCTTTTCTCGAAATTTTTTGCAACAACGAGAAACTTTCTGTTTTCAAACAGCAACATATAGACTTGCAAAATAAGCATGACAAAGGCTATACTTGACATTTTTATTGAAATAACGATGAAAAACATTATGCCAAATACCAGCAAGCAAATCCTAACAGAAGAAAATGACCCTCCAAGAAAAACTCATATCATGTGACGAATAAAAATATATCTTCAGTTGAGGTTACCGATAATGTTGGAGATGAAAGACGGGATGCCTTCAGGGGCATCCCCAATCTTAGTTGCTTGGGTATTCCTTGAATATTACCTTGGGTGATTTGGGCATCCCCAATCTTAGCTATTGCCACTCCTTATTCTCCTCAAATCGACATCTCACCCAAAACTTGAAAACTTTAATCACACAAAACTTAACGAAACTTCGTGAGATAGGTTAGTATGATAAAACAAATCATTCACTTTGGTACTGTCAAAGACAAGATTCATAATTGTTTCCACACAATGCCTACTGTAGCATATCATTAATACAATTTATATTGATCAATATAAGCCATAGAAACTAGAAAACGGGCAAACTATGCATTGAAAACAAAATCTGTCAAAAACAGAACAGTCTGTAATGATCTGGAAAACCACCGTAATTATTCAACTCTAAAAACTCTGAAAATTTAGGACAACGTAGGAAATTTGTATAGCAATGATGTTTCAAATTTTCAGCTAATTATCACATTCCAGTGATTTATTGAATTTTCTGCACTGGATGCAAAACTTTCTGTTTTTGCATAGAATCGAATCAACTATCATCCACACTATCCCAAAGGCTTTACTTGGTAGTTTATTGAAACAAAACATTTAAAACGTGATTAGTACTGGATCTTAACCATGTGAACACACAAAAATAGTAGGTATAAGTGTTGGGTTGTCTCCCAACAAGCGCTTTTCTTTAATACCTTTTAACTAGGCATGATGATTTCAATGATGCTCGCATAGAAGTAAATAATTGAAACACAAATAGAGCATCATGAATCACATGGAAAGCACATTTAAGTCTAACCCACTTCGTATGCAACGGGATTTTGCGAGCAAACAATTGATGGGAGTAAGAATCAACTAGCATAGGAAGGCAAAACAAGCAAAACTTCAAGATTTTCAACACATAGAGAGGAAACTTGATATTATTGCAGTACCTACAAGCATATGTTCCTCTCTCATAGTAATTTTCAGTAGCATCATGAATGAATTCAATAATGTAGCCATCACATAAATCATTCTTTTCAGGATGCAAAAGCATCGAAATTTTGTTACTCTCCGCATAAGCAAATTTATTCTGGTGAATAGTGGTGGGAGGAAACTCAACAAAATAACTACCATGAGATTGAAAATTAAAGTCATGATGACAAGTTTCATGGTTATCATTATTATATATAGCATACATGTCATCACCATAATCATCATAGATAGCAACTTTGTTATCATAGTCAATTGAAACATCCTCCAAAGTAGTAGATTCATCACTAAATAAATTCATGACCTCTCCAAATCCATTTTTATCAATATAATCATCATAAATAGGAGGCATGCTACCATTATACAAAAATCCACATCAAATCTTCGGGGGCTTAAAATATCATCTTCATCAAACATAGCATCCCCAAGCTTATGGCTTTGCATATCGTTAGCATCATGTATATTTAAAGAATTCATACTAACAACATTGCGATCATGCTCATCATTTATTCCAAACATTTTATTCAATTCTTCTTCTATCAATCGAGCACAATTTTCCTTCCCATCATTTTCAGGAAAGACACAGCGATGAATAATATGATGCTACCTCAATTCCATTTTTTGTTTTCTTTATAAAACCAAACTAGTGATAAAACAAGAAACTAAAAGATTCAATTGCAAGATCTAAAGATATACCTTAAAGCACTCACCTCCCCGGCAACGGCGCGAGAAAAGAGCCTCGTTGACGGGATGTGAGTGTCGCTTTCCTAACCTCCCCGTCAACAATGCCAGAAAAGAGCTTCGTTGACAGGGTGTGAGTGCCGCTTACCTAACCTCCCCGCCAACGGCGCCAAAAAGAGCTTGATGTCTACTACACAACTTTATTCTTGTAGACTCGTGTTGGGCCTCCAAGCGCGGAGTTTTGTAGGACAGTAGCAATTTTCCCTCAAGTGGATGACCTAAGGTTTATCAATCCGTGGGAGGTGTAGGATGAAGATGGTCTCTCTCAAACAACCCTGCAATCAAAATAATAAAAAGTCTCTTGTGTCCCCAACACACCCAATACAATGGCAAATTGTATAGGTGCACTAGTTCGGCGAAGAGATAGTGATAAAAGTGTAATATGGATAGTAGATATAGATTTCTGTAATATGAACAATAAAAAATAGCAAGGTAGCAAGTAACAAAAGTGAGCATAAACGGTATTGCAATGCTTTAAAATGAGGCCTAGGGTCCGTACTTTGCTAGTGCAATCTCTCAACGATGCTAATATAATTGAATCACATAACCATCCCTCAACGTGCGATGAAGAATCACTCCAAAGTTCCTATCTAGCGGAGAACATAAGAAGGAATTGTTTGTAGCTATTATTTTCTATCGATCTATCCAAGAGTTTGTACTAAAATAACACAAGGTATTCTTTCCAGTCGATCTATCAAGAGTTCGTACTAGAATAACACAAGTTCTTTTTTCCTAAAATAACACCGAAACAAATTCAGATTTATAATACTCAATCCAACACAAAGAACCTCAAAGAGTGCCCCAAGATTTCTACCAGAGAAACAAAGACAAGAACGTGCATCAACCCTTATGCATATATTACCCCAATGTCACCGCGGGAATCCGCAAGTTGAGTGCCAAAACACATATGAAGTGAATCAAGATGATACTCCATTGTCACGACGGGTATTCATAGCAAGACATGCATCAAGTGTTCTCAAATCCATAATAGTATTCAATCCAAAGAAATCTCAAAGGGAAAACTCAATTCATCACAACAAGATAGAGAGGGGAAAATACCATATGATCCGACCATATTAACAAAGCCCGCGATACATCAAGATTGTGCATCTCAAGAACACGAGAGAGAGAGAGAGAGAGAGAGAGAGAGAGAGAGAGGGATTAAACACATAGCTACTGATACAAACCCTCACCCCGAGGGTGGACTACACCCTCCTCATCATGGTGGCCGTAGGGATGATGAAGATGGCCACCAGCAATGATTTCCCCCTCTGACGGAGTGCCGGAAAGGGCTCTAGATTGGATCTCGTGGATACAGAAGCCTTCGGCGACCGGAATAAAATTTCGTTGACTCCCTTAGGGTTTTTGGAATATTTGGGCATTTATAAAGCGAAGAGGCGGTGCGGGAGGCCATCGAGGTGGGCAAAACCCACATGGGCGCACGTGGGGGCCCAGGCGCGCCCTAGTGGGTCTTGCCCCCCTCGGGGCACCCCCAGGTGCTTCTCTGGCCCCACAGGTGTCTTCTGGTCCAAAAAATCCCCATAAAGTTTCACTTCATTTGGACTCCGTTTGATATTGATTTTCTGCAATGTAAAAAACAAGCAGAAAACAACAACTGGCACTTGGCACTATGTCAATAGGTTAGCCCCAAAAAATGATAAAAATGATTGTAAAATGATTGTAAAACATCCAAAAATGATAATATAACAGCATGGAACAATCAAAAAGTATAGATACGTTGGAGACGTATCATCTACCACCCAGGGCGCACCCCTACGACTTATGGGCCCCTCGAGTGTTCCCCTGACGTGAGACCGACGCCAAAAATTCCTATAAATCCCAAAAACCCCAGAAAGAAACCTAAATTGGAAGTTCCGCCGCCGCAAGCCTCTATAGCCACGAAAAACTTCTTGGGTCCCTGTTCCGGCACCCTGCCGGAGGTGGAAATCATCACCGGAGGACATCTTCATCATCCTCGGCGGTCACTATGATGAGGAGGGAGTAGTCCACCCTCGGGGCTGAGGGTTTATACCATTAGCTATGTGTTTTATCACTCTCTCTCGTGTTCTTGATTTGATACGATCTTGATGTACCGCGAGCTTTGTTGTTCTAGTTGGATCTTATGGTGTTCTTCCCTCTCTACTTTGCGATGAATTGAGTCTTTTCCTTTGAGGTTTTGTTATATCGGATTGCATCTTTTGAATGTGAGAGCACTTGATGTATGTCTTGCGATGGGATATCTGTGGTGACAATGGGATGTTCTATCGATCCAGTTGATATATGTTTTGGTTATCAACTTGCGGATTCCCGTGGTGACCTTGGGGTAATCTATGCATAGGGGTTGGTACGCATTTTCATATTATTTTCTCCGATAGAAATCCCTGGATGCTCTTGAAGTTCTTTGTATTGGATTGAATATTATGAATCTGAAATTGTGTGATGCATATCGTATAATTGGCCCACGAATACTTGTGGTGACATTGGAGTATCTAGGTGACATTAGGGTTGATTGATGTGTCATGTTGTGTTATTTTAGTACGAACTCTAGGGCTGTTTGTAACACTTATAGGAATAGCCCAATATATCGATCAGAAAGAATAACTTTGATGTGGTTTCATACCCTACAAGCAATTTCATCTTATGTTCTCCTCGATAGGAATTTTGGAGTGATTCTTTGTTGCACGTTGAGGGGTTGTTATATGATCCAATTATGTTATCATTGTTGAGAGAACTTGCACTAATGAAGGTATGAACCCTAGGTCTTGTTTTCAAGCATTACGATACCGATTTTGCTCACTTTTACTACTTGTTACCTTGCTACTTTTATATTTCCAGATTGCAAAAACCTATATCTACTATCCACATTACACTTGAATCACCATCTCTTCGCCGAACTAGTGCACCTATATAATTTACCATTGTATTGGGTGTGTTGGGGACACAAGAGACTCTTTGTTATTTGGTTGCAGGGTTGTTTGAGAGAGACCATCTTCATCCTATGCCTCCCACGGATTAATAAACCTTAGGTCGTCCACTTGAGGAAAAATTGGTACTTTCTATAAAACTCTATGCTTGGAGGCCCAACGCGAGTCTACAAGAAGAAGATTGCGTAGTAGACATCAAGGTGTAGCAGCAAATTACACTGAAAACGGCCAAAATCCAGATTCAACTTCACTGGCGAAACTAATACGAAATAATTGTTTCTTTCAGATTCTAGATCCAGTTTCATTAGCAAAGCTAGCTTCACTCGCAAAGCTGGTTCGAAATAGTTTTTTGCTTTGGATTCGAGATTCAACTTCAGTGGCAAAGTTGAACCTGCTTCCTGAAGCTCAAGCAAACATGGCAGCCTTGTTTATTTCTGTTTTTGTAAGGGCATGTCCCTCCCTTTGTGGTTTTGGTGATTGATGACAATGCGTTTGCGGACTAATCACGTGTGCCAAGTATTTCAGATACGAATCCAGAGGCACGAGACGATTATCTACCCTCCAAGTTATCAGCTCAAGACGTGTTGTCATGCTAGTCTTTTGTTTTTGTGGACTTGAGTCGTAGGAGACATCGTACTATCAAGGGGGGTCCACATTGGAAAGGCCAGAGTGGAATCATCACGTACACTCGTTTTTGCACCCTCTTCATCTCCATTTCTCTAGCCTCTTCACTTCCTTTCGTGGGCGCCGTAGTACTGTAGACAGGGCGGTAGTACCACGTATACGGTCTAAGTGGTAGTACCGCTGCAGAGGCGCGGTAGTACCGCTCGTGCCTATACGCGGCAATACCGTCGCGGCTACCCTCCACCTCCGCATCGATTCGGGACGAACTTTTCTCGTGTCGGGTTCTACGATGGTAGCACAAGTAGTAGCAGCGGTAGTACTGCTTATAAGTGGTAGTACCGCTGCCACCACCGCGGCTACTACCGCTCCTTTCCTCCGAACCTCGTCCGTAACACAGGGCGGTAGTACCGCTGGGGGGCACGGTAGTACCGCTGGCTCCAGCGGTAGTACCGCTCGTCCCAGCGGTAGTACCACTCTGTGCGGGCTGAGAAGAGTGTAACGGTTCACTCTTCCCCTCCATTATACAAAGTGTTCTTCCTCCTCTAGAACACTTACCTCTTCTCCCCCAAGCTCCATTGTTGCTCCAAAAGCTTATTTCCGCCCGATCTCTCTCCCTAGCCAATCAAACTTGTTGATTTTCTAGGGATTGGTTGAGAAGGCCCAGATCTACACTTCCACTAAGAGAAATTTGATTCCCCCCACTAATCCCTTGCGGATCTTGTTACTCTTGGGTGTTTGAGCACCCTAGACGGTTGAGGTCACCTCGGAGCCATATCCATTGCGGTGAATCTTCGTGGTTTCGTTGGGAGCCTCCAATTCAGTTGTGGAGAGAGCCCCAACCTTGTTTGTAAAGGTTCGGTCGCCGCCTTCAAGGGCACCAATAGTGGAATCATGACATCTCGCATTGTGTGAGGGCATGAGGAGAATATGGTGGCCGTAGTGGCTTCTTGGGGAGCATTGTGCCTCCACACCGCTCCAACGGAGACGTACTTCCCCTCAAAGGGAAGGAACTTCGGTAACACATCTTCGTCTTCACCGGCTCCACTTTTGGTTATCTCTATCCTTTACTTGTGCAAGCTTTAGTGTGTTAGTATCTTGTGATTTCTTGCTTACTTATCCTTGTTGCATCATATGGGTTGCTCACCTAGTTGCATATCTAGACAACCTATTTTGTTCCTAAGTTTAATTTGGTCAAGAAAAGCTAAAACTGTTAGTTGCCTGTTCACCCGCCCTCTAGTCAACCATATCGATCCTTTCAATTGGTATCAGAGCCTCATCTCTTTTTAAGGACTTTACCGTCCAAAGAGTATGGGTGACAACATAGTCGAGACGGAGGGACACTCCGGTGGAACTCTGCCCTTGCCTACGTCCGATGGGGGAACCGCGGTCTCTCGTGAGGAGTTCAATGTGGCTAGGGACACATTGAAAGACTCACTAGCGACCGAGGTCAAAGGCATATTTAGGGAATTACTTGAGGGACTCAAATTATCCACCGCACCATTGGAAGTGGCTCGTCCCACTACCAACGTGTCGGATGCTATTCCCGACAAGGGAGAAGCTAGTAGTGAGCAAGTCCTGGTTACTAAGAATGGGAGTGAGATTTTTTCCCACTCCGCTCCTCCTACCCATTATGGAGGACCCGTTCCTACTCCGCATTTTAAATTCCGTTGGTCCTCCTCCTAAGTTTGTGAAAAATAATAATCTGATTTTGCTACTTGGATGTTTCTCTTTAGACATCATTTAAATCATTGTTCTACTAATCTTTGGAGAATCATTGAGCAAGGTTTCTACCCGCATGATCCCTACAACTTAACTCCGAGAGAAGCTGCGGATCATCAATTCAACGAGTTCGTTCTTTACATACTTCAAGATGCTATCCCTCCCGAAGACATTGCACATCTTCGACCCTTCACCGTGGCCAAGGAAGCATGGGAGCATGTTGGTTCCATGTACAAGGGAAGCGCAAGCATTCAACGCTCAAACTATGAAGTTGTGCAAGATGAAGCCGATGAGTTTGCCATGATCGAAGATGAAGATCTCCGTGAACTTTATCAGACATTAACCACTCTTGTGGTTTCACTTTGAGATCATGGGATCAAGGAAACGAATGACAATTGGATCAAGCGCAAGTTTCTCAAGGCCATGATGCCTTATCACCAGGCCATGTCCTTCGTCATTCGCCAAAGATCGGACATCCACACTTTGTCATCAAGTGAAGTGTTGGATGAGTTCGTTGCCATGAGGATCTTGAACAAGACCACCAACAATGCAGTATTACAAGCTCAACGATCAAAGAAGCCTAACCTTGCCTCGAAGGCCAAGGCTTGTGTGGAAGAAGAGGATGAAGATTATGAAGATGATAGTTGCCCCGAAGACACCAAATATGGCTATCATGAGCACATAGCTCTTGCATCATGGCAATTTTGGGGCAACAAGAAGAACTCAAGGCCCAACTTCAACAATAACAATTCAAGTGGAAACAAGGGCAAGCAACGAGTGAGGACGTGCTACAACTGTGGGAATGTGAGCCACTTTGTTGTAGATTGCCCATACGAGAAAAGAGAAGACAATGGAGGCAAACTTATCCGAAAGGACAAGGCCAAGTCTTATCCCAACAAGAACAACCTCAATAAGAAGATCCCTCCCAAAGGGTTGGTGGCCCAAGAAGAATATGTTGAGGATGATGATGATGATGATGATGATGAGATGGTCACTATGGCCACCATTGCTATTGCAACTACTCCACGATCATCTCTCTTTGACTCACCAAATGAGAACATCACCGCCAAGTGCCTCATGGCTAAGGCCACCAACAAGGTAACTCCCAACATCAACTCTACCATCACCTCTAATCCTTCATTGACGGATTGTATTGATGAGAGTGAGGGGGCAAAGAAGGAAGAAAATGAATTTGAGTTGTTTATGAGTAAACTCAAGGGCAAACCCAAGAAGCACTTCGTTGCTCTCTGGGAACAACTCGGTGAGGCCAATGACATGATCGAGGCTCACGAGGAGACCATTTCTAAAATGGAGGGTCATAGTCGAGACTATGCTGATGAGATATCGGATCTCTCAAATGCTCTTGAGGAAGAACGTGGTCTTCGTTTGGCTCTTGAGGAGTCACACAACGATGATAATGCTAAATTAAGGAAAGATCTTGATCATGCTTTAGTTGTCTCTCATGTGCTCAATTCCAAGAAGGCAAAGCTTGTGTTTGACCATGCTAGACTCAAGGAGGAGTTTGTTACGCTTGACAAGGCTCACAAGGTCTTGAAAGGTGTACATAATAGCCTCAAGGAGTCTCATGATCAACTTCAAGTTTCGCTAACCAAGGAGAAAGCTATCTTTCCTCGCATGGTTTTGATTGATAATGCAAATGTTACTAACCCATGTTGCGAGCATGTGCATCTTGTTGAAGAGAATGCCAAGTTGAAGAAGCAACTTGAGAAAGGCCTTGTGTCATGTATACAAGGTGAGAAGAACCTCAACGATCTTTTGAGCAATCAAAAGGAAGTTGTTGCAAAGGAAGGAATTGGGTTTGCTCCCAAGCCCAAGAAGAAGAACAACAAGACCAAGCAACCTCCTCCTCTCAAGCAAACCTTTGTGAAAGAGGGAGAGGGTGCTCCTAAGAAGAAGAACAATGTGAAGAGTGCTGGAGTCAAGAAAAACCCCGCCATGCCATCAAACATAGCCGACGACTTTAATCCTTCATATGTTTTGTGTCGTGCTAGTGATGGACATGTTTTTGCTAAATTTGTTGGTTCTTCTTCTGAGTGCATTGAATGGTCTATTTGGGTTCCTAAGACCCTTGTTACTAACCTCAAAGGACCCATTACGAAATGGGTACCTAAATCCAAGCATTGATCTCTTGTAGGAGTTTGCTTCCGGTGGGGGATCATGGTTGCTCGACAGTGGAGCCACAAATCATATGACCGGAAGCAAAGACTTTGTGGTGGACGTGCATCAAGGTTCATCTATGGCCACCAATGTCAAATGGGGTGATGCTTCATCTTCTAAGGTATTGGGACTTGGCAAGGTTGTTGTTTCTCATGATCTCACGATCGAGAAAGTCATGCTTGTTGAGTCCCTTGCATACAACTTACTTTCTGTTCGTCAACTTGCACTCATGGGCTTTGCCACTTTCTTTGATATTAATACCGTGGCCCTCTTGTGGAGCAAGACTCTTAAAGTAGCCTATGTTGGGCATGTCGAGAATGGTCTCTATGTGGTTAACTTTTCGGAGCAACCCACTAAGACCGCAACTTGCCTAATGACTAAAGTTGATGTGGGATGGCTTTGCCATCGCCGGTTAGCCCATGTCAATATGAGATCTTTGCAAAGTATCCTCAAGGGGGACCACGTCCTTGGACTAACAAATGTTAGCTTTGCCAAAGATCGTGCTTGCAGTGCCTGTATTGAAGGAAAGTTACATGAGAAGGCTCACCCTCCCACGACTATCATCTACTCAAAAAGACCTCTAGAGCTCCTTTACATGGATCTCTTTGGGCCTCCATCCTTTGATAGTCTTGGGGGTAGAAAGTATTGCTTGGTGATTGTAGATGATTATTCAAGATACACTTGGGTATACTTCTTCAAGAAGAAGAGTGAGACCCAACAAACCGTCATTAACTTTGCAAATGAAGCTCAACGTCAACATGATGCAAAGATCTTAATGATTCGAAGTGACAACGGCTCCGAGTTCAAGAACTACACCTTGGATGAGTTTCTTAGTGATGAGGGGATCAAACATCAATATGCCGCACCGTATAGCCCTCAACAAAATGGTGTAGCGGAGAGAAAGAACCGGACAGTGATGGACGCAGCTAGAACCATGATGGCGGAGTTCAAGTCTCCGTACAACATTTGGGCCGAAGCCATCAACACCGCGTGTCATGCTTCCAATCGGCTCTATCTCCGCAAAGGCTTGAACAAGACTCCATATGAAACACTTACCAGTAACAAGCCCAATCTCAAGTACTTCCGGGTGTTCGGTTGTAAGTGTTTCATCCTCAAGAAATGTGCTCGTTTGTCTAAATTTGAAGCTAGAGGTCATGAGGGCATATTTGTTGGTTATGCTACAAACTCTCATGCTTACCGTGTCCTCAACAAGTCCAACGGACTCATTGAGGAGACGTGTAACGTAGAGTTTGATGAGAATAACAGCTCCCAAGTGGAGCAAAGTGGTACTTGTGATGTAGGTGATGAAATTCCTCCCCAAGCCATAAGAAGAATGGGTGTTGGTTATATCCTACCCATTGAGGAACCCCTTGTGGCCGAAGGAGAAGGACAATGTTCCACTCAAGTGGAACCTTCACCAACCCAAGACTCACATGCTTCTGAAGAACAAAGTGAAGGCCCTCAATCAGATGAACAAGGCCAAGTGCAAGATCAACCACAAGATGGTGATGAGCCACCAAGTGATGCACAAGGCAAGGTTCCCTCTCGAGAGCATGTTCAAGATCAAGATCAAGCTCATGATGACGCTCAAAGTGATCAACTCATAGCTCCTCAATTATCTCTTGAAGAACAATTGGAGCATCGTGCTGCCAAAGTTGCTTCCAGGCTCGCTTCTAGAGAGCATCATATGGAAAACATCCTTGGAAGCATCACAAAGGGGGTAAGCACTCATAGACAATTAGCAAAATATTGTGCTCATCAAGCTTTTGTCTCTTGTGTTGAACCTCAAAAGGTCTATGAGGCGCTCGAAGACCCCGATTGGCTTAATGCCATGCATGAAAAACTCCATAACTTCAAGCGCAACAAAGTGTGGCGTTTGGTGCCAAGACCTAAGGAGAACCATAATGTCACTGGAACCAAGTGGATCTTTAAGAACAAGCAAGATGCTCACGGAATTGTCATTCGCAACAAGGAGCGTTTGGTGGCTCAAGGCTACTCCCAAGTCGAGGGTATCGACTATGGTGAAACCTTTGCCCCCGTTGCTCGCCTTGAATCTATTCATTTGTTGCTTGCATATGCTTCTCATCATAACTTTAGATTGCAACAAATGGATGTGAAAAGTGCATTTCTTAACGGTCCTATTAATGAGTTGGTGTATGCCAAACAACCCCCGGGGTTTGAGGATCCTAAGTTCCCCGATCACGTATATCAACTCGATAAGGCGCTCTATGGCCTTAAACAAGCCCCACGTGCATGGTATGAGCATCTTACTGAGTTGTTGCAAGATCGTGGGTTTGAAATTGGGGAAATTGACCCCACTCTTTTTACTAAGAAGGTCAAAGGGGAGTTGTTTGTATGCCAACTATATGTTGATGATATTATCTTTGGTTCACATAACAAAGCTTTCAATGATGAGTTTGCCACACTCATGACCGCACAATTTGAGATGTCCATGATGGGAGAGTTGAAGTTCTTCCTTGGGTTCGAGATCAAACAAAGAAGAGAAGGAATCTTCATCAAACAAGCCAAATACACTCAAGACATGCTCAAGAGGTTCAATCTAAGTGATGTCAAGCCGGCTACTACTCCAATGCCTACCAAGTGCCAACTTGAAATTGATCCCAATGGTAAAGCTATGTATTAAAAGGTATATCGTTCTATGATTGGATCCTTGCTTTACCTTTGTGCATCTAGACCAGATATCATGTTGAGTGTGGGAATGTGTGCACGGTTTCAAGCCTCACCTAAGGAAAGTCACTTTGTGGCAGTCAAGCGAATCTTTCAATATTTGGCTCATACCCCAAACTTTGGCTTATGGTACCCAAGAGGATCAAACTTCAACCTTGTAGGTTTCTCAGATTCAGATTGGGCGGGAGACAAAGTGGATAGGAAGTCCACTTCCGGAGGGTGCCAATTCCTTGGATGCTCTTTGGTGAGTTGGTCGTCCAAGAAGCAAAGCTATGTGTCTCTCTCTTCCACTAAAGCAGAGTATGTGGCGGCCGGCAGTTGTTGTGCACAACTTTTATGGATGAGGCAAACTTTAAAGGATTACGGTGTCACTTGTGACAAAGTGCCTCTTTGGTGTGATAATGAAAGTACCATCAAGATTTCTCTCAACCCGGTGCAACACTTCAAGACGAAGCATATTGAGATTCGGTATCACTTCATCCGGGACCATATTAGGCGAGGAGAAATAGAACTTCATTATGTCAACACTCATGATAACCTTGCAGATATTTTCACGAAGCCATTGGATGAAGCAAGATTTTGCGAGTTAAGGCATGAGCTAAATATCATAGATTTGAGCAATGTGGATTGAAGTTGTGCACACACCCCACTCACACCATGGTATCGTGTTTAGATGTAGGCATGGAAATAGGGGGGCATTGTTCTCTCAATGAACTCTCTCTCCCCCCCGTTATGCACAAATTGATCATATCTTTCACATTCAACATTTTTGTTGGTACAAATGTGCTTCAAAGATGAGTAGTGGTCATGGGCTAAAGGTTAAAATCTTCGCGGTGCCATGCCACTTCACTCAAACATAGGTCGCCTCGGCCACAGCCATATCTCTCAAGAGATGAGTGTTTCTTGTCCTGTTTTTTTTTATCTTTGTGTGTGTTGTTGTGTTTCTGTTCTCCTGTGTATTTCCTCTCGTTGCTATGTTTTTCTCGCTGGGAGGCTCTTAGGAGCAAAATATCAGTTTCGGAGACACCTTTCCTGAGTTGGGCGGTACTACCGCTCGAGCGCACGGTACTACCGCTTATTAACCTAAGCGGTACTACCGCCCGCTCGAAGCGGTACTACCGCTGGAGCACGAGGCTGGGGTTAAGTGGGGGATCGGGAAGTTTTTCTTCCCACACCCATTCACCCCGTCTCTCCTCTTCCTTTCCAACGAAGCACCAGCGACAAGGTCGTCGGTGGGGTGACTTCTCCGGGCGGTGGTTTACCTTTTCCTTCGGTGGGATCGATCACCACCCCCTC